>CM068302.1:14817181-15263356 GCA_034768395.1 Linum lewisii
CAATATCCTTCAAGCACAGCCGGATACCTAGAGTAATGCAAAGCAAAGTTCTGGGTGTGCTTCAAGTACCCAAAACACGTCTCATTGCCATCCAATGAGTTGCATTCGGATTGCTCGTGTAGCGACTCAACTTACTTATTGCCAATGCAATATCTGGTCTAGTACAATTCATTATGTACATCAGACAGCCTAACACTTGAGCATAATCCGTTTGCGCTTCACTTGCACCTTTGTTCTTAGCAAGAGCAAGGTTCACATCTATCGGCGTCTTCACTGTCTTGAAGTCCAAATACTTGAACTTATCAAGCACCTTGTCAATATAGTGAGACTGAGATAGAGCTAGACCTTGAGGAGTCTTATAGATTTTAATTCCTAGAATAAAATCAGCCACCCCAAGTATTTCATATCAAATGCCTTTGAAAGCATACGTTTTGTAGACTTAATGTCAATAATGTCTTTACTCATTATCAACATGTCATCTACATACAAACAAACAATGACTTCATGATTAGGAGTGTCCTTAATGTAAACACATTTATCGCACTCATTAATCTTGAATCCATTTGACAACATTACTGCGTCAAATTTCGCGTGCCATTGCTTAGGAGCTTGTTTAAGTCCATACAAAGACTTGACCAAGCGACACACCTTGTGTTCTTGTCCTGGAACAACAAACCCTTCGGGTTGTTCCATGTATATCTCTTCCTCCAGGTCACCGTTAAGAAATGCGGTTTTTACATCCATTTGATGGATTTGAAGACCATACACAGCAGCCAAAGCAATTAACAATCGAATCGATGTAATTCTTGTGACTAGTGAATAAGTGTCAAAAAAGTCAGAACCTTCTTTCTGTCTAAAACCTTTGACCACTAGTGTCACTTTATACTTGTCAATAGTACCATCATCTTTCAATTTCCGTTTGAATGTCCATTTATAACCAAGGGGTTTGTTTCCTGGAGGAAGATCTACCAACTCCCACGTATGGTTATGCAAAATGGACTCAATTTCACTATTGACCGCCTCTTTCCAATAATGAGATTCAGAAGAGCTCATCGCGTCCTTATATGTTTGAGGCTCATTTTCTAACAAGAATGTCAGAAAATCAGGACCAAAAGATGTAGGGACCCTTTGACGTTTACTCCGTCGTGGATCATCTACATGAGGTACAACATCCAATGTTGTGTCCTCCACCTCAGGTACAACATCCATAGTCGCATCACGAGGTCTCTTGGAGCTCTCACCAACACTTTCGCTAACAGTCTTGTAAGGAAAGATGTTCTCAAAGAACTCCGCATTATCCGATTCTAATATCATATTAGAATTGATGTCGGGAACATCCGACTTGTGGACCATAAACCGATATGCTTTACTCGTATTAGCATACCCAATAAAGATACAATCAATAGTTTTGGGTCCTATCCTAACCTGTTTCGGTTTAGGAACTTGCACTTTAGCTAGACACCCCCACACTTTGAAATATTTCAAGCTAGGTTTACGTCCTTTCCATTTCTCGTATGGAATGGTTTGTGTCGTGCTATAAGGCACTCTGTTGAGTATTTGGGTGGCTGTCAAGATAGCCTCCCCCCACAAATTCTGTGGAAGACCAGAATTTATGAGCAACGCATTCATCATTTCTTTTAATGTGCGATTTTTCCTTTCGGCAACTCCATTTTGTTGTGGAGTATACGGAGCCGTCATCTGGTGAATTATGCCACTCTCTTGGCACAATTCTCGAAATGGAAATTCATATTCACCACCTCGATCACTTCGGATCATTTTGATCTTTTTGTTAAGTTGATTCTCAACTTCCGATTTATACTTCTTAAAAGCATCAATCGCCTCATCTTTGCTATTAAGCAAGTACACATAACAATATCAGGTATTATCATCGATAAAAGTTATGAAATACTTTTTCCCACCGCGAGAAGGTGTAGATTTCATGTCACAAATATCCGTGTGAATTAAGTCTAACGGCTCCAAATTCCTTTCAACAGAACTATAAGGATGCTTCGTGAACTTTGATTCTACACATACTTGACATTTGGACTTAATGTACTCAGATTTGGGAAGTATCTCCATGTTCATCATTTTCCGTAAAGATTTGTAATTCACGTGACCCAAACGGGCATGCCACAAAGTGGGCGACTCAAGTAAGTAAGAAGAAGAGGATGCATCATTTTTATTGATGGTCATTACATTGAGTTTGAAAAGGCCATCACTAAGATAACCTTTCCCGACAAACATGTCGTTCTTAGTAATTACAACTTTATCAGAAACAAAGACGACCTTGAATCCATGCTTGACCAAGAGCGATGTCGAGACCAAGTTCTTGCGGATCTCAGGTACATGAAGCACGCTGGTGAGCGTGACAGTCTTGCCTGAAGTCATCTTCAGACAAATCTTCCCGGAACCTTCAATCGGAGCGGTTGAAAAGTTCCCCATGTACAGCTTCTCACCGGCTTCAGAAGAGGCATATGATGAGAACATATCTTTCACAGCACATACATGGCGTGTAGCTCCGGAGTCAATCCACCACTCCCTTGGATTACCCACCAAGTTGCACTCCGAGAACACAGCAATAAAGTCATCGACGTCGTCTTCCACTACGTTCGCCTGACCCTTGCCCTTGTTTTGCTTCTTCGGGGCCTTACATGTAGAAGCTCTGTGTCCTGTCTTGCCACAGTTGTAGCAATTTCCAAGAAACTTTTGCTTCTTCATGTTCTTCTGGGGTTGGGGCTTCGTCCCAGACCCACTAGCTCCACCAGAATTCCTTTTCCTCTTCTTGGAAGAAGACTCCACAATGTTCGCCCCTTGAACATTTTGACCCTTCGCTGCAAGCCGATTGTCCTCTTCGATTCTCAAGCGGACAATCAGATCTTCAAGCGTCATCTCTTTGCGTTTGAGCTTCAAGTAGTTTCTGAACACTAGCCATCCAGGAGGCAACTTCTCAATGAAGGCGGCAACCTGAAAAGTCTCATTGATTGCCATTCCCTCATTATGAAGTTCATGGATGATGACTTGAAGTTCATCAACTTGTTCGACCACTGGTTTGGAGTCAACCATCTTGTAGTCCAGAAACTTAGCAGCAACAAACTTCTTTAGGCCGACATCTTCAGCCCTGTACTTCGTGTCCAATGACTCCCACAACTCTCTAGAAGTGGAGAGGGGGGCATACACTGTATACAGTGTATCCGCCAACCCATTGAGTATATAATTCTTGCATAAGAAGTCAGAATGCTTCCAAGCTTCTATAGCAAGAAACCGATCCTTTTCCGGGACCTGTTCATCAGGAGTCGGTACAGACTCCTTGATGTATTTCTGTAAACCCAATGTGGTAAGGTAGAAGTACATCTTCTGCTGCCAACGCTTGAAGTCGGCTCCCCCAAACTTGCCGGGCTTCTCTGCCGGCGCCGGGGCGTGCGGAACCTGGTTGGTCCCGCTTTGGTGGGTCATTGATCCAGATGGATTCTCAATTCCACTCATCTTTCAGTGCACTACTGAAAAATAAAACACAATCAACTATTATAACAAAACCAATAGGTTCGAGTAGACAACTACAAAGCTGTAATCTCGACGGAGTAGAAATCAAAGATTTTAGTCTCCACTGGTTGAGTAGAGAGTCACAAGACTCTAATCTCAGTGAGTAGAGAGTCACGAAGACTCTAATCTCGGGGTGAGTAGAGAGTACGAAGACTCTAATCTCAGGGTGAGTAGAGAGTACGAAGACTCTAATCTCGGGTAGGAGTAGAAATCCGAAGATTTAGTCTCCAAACAGTTATGTATCACAAAAATAAGTAATACGCAGAAACTTTGTAAATCGTAAGAAAGTTAATCCGCGTAAAAAGGTAACGAAACACGATCCCGAAGGACCAAACAACCTGTAATCTACAACTACTAACTAAAATAAAACAGACAACGTCAGTAGCCAAATAAAAAAAACAAGTCAAACAAACTTTACATGCCAATCAAATATAATGAAGCATGCATAAGATACAAATCATGCAACAGCAAACTCACATGAACACCAAAAACTGAAATGGACACACAAAAAAAATATGACCAAACAGTAAAGCAAACCTAATCTTGCAAACTGATCAGAAGCAAACGGCAAGGAAAACAATGCTACTGCATCATGCATCTGACGTACAAACTATTCACGCCATTCAAAGAAAAGAAACAAAGCGCATCATGCAAATAAATCATGCCACTGAACAGAATATACAAACGTGAACAAAGGTCAGAAACTAATGAACACGAGCAGCCCACGTGCAGAAACAGATTACATACAGAACCAGAGCATTGCATGCAAACGAATCAGAAACAGAACAGTACACGGCATAATAACAATTCTTAAGATTATTGGTACCGTAAACTGCAAAACAAGATCAACAAAAAAAATGCAAAAAGAAGGACAATCCGAGTCGATCGACTTCAGGATCTGTCCTTAAGAATTGTTATTCCCCTCTACGTCACCCAAGGTTAACGGAATCAATTCTCCCAGGATAAAACGGATACTCACATGCGTAGTGGTGATGCAAACGCAAGTGATCAACGAACTCAACGAACGGCACAATCACACGACTCGATTCCTTTGGAAGAATGAATGCAGAGAGAATTTTCGTGCAGAGAAAAAGTTCAGAGAGGGGAAAAGTCTGTAGGAGAAAGTGCAGGGACTGATTTGCTATTTATAGTAAATGAAGGGGTGCCATCTGCAGTTGGGCAGTTGGCCGGTTTGACTCGTGTCGGTTCGTGACTGAACAGGTTTAAAAATCAGGTTCCGGTTTGGATTCTGAACCGCAGATTCTGGGTGACTTTCCTGGTCAAACCAAATCGGTCGGGTAGCAAAAGAATTGAATCAAATCAAATCTTTTGACCAAATCTGAATCCGAGGCGAGGCGACGACGACGGCGCGAGGGCCCATCACCATCTCAAGCCTTTTACCAACCTTAGTGGGCTTGATTTCTTATATCTAGCTCCACTTTCCCATCAATTAGCAATGTGGTATTCAACACCACTTTACCTCATTCCTTCATTCACACATCAAATCCCCAACAGAGGATGGTGGAGCTGTTGACGGAGATGATGTCGTTTATGAAGAGGTCGAAGGCAACGGCCGTGGAATTGCAACCATGGCGGCCGGCGAGGGTAACAGATGGAGACGAAAGGGTTGGCCAGAACGTGCAGCAGGGGTGGAGGATTTTAGATTAGTTTTAGTTTTTTTTTTTTTTTGTGTTTCTAAATAATTATGTAATTATTTTAAATTAATTTTTAATTCAAATTCTTATGTGGCTATTGATGTGGCATTCGTTGGACTGGTCGAATGAATGCCATGTCAGCTTCGTTTGCCACATCACTAATGATGTTAAAAACTTAACGGTCAATTTGGTCAACTGGACATAATTGACACGAAAATTAAAGGTTTGTCCTATTTAGTGTCACTAAAATAGAAATGGACTAGATTTGACATAAACTGAAAAGATTTGGCTAAATTTGTGTATTTGACCTTTAAATTAATACCACCAAGTTTATCACTACACTCTTCCTAGGTAATGCAAAATGGATAAAAACTAACTTCACATAAAAAAAAAAGTGAAATCCTAAAAAATATTGGCTTTTCACATTTCCCAAGCAACGGTGTCACTCATAGTCACTATATTTCTCCGCAAGATAAAAATGACATTTTCTAAAACCCTTAAAGTAATAAAAATTGATGAAACTCAAGCAAAGAGGTTGGTAAAACTTAGGTGAGAAGTTTAATACAGTTATGTGATGATATAACCCTAGGATGTATAGTGGTTGATATTATCAGTTATGTACTTACAATGTACTGGAATAATGTTTAGGATGATTAACGGTAATGGGTATCGGCATTAATGCATGACGGGTTATATGGATATGAGTATAATGATGATTATTGGTATTGGTTGTCAGCACTGGTTAATGACATTGTCTACTGCTCTTGGTTACTAGTTTTGGCTCAAGGGTATGGTATTGATTAATTGAAGTGGTTATTAGTATTGGTCAATCTATCCTGTTTTACTATTATTGGTTTCAATCTTGTTCTATCGAAACTGTCAGAGACAGTCTTACTGACTTACTGGTTATTATACAGTAGTGGGGATGTTCACTGTGAAATCCAATGTTATTGGTTTACAAGCTTAAGTAGCGGTAGAGTAACTTAAAGGTTGGAACTAGGTGAAAGTACAGGTGATTAAGTGGTTTATGTCAGTTTTTGATTCGTTTTGTATTAAATCTCGATTATTAAGCTTAAATAGCACCTTAGAACCCTTGTGGTCCATCCTCATGTTTCTCAATACGTTTTTGTTTATTTTTCAGGTCACAACTTGATAGAGCACATTATCACGAAGCCATATGTTCAAACGACGATCGATTTGGAGTCCGGATGCTCTTGGAATCGAAGTTTGAAGGAAGTGCACAGTGCTCACCGCACAGGTGGCGCGCACGCCAGCAGCGCGCCGACCACTCCGAAGTCACGCTCGAAGCACCTTTTGAAATTCTTCCACAAAAATTCTATCACCACGCAAACCGGTGCGCGTGGCAACACCTTTCGGCGCCAGGCGGCGCGCGCGCCAATAACGCATTGGCACCCGGAGCATAAATAGGAAGTTTTCCCCAAATTGAAGAACGGGGTTTTCTCTCTACAAACACGATTTTGATGAACTCATAAGTCCTCCTAACCTGGAAAACCATCTCTAGATACTAGAATTGATCCACCTTTCGTCATCCTTCATCCTAGAGACCATAGAAACAGCAGACGAAGATTGAGATTCATCCAAGCGCGAAGAAATTGGCGGAGCTTTCCATCATTCTTCTCCTTAGGTTGTATTATTCTGATTTCCACTATATACTGGTGTATTTAAACCCCCTAGGATTCAATGCATGAAACCTTACACTCTCATGTGTTGTATTTAGTACTGTTTAATTCAAGTTCAGATGTGATTCAGACCTATATGTTCTTCCCTTTCCTCTTTTTGTATTCTTGATCTAGATACATGATTAGGATTGTTCTTTCATTTGTGTCTTCACCCATGATCTTTCCTTTCATGGTTATCACAAGATTGAACGTAGTTGCATCATAACTCGAAATAGAGCATGTTAGTTATTTCCTTTTTAGGTTGGAAACCCCATAAGCATTTCATCAAACACGTTGTGTGCCTTCTTGTTAGTCAGTTTAGAGGTGGCCCATACCTGATGTATTGATGATGTGTACTTGGTCCTAAATGTCTTGACCCATGAGCTTAGGATACATCTCGGTGTAGTGTTGAAAGATCTTGTTTGACTTGTTAGGACTGTTCTATCCAAAGTTGTGTAATCATGATTCATGAACCCAAAAGGGAAAACTTGTTTACCCTTATTTCTCATCCATTTCATTCACTCATTCTGTTCTGTCATTGTGCCCATTTTGATTGAGTTGTTGACCACCCACTTTCCATGCTCTTTGAGCACGTGTTTGAGTTGATTTCCTGATAACTTGAGCATGTTCTTGTCTGTGATTGCGTGAAGTGTTACTTGTGTTAGTCTCACCCCTTTTGAGCTCCTCTCGCAAAGAAAAGTAAGCCAAACCAAGAGGCCTGCGAGAATACAACCCTGATCAAAAGCTAGGTATCTTTGTTCAATGAGGTTTTCCTCCCGATCAAATTTTGGCGCCATTGCTAGGGAACTTCTTTGTTTGGTCTGAAACTTTCCGAGTTTTTGTGATCTACCCTTTACTTTTTATTGTTCTTGTTTGATTGTGTTCGTGTGTTTTTTATAAGGATTACATACTTGTAACTCATTGTTCTTCTTTTGTTGTTTATACAACATCTTGAAGACTTTGAGAATCCTTTCTTCGGAGATATGGCGGATGCAAGCATATCGTCGGCGGATTTCACCAAACCTGTGCTGGAAGAAGCCAAAAGAAGCATTGTCCTACCCCAGACCACAGTAGCAGACTTCAAGTTGAAGCCACATCTGATTAATATGGTCGCCGATAGGCCATATCACGGGAATCCTGAAGAGTGCCCAGCCACGCACATTGAGAGCTTCTTTGAGCTCTGCAACACCTACAAACAGCTGAGAGTTTCAGAGAATGATATTCGCCTCATGTTGTTTCCCTTCTCACTTATGGGAGCAGCAAAGAGGTGGCTAAATAGCCAACCCGGTGCAACTTTCACCAATTAGAGGCAGCTTGCCCAAGCATTCTTGGAGGAACTCTTTCCGCCCTCCAAGACGTCAGAGTTTCAGAAGAGGATTGCACGATTCATGCAGCTGGATGATGAATCGCATTACGACTGCTGGTATAGAGTCTAAGAGTTCTTGAGATTTTGCCCACATCATGGGTTTGGAGATGTGCAACTTGCCAATTTCTTTGGCACTAGTTTAAATGATGCGACAACGATGATGGTGAATCAGTTGGCGCAAGGTGATGTGTAAGCTTTGTCCCCAGAAGAGGTCTTGGCTCATTATGCCTCAATTGCGAAGCAGAGTAGAACATGGACGAGGAGAGCTACTCTTCGTGATTCTAGTAAGGGAGATACCTCTCCACTACAAGAAACTGTGCAGTTAACAGCGGCAGTAATCAAGGTTAACAGCGGCCACGGCCGCTGTTAAATTATTTTAACCGCGGCCACGGGCCGCTGCTAAATTAGCCAATGCTAAAAAAAATTAACAGCGGCCAAAAGTGGCCGTGGTTAAACAGGACGGGCGCTGTTAATTTATTTCAATTTAACAGCGGCTGTTTGGACGCTGTTAAATTATTTCAGTTTAACAGCGGCCACGGCCGCTGTTAAATTATTTCTTCTGGAAAAAAATTTAGCCGGAGCTCCGACTTCTCTGTCCGACTCCTGCCGCCGACCTCCTAGCCGCCACCTCCAGCACTCAAACCCAGCGACCAACTCCCGTCGCCGCCACTCAAATCTCGCCGCCGACCAGCCATCCTTTCTCCGACGCCATCACGATCCCAGAAGCCCCCACCGCCAGCACTCCAACCCAGCAACCAACTCCCATCGCCGCCACTCAAATCTCGCCGCCGACCAGCCATCCTTTCTCCGATGCCGTCACGATCCCAGAAGCCCCCCCCGCCCCTGCCTCCCACTCCTTCCTTCACTTCTCCGACCCCCCAGCCACCGCCGCCTAAACTCTCCACCCCGCCGACTAGCCGACCCCACCCCCTTACTCCTGATGATGATAGAAGACAAGGAAGAAGAGAAGACGATGGAAGATTGGCAGAGAAGAAGAAAAAGAAGAAGCAGATGAAGATCGGCGGAAGAGGAGAAGAAGAAAGAGAAGAAGGATGATCCGTGTGAGATATAACCAGCCAATCAGAATGCATCATTTTAACAGCGGCCACTAAGCCGCTGTTAAATTACCTTTAGCCGCTGTTAAACTATTCGACAATCTGTGTGAGATATAACCAGCCAATCAGAATGTGTCATTTTAACAGCGGCCACTAAGCCGCTGTTAAATTACCTTTAGCCGCTGTTAAAATGTCCAATTTAACGGCGGCCACTTAGCCGCTGTTAAATTACCGCTGTTAAATAAATTTAACAACGGCCAAATACTCGCCGCTGCAAACCTGGCGCCGTTAAATGGCCATTTTGTTGTAGTGCTCCTTTATAAACTTTGGTTGATTCTCAGGATAGTGAGTTGAAGAAGCTGCACTTACAGGGTTTTTTTGATAGGATGTCATATGGACATCCTAATTTTGGAAGTTCTTCATCCAGAGGTTCTTTCAAGAAGGTGAAGAGTTGTGACGTTTGTGGTGATCCTCCTCATCTAGAGCACGCTTGTCTAACATACCCTGGAACAACTTTCTAGGATCCTTGTGGATGGTGCGGGACTTACAACCATAATGGTGGCAGATTCCACAACTTTGGGAGCAATCTTCCTCAGAATAGCGAGGAGTTGAATTTTGTGTCTCAAGGCTATCTCATAATCAGTGTGGGTATGGCGGATTCAGGAAACAAACACGGTTCAAAACGTGACTACAACCAGGATCAGAAGAGAAATTCTAGGAACCAAGGATCAGGAAGCAGTTCTCGACCCCTATATCAACCTCCAGGATCAGCTGGGAGGACTAATAATGGATCATCTAGTAGCGTGGAGTCAACTACTAGAGAGATTATGCAGAGGTTGGATATGATGGAGATCAAGGATCCGATAGCGAGAGTAGATGAATTAACTCTTGGGATGAACTGCTCCCAACTTCTCCAAAGGCGGGTTGTCAAGAAGCGCAATGATCCGGGGAGTTTCTCTTTTCCTTGCTATATTGGTTCACATTGCATAGATAGGGCTCTTCCTGATTTAGGAGCTAGTATAAATGTGATGCCCTATCCTTTATGCCAATGCCTTTTATTAACTAAACTAGCTCCTACTAGTATGGACATACACTTAGTTGATAAGAGCATTAAACAACCCCTAGGAATTGTTAAAAATATTCTTATTAAAATCAACAATTGCTACCTCCTGGTTGATTTTGTTGTGCTTGATATGAAGGAGGATTTCAATACTTCCCTCATACTCGGTAGAACATTCCTCGCTACTTCTGGAGCAATCATTGATGTGCTTAGCGGGAGAATGACCTTTCAGTTAGGGGAGGGAGAGACCGTGTTTGAAATGGCTACTCCGATAGTTGTTTTTCCTCCTCCCACTACAAGAAAACTTAAGATTAGTCACAATTTTTTTGGCCATTAGTCACGATTTTTAAAACCGTGACTATATTGATCAACAATAGTCACGGTTCACCCTAAAACCGTGAATAACTTTTGTCACGATTTTAAAGTGAACTGTGACTAATCTTAGTCACGATTTTCCTAGAAACCGTGACAAAAGTTAGTCACGGTTTTTGGGTGAACCGTGACTACTTTTTATCAATATAGTCACGGTTTGTAAAAAAACTGTGACTAATTTTGTCACAGTTTCTAAGAAAATCGTGACAAAAAGCAGTGACCAATCTTAAGAACTTTCCAGTGACCCAATTTTATCATAGCACTAGACCCTCATCTGCTTCTGTTATGCAAACTAATCCAGCAATTTAGAAAGTTAACAAAATGTCCCAAGTTAAATCTGAAGTCCTTATTTGTAACAAATTCACAGTTGATGACTGCCAAGGTAAATTTTGGTAATTACGAAATAGTCATTGCATTTATTAGGTTTTCAATTTTGAGCAGCGGTCTGAATTTCGTTTGAGAACGGTGGTATGGATTTCGATTGAGGTCCAATCTTCCGTCTGCAACCTCGACCACCCTCACAATCACCGATTGGAAAGCCCTCTTGGTCCTGATCCCCCGCTTGACGGTCTCTCTCCTCGCAACCCACGCCTCCGAGCCAGCCCAGCGCAATCGACCAGTCAATCGCTGATGGAAAGGATCTGGTCATCGGAGTTGGATCGTCGGAGCTGAGCCCATAGTCGGAGATGAGCTGGATCATCAGAGCATGGAGCTTAGAGTCGGAGATGAGCTCATAGTCGGAAAGATATGGAGGCTGGAGATGGAGCTCTAAGTCTGGAGATGAGGTGTTGGTGGGAATGGAGCTGAGGGGCACTAGTTTAGTAGGGAGGAGTTGGATGATGAGAAGAGGGAGTTGTGAGGAGGAGTTGTTTTAGATGAGAAGAGAGGAGTTGGATGGAAGGGAGTTGAGGAGAGGGATGGAAGGATGAGGATTGGGAGGAGAGAAGATGGATGAGTTTGCAAGGGATGGAATAATGGCCTTGGAATGAAGAAGGAAGAATGTTGCGGATTGCCAATGTGGCCTATGTGTGGATCTGACTTTGTCACGATTTTCATTAAAACCGTGACAGATTTACTCACGGTTTGATAAACCGTGACTAATCAGTCATGGTTTATTAAAACCGTGACAAACTCTGTCACGGTTACAGAAACTGTGACAAATTGTGTTATTTCTTGTAGTGTCCATCTTCCAAGAAGTAGTCATCTTTTGATTATTTGATTGGTCTGATCATTTTGATAAGTTCACCTCAATCCCGCAAGATTTTTTTTTATATAGGAGGTTGGCATGATTGAGAGAGAAGCATAAGACTCGGGAAGCTCATTAAAGGATGGAGGAGCTAAGGATGTGAAAAAGTTGTTGCCCCAGAAATAAAAAACGAAGGAAGATGGCATAGGAAAGAAGAAGACATTGCCAGTAGGCGAAGGAAAGAAGATGAGGTGGAACTCGAGATTTAATCACTCGAAGACCTCTAATCGTATACCTTGAACAAAAGTCCAGGTAACGTCGAGCTAATGACAATAAATTTAGCGCTTTCGGGAGGCACGACTATTTTGTACATAAAGACCATTTTTATTTTTCTACGTTTGGAGGCTTTTGTTTGAGTTTTTCGTCGTTGATTGGTGTCAATTCTTGATGTTAAATTGATTGATGATTGGTTAGAGTCTCTAAATGTTGTTTTTGGTCGAAATTGGAAGTTTGGAATAGAAAAACAAATTAAAAATAGTTTTTCAATGAATTTTAAAGAGGGTGAAATTCCCGCCCAGTGGCCGGTGCGACCTGGGCATTTCCCCCTTAAAATTTTGAAAACTTCTCCTTCTTCTTTCTTCTTCTTATCTCTCCGATTTTCCTTCTTCTACTTCTTCTCTTCCTCTCTTCTCCCGGAACCCTCCAACTCATAAACCCTAGACCCCAAATCATCCATACACCCTTCCTAACCCAAAATCCATCATCCCCAACCCTTACCAAAACCCCTAACCCGCATTCTCTCTCCTTCCTCCATTTGAAGAAGCTCTTTAGAGCTTGAGCTTTTCGCTTACCCAACCCTTTCCACTCACTCCCCCACTATAAAACCACCACCAATCCTCCGCAAATTCAATTTACATCATCCCTCTGCCCTCACCCACAAGTTTACCTCTATTTTTCCTCATCCCCACTTTTGGAAGAAGAAGGAAGTCAACCCAACTTTGACCATGAATTTTGACTTGAATTTTGTAAGGTTGGTTGCTTGTTCTTAACTCTCCTTAATATATTATTGTCATTGGTAGGTATTATGATGAATATTTTTCTATTGTTGGTGACTGATTGATGGTTAGAAGCATGTTATCATTTTGGTCTTGAATTTTTTTATTTTTGTGAGTTGAAGAACTAAGTTGTTGTGCATGAACTTGATTCTTAGACTTTTTTATCAATTGTCTTGTTGGAGTAAATTGATTGCATGATTCTAGTGATTCGGATTGATTGAGTTTGGATTGTTGCATGATGAATGGACTATTTAGAATTGTTAACATGAATGTCGGTTTTATGACTACTTTATGTTTCGAGATTTTAGGTTTGATGTTTTATTGCGCATCCAAGGTACACACTCCATTTCCCTTAATTTAAGATGGTGATTTGAGCATTGTGATGGCTTGTTCTTTGTTCGGTTGATTATATTTGGATTTTTACCTCGCTTTGACTAGGTTTTTGCCATGTTCCTTAATTGAAGATGACTTGAACCTTGTTTTCTTGTTCTCTTATTTGATTTGGCATGATGAATTATTTGGCTAGGATACACGAGATTAAGTAGATGATGCGTATACTCTTTGTTTTTCAATTGTCTAATGCCATTGGATGGTTGATTTGTGCCATTCCACACACTTTTGCATATCAGTTTTAGTGCTTAAGATTGTATCTTGTGCTAGAATTAGTAAGTGTTTTTTCATGCTAAGTGTGGGGTGGTATGTGATTGATTTTGGCATGTTTTTTGGACAGTGCTTGATGATTAATGGTGCTAAGACGTTCATTATAGGGGATCTATGTCGACTATTCAAACCTTATGTGGACTATTGCATGATTTATTTTTATTCCACCATGCTAAATTGTTTACTAACTCATGCAAAGTGTTTGTTTTCTTGAAATGCGAGTGATACATTTATGGATTGCGCAATCCCCTGGGTAATTAAAGGGCTAAAAGGGCTTTTAATGATCAGGAACAAGGCCTATGTGGAACTGGGATGGTCAATAGACCTTACAGGCTTATTGATCATTTCAAAGGATCTAGATAGGGATTGTTCGGGCTACCAAACTCTAACTAATGTGATCTTATGTGATCTAAATGGCTTACTGGTTTTTACTGCTTTCATAGCATGTGGGATTAATATTTATTTCTGGTTCACTTAGTGTATGCCACCGACCACTCTTCCTTTGGTTTCTTTGCTGGTTTGTTTTGGTGTATGGTGAGAAGGTCACCATTCCACCTAGGAGAGCGATGAGGAGAGGTCTTGTTGTGCATGTCGATGAGTCAGTTAATGCTAGATACTACCAGGATGTTTAGACCCACTTCTGACTTATCGCTTTTGACTGGGCTTTCAGGGATTTCTTTATGATTTATGGATTATGGATGTATTTGATTGGTTATTAGTTCTTCATTTCCTTTTTTCTCATTGGTTATTGGATATATTTGATGATTGATTCTAGAGAGCGTTGCCATTCCTTTTTATATTGCATTGATTCTTTCTTTTGTTCATGTGATGATGTGTATGTTTATTTATTTGGTTAGGGTCAATGGCACCTCATTAGTAATGCATGGGTTAAACCTGTGGTTTAACTGGGTCGTCTAGGTGGGGTGTTACACATAGTCCTTGGGCATAAAGTATCCAAGCAAGGCATAAAGGTCCATAAAGCTAAGCTTGAAACCATCTCCAAGCTTCCACCACCCATCACAGTTAAAGGAGTCGGAAGTTTATTGGGATACGCGGGGTTTTATAAGAAATTCATTAAGGAGTTCTCCAATATCCCCCTTCCACTGACCAAGGATTTTGGAGAAATACGTGTCCTTCATTTTTTACCAGCCTTGCCTCGAGGATTTCGAAATGCTGAAAGAGAAGCTCACCACGGCCCCCATCCTAGTTGGACCAGATTGATCTAAGCCATTTGAGCCGATGTGTGATGCGAGTGACTATGCCTTCGGAGTTATATTGGGGCAAAGGTATGAGAAGAAGTTCCATCCCATTTACTTTGCTAGCAGAACCTTGAGCGACGCTCAAAGGAACTACACCACTATGGAGAAGGAATCTAGCGGTAATCTTCACTTTCGACAAATTTCGGCAATACATCCTCCTATCGCACACTACGATCTCACCGATCACATGGCAATCAGACACCTCTTGGCGAAGAAGGATGATAAACCGAGGTCACTCTAGAGGATTCTCTTATTACATGAATTTGATATTGAGATCAAGGACAAGCCGGGGTCGGAAAATGTGGCTACAGATCACCTCTCTAGGCTTGAGACTCTATATGATGGAAAGAGCTTGGTGTCGATAAGAGATGACTTCCTTGAAGAGAAATTGATCAGTGCGGTTGAGGCAATGAACGGAGTTGAGGACCTGTGGTACATGGCTAACTACTTAGTCAAGGGGGTCCTTCCTAAGGAGATGATGATCCAGCACTGGAATGGGCTTATTGCTGAAAGCAAGAAGAACTATTAGGATGAGCCTTTTCTCTTTAGGATTGGTCCAGATCAAGTGATTCACTAGTGTGTGACGAGAATGAAAGGATGGGACATTATATGGAATTGCCATACATGGCCTTCTGGCAGCCATCATGGAGCGACAAGTACAGGCCGCAAGGTCCTTGAATTAGGTTTCTTCTAACTTACCCTTTTCTTTGATTTTGATAAATTTTTGAGAAAGTGCGATGCTTGTTAGCGTACTGGTAATATTAGTATGCGAGATGAAATGTCGCAGACTGTTGCCATGCATGTTGAGATTTTTTATGTTTGGGGCATTGATTTTATGGGCCCCTTCCCAGTCTGCAACTGCAATAAGTACATACTAGTTGTCGTTGACTATGTATCTAAGTGGGTAGAGGCTCAAGCCTTGCCCACTAATTATTCGAGACCAGTAGGTAAGTTCTTGAAGAAGTTGTTCACTTGATTTGGGGCCCCCATAGCTATCATCAGCGACACGGGCACTCACTTCCAGTGATAATTTGATTAGGTGTTTCATTATTTTGGCGTGACACACCAACTGACGACCGCCTACAAACACTAGGGAAGCGGTCAAGTCGAGGTCACTAATCGAGAACTGAAGCGCATTCTTGAGAAAATGGTCGGCCAAACCGGTAATGATTGGTCGACCAAGCTTGATGACGCTCTCTAGGCTACCTCACTACTTACAAAACCTCGATAGGCACCTCTCCTTACCATTTAGTGTATGGCAAGGCACGCCACTTACCGGTAAAGCGTGAGCACACTACAAAAAAACACGTTTTGGCATCGGTCATTTTCGCGTTTTGGCGTCGGTCACTGACTGACACTAATTTGAATGGCGTCGGTCGACCAAACCGACACCAGAACTGGTGACGTTAATCTTTGGCGTCAGTTTATGGTCGACCGATGCTAAGACACGGACCGACCGTCGCTAAAGTTTCTTGAAAATCACAAAAAAAAAGTAGCTGCAGCAGCAGCTACTTTTTCGGATCTTCTTCCGATCTTCCTTCTTCTTTTTCCGATCTTCCTTATTCTCCTTCTTCTTCTTCTTCGTCCTTCTTCTTCTTTCTTCTTCCTCTTCCTTATTCTCTTTCTTCTTCTTCTTCTCCTCTGTTCTTTTTCTTCTTTCTTCTTCCTTTTCCTCTTCCTCATTCTCCTTCTTCTTCTTCTCCTCTGTTCTTGTTCGTCCTTCTTCTTCGTCCTTCTTCTTCTTTCTTATTCTTCTTTCTTCATTCTCCTTCTTCTTATCCTCTGTTCTTCTTCGTTCTTCTTCTTCTTTCTTCAGTGTCTGCATAGGGTAGGGTTTGGAAGGAAGCAGAGAGGTTTGGGAGTGGAAGATGAAGAAGAAGAAGAAGAAAAGAGGTTTGGGAGATTGGAGAAGAAGATGAAGAAGAAGAAGAGAGGTTTGGGAGTGGAAGATGAAGAAAAAGAAGAAGAGAGGTTTGGGAGATTGAGAGGAAGAAGAAGAAGAAGAGAAGAAGAGAGGTTTGGGAGATTGGAGAGGAGGCGACTGGAAGAAGAAGATGGGGAAAAAAGAGAGAATGGAGACGGCTGCATAGGGTTTCAGCGTATTTAGGGTTAGTATTTAGTGTCGGTCGACCAAACGACCGACGCCAAAATGCGAGATTCTATTTAGCGTCGGTCGACCAATACTTTCGTTTCAACCGAAGCCAAAACGCTCTTTTTTTGTAGTGGCACCGGGCCTATTGGGCCATGCGTGTTCTTAACCTTGATGATTTGAGTGCAGGTAAGACTCTGTATGATCAGTTCCCTGATATCGAGGAGTTCAGTTTCATGCTTATGAGAGCACCAAGTTGTACAAGGAACAAACGAAGAGGTGCCATGATGCCAAGATCAAGCACCGGACCTTCATGGTCGAGGACCATGTTCTCCTTTACAATGTGTGTCTCCGACTCTTTCTTAGGAAGTTGAAGTCAAGGTGGTCAGGGCCATTCAGAGTAGTGGGAACATTCCCATATGGGACAATCGAGATTCGGCGAGAGGGTGAGCCAACGTTTAAAGTCAATGGTCACATGTTGAATGTGTATGATGGAGGGGCTCCACTTGAGTCAATAGAGCTTTACAGGATTCCTCCTCTTGCTTGATCTGCTATGGTACTGTCGAGCCTAGCGACGTTAAACTCTTGCGCTACCGAGAGGCAACCCAACCAGTTTTTCAAACATTGGTGTTTTGGTCTTTGTCTTTATTTCGGATATTAGGTTGTAGACTGCATGACTTTGCAGTTTCTATTTTCAGCTTCCTGTTCTTGTAAATATTTTTCGTGAGTATGTGGTGTGGCCTTTCTTGTGTTTTCTTTTCTCTGTGTTTTCTGCAGGTACCCCGATTCAGGTCCTCGTCTTTAACAGATTACTTGACCCAGAGTTCCTTCTTCGGCTTCCTTTTACCTTCAGTAACGTCTTTCCTATCTTTATTTGAATCTTTTCCTCGCAATGAGGTCATTGCGCATTTTAAGTGCGGTGTGGGGATTAGTGGTTTAGTTTATGAGGGTTACCCCGACTTGTCTTCGTTCCTATTTCCGTTTCTCTTTTCTTTTCTTTTTTAGGTTTCGGGTGGTGATTGCGTTTTGCTTTGTCACTCTGTCACTAATTCCCCTTTTTTTTGCAAAATTTTTGCTTTTGTTTTTACTTAGCCATTGGGGTTTGATTGTGCTTAGTAGATGTTGTTCCTGAAAGTTCTCGACTCATCTTGCTGCTTTAAATTCTGTTGTTCCAAATTGAGTTTTTGAGCTCTTGGTGCGAGTGGTGTGGTGATCGAGTCTCGTAGTAGGATGTTTGAATTTCTACATTTATGTTGCACCCTCGCGTCTCTCTTTTATAGAACTTGAAAAGCCCACTTTTAAAAGATTTGAGGGTAGATAACTCGCTTTATTGGGACATCCCATTTAGTGAATGTGGTCTATCTTGTCTTTCTCGATCTCTCTAGCTTGTTGCAAAAATCAAGTTTTGGATTAGAGTTCTCAATGGCTTTTAAATGTTTAAATTTGAGTGGTAAACTTACATGGGTGGTGATTGTGGAGGTTAACTGCGAACCATGCCACCTTAACCATATTCCCCCATTTGTTAAGTAATTAGCCTTGATGACAAAGTTCTCTAATCCAACCTTTTAAAAAATTGTCAAGTCCTAGAGTAAGTGGGAAGGGGAGAGCATCATTTTCCCAAAGCTTGAGTTTTCTTAATCCGTAAGTTTTCTAAGAAATGGATACTCATGTACTGTTTTGGAAGAGATGGTGGTTTGTATTGTCATGCAATTTAAGTGTGGGGGACCTAAGGTTACTTATCCCAGTTTGTTTGAGTAGGAGAAAATATCTTGATTGAGTTGATTGCTTGAGGACAAGCAAGGTTTAAGTGTTGGGTGATTTGATGCAAGAAAAATATATACCCTTTTCTTCCTCACTTAACCACATAATTTAGAAGTTTTTGGCACCTTTCCCGTTGGTTTCGTTGTGTTTTGGCTTGGTTTGACACTTTTACAATTTGAGGCGACCAGGGACTTTCATAGTCCATTTTCACCCTATTTATAGTGTTTTTATGTCATTTCAGGTTGCACCATTGGAGATTTTTGAACAAGGTGTCACCCAGTTCAAATGGTGCCCTAATCAGAGGTCTATAACTCTCGAAGTGATCTCTTGAAGTTGGAGTCCGGAAGCTGTTTGCAGAGTCTGGTAGCGAGTCGACCGCACCCTACCCGCGGTGGGCATATTTGAGGGGTAGGATCATGTTCTTGTTTGAAGTTTTTGAGCAAAATTGAAGATGGGAAGGGGTAAGGCCACAGAGCCTTGAAAAGGCCCAGCCGGTCACGACCCGCGCCTGCGCCCTACCCGCGGCCGCGGGGCCTCCCTCAGCACCTATAAATTCCTTCTTTTGGGAATTTTGAAAGGAGAGCTCGATTTTGGTGTTCTCCAAGGCAATTTGACAAAGGAAAGGGGTCTCCAACACCTCCTAGACCATCCCCAACGGTCTCCACACCATCCTCCCTCATCACAAGTCCATCTAAGAGCTATGGATGTCTCTCTCTTCTTTACTTTCTTGTGTAGATTTGTTGGTTTTCTTGTTCTTTGTATGGCACACTAGTCCTAAGGTTTGGGTTGAGGGGAATCCATGGATGTTTGGGTGTTCTTGTGGTTCCATTTGGGTGGATGCCTTGTATGGATGTAAGACTTGTAATCACTTTTTTGACTATGCATACTTTCTTACTCAAATTGACCATGACTTGTGCAAAGGGTGTTGAATGTGAGAATAGGCACTTTGTTTGCTCATGTATATTGGTGGATTGGGTCCTAATTCGCATAGATGCTTGTTAGGATGAGGTTTTGAGTTGTGTTTGCCTACCTACATGTGATGCTCAAGAATTGAGGGGCGTGTTGTTGGTCCTACTTAGGTGTTTTCTCACCTAGGCATTTCATCGAGCACTTGGCGTGCGAGGTGGTTTTGGCTACTTCGGTCGAAAGATCGATTGCCTTGTAATCCGCTTAGTAGTAGGACCACATTAGGGTTCCTAGTCCTTGGCTCGATGGAGTGTGTGAGGGTAATGGAGTGTAGATTGTCTTGCATTGACTTGTTTTCCGCCCGGTTTCCATAAGTAGGGCACTCTAAGCTTGAAAGTAAACCCCCAACCCACCCTTCTCTATCATTGATCTCTTCCCTTGTTGCTTTGCTCGTTTGTATGCACCTTGACTTGTTCTCACTCTTTCCATGCTCTTTGAGCCCCATGTTGACTTTCCCCATTAAGTTGACCTTTGTTTTATGCTAGTGGACTTTGATTGTTGTTTGATTCATTCGTGGCACCTACAACACAAAACTCTTTGTTAGCTCTCCTCCTATCTGATTACCCTTCCATCAATGGACCCGGGAAATCGATCCTAAATTTGCTAGGTATCGTTGGGATCGACCTCTTGGCCGTGATCAACATAATACAGACAGCTTATGATAACTGCAAAATTTTGCAGTAAAATCTACATAATTAATATTAACTCTTAGATTACTTTTTTAATCTAATGGCTTAGATTAGACAAAGGGTAAATCAGAAACACAATTTTATTAAATACAAAAAAATTCAAAATTGAAACCAAAACTACCTAACATAGAATACAAACATTAAATATATTAATTATTACATTATTATCTTGGGATCTTCATCGCCATCTCGTCAGACCTTCATCGTCATCTCGTGCACCCATCATACTAGTGCAACACATAACCAATAACCATATGTCACTATTCACACTAGTACACACATGATTTGGGAGGGAGTCGACGGCACAACGAGATGAGAAAAAACAACGACGAGTAGATCTGGGGAGATGGAGACGGCGGATGCATGAACAAATCTGGTGAGACGACGACAATGATGATTAGATCTGGGGAGACGGAGGCGGCACATGCATGATCAGATCTGGCGAGACGGCGATGAATGGAGGCCATGGGAGACAGAGGCATGGCGGGGACAAAGTCGGGGCGGGGGATGGAGGTCGTGGGGGACGGAGGCGCGACGGGGACGAAGGTCGGGCGAAGGACGGACGATGAGGGGGATGGAGGCGCGGCGGTGACGGAGGCCAGGCTAGGACGGAGGCACGACGGCAACGAAGGTCGGGCGAGGGAGGTCGGCGGGGATGGAGGCGCGGCGAGGACGTCAGCCAGGCTAGGGAAGGAGGCGCGACGGTACGGAGGCGAGGTTGGGGATGGAGGCTGCGACGGCGTGGCACCGTGGGTGGAGGAGGGTTACAGTGGTGTTGGGGAAAAAGATGATGGTAGAGAAGAGAGAGAAGAAGAAGAAGAAAGAAAAGCGGTGGCTGTATGTTGGAAGAGTTGGTAGGGTTATATTAAAAACCCTACTAACTATTTACAATTCCATAAATACCCTTTTCAATATATTTTTTAATTTTAAGTAGTATAATTAAGTGAATGATGATTTGGAATAATGATTGGCTATTACTGATGCAGTAAAAAATACTACAATAGAGTGCAGTCACCATAAAAACTACCACATAATACCATAAGAATACGTGAGTGGACCGAACAACTAAAAGTAAGACTAAAACATGTCCGAAAGTTGAATGGATTGCACTAAATTCTTTAAGAAAGCACTTAGCCAAAGTAAAAACACAAGGTAATACAAACCTGCGAAACGAATATGGTTTGAGAAACTTAATATCAATCTACATCATACACAGCAACTACAAAAAAGGCAAAATGCAACTAGTTTCAGTGACGTAACGAAGAACTTCACGAAATCAGCGGTAAGCCAACCTCAACACCCGTGAAGACTTCCACAACTATATCACTGTAATCGTACCTTGTAGAATATGTATAATAGATGCCAGATGAGAAACAGTAGGATGATTACTTAATTGTAGCCTTTAGGTGAGCTATTCTAGCTAGAAAAAAGTAATTTAGAACCCTTGTTGTCTAATCAGATACTTTATTTCCTCTTTTTACTTAGGACAACAAAAAATTATATTGATCTCTTTCTAGTTTGACAATGCATCTCACAACCAAGTCTACAAATAGAGTAAGAGAATTTGTCAGGTTTCAAGTCAAGGATTCCTATTAGCCATCAAGGCATAGATGTTGAACGCTTCGGTACGCCACTAAAAGTGACGTACTGAGTATGTCACTTTCTGTGAATCAATCTGGAACGTCCGTTTTAATGAACAGATCTGAACCGTAAAAATAAAAATTAATTTTATAATGTAATTACGTATATCCAATGAGGTCTCCATTTTTTTTCACTTACAAATTCATCACTCATTGTATTGTATTAGTTTTGTTCAATCCACAACTATGTTTTATTTTGAATTGAGTTTATAACTAGGTTAATTAACAGACCCCATCTAACTCCATTTTATTCATTTCATTCTAATTTCATTCTCATCATCTTCTCCAACTCATCATCTTCTCCGACCAGATTTCTTCTCATCTACCTCTGACGTCGTCCCCGCCTCCAACTGATGACGAAGTTCTCTTGGAAAAAATACCAAAATTTCCAAAATCAGAAAATCAAATCCCTAATTTCGATATCATCTTCACCTCTTGACACACAGAAAATCAAATCCCTAAAATCAAATCCCTAATTTCGATTCCATGAGGCCGCCGAAGAGGCCGATCCACATGCTGACGACGTGGGTGCGGCGGCATCCTCGCAAAGTCAAGGGGTTTCTCGCCATCGAAGCCGGGATGGCGGCTCTAGTCCTCAGTCGCTTCATCGTCAACGACCACGACAACCTATTCGTCGCTGCGGAGGCCATCCACTCGATCGGAGAAGACTTGTGCCGACTCATCCTCTTCTCCGATATCGTTTCCTCTCCCTTCGCCTCCATGTACTCCACCTCCGACATCATCTCAGGTACCCATTCTTCCAATCTAATTTGTGTTTGCGCTAAGTCAAAATCCCTAGCAGCCTCTTGCAACCTCGATACTTCCGCAAGACCTGTAGAAGGTGCTGGACTCAAGCATGGACCATCTGCAACGTCCTCATTGGCGGCGGCAGCCGGAAGGGAAAGCGAGCCAACCTAGCAGCCTCCTGTCGTCGTCCCCATCAGTTGGCGGGTTCAGATATTTCCATCCGGGTCGTGAACTCGGATCAGCTTGAGGAGCTGGAGCAGCATCGGAGTTCCTGAATTTACTCGCCGCTATCCAGTTAATGAACAAGAATGAGCCAAATTTCGACACAGTATTCCTCACTCTCAGTATAACTTCGTAGTTTTCAATTTCAGTAGTGAAAGTATGAGGAGAAGATCAGAACAATTTGATTTTCTCGCTGCCTTAACCCACTGCTTCTCAATCATCAGCTTCGACTCATTCTAGACAGTTCCTTGACTCCTTTGGTTTTGTGGTTGTCACCGATTTCTTAGAGCACATTCCTTGGTTGGCCCTTCTTCTTATGTGAGACAGTAGCTGAAGCTCAATAAGGCTTTCCCCAAAATAGAATAAGGGTCTGCAGGATGAATCAGGTAAGGAGCTCCATCAATTGGATATCATTGAAAAAGCTTCACCTTGCTATTGTGTTTCATCCACTTTCTATATGGAATTCCACTTGTTGATTTTGGATCTTGATTGAAACATGGTTAGTGGTAATTGGATAAAATAAGTTTCAGTTATCGAATTGTGCTACTTTCACCCTTTTGTGGGTTTATTCTCCTCATTTGATTCTGTTATTCTTTATGCAGAAAGCTAGCAGGGAAGATCACAGCTGCTAGATACTTTGTGGTGGTTCCTGATTTCTTATATGGAGACTTTGCAACATACGCGATTTTCCTTTCTGACTTGTTAACTAGCCTGCTTATGCTCACTATTCTAAGTTCAGGTACCCAACTTTGCCAAACCGTTATTTGTTCAGCCTTCCCATTAAACAACTTGTGCATTCAGATGGGGCTCTTGTAGCCTTATGGGTGACCATTAGAAAGAGATTACAGAGGTTTATTGATGAAGAGTTGCCCTCATATGGAGAAATTTAATGGCCCTTGATCTTTTGTTTTTTTTGTTCAAATGAATTGTGCATATTTGGTTTTTTCTATCTCTGTGTATCAGGAAACCATCAAGGAAGCTATAAGCACACCATATGAAGTGCATAATCAGTTAAGCTGTAGATAATACTCAAATTTTCAATTTATATATAGCTGTGGAATATAAACTGACATCTGAGTTTCACAGGAATCTTCCATTTCCTCTCTTGATAAAGGAAAACAAACCGAGATTCTCTTCCGGAAGACTAGCATGTTCAATTGGACACAAAGAGTTATCCATCTTTGAACAACTGCCAGACAGAAAGCCAGACACTTTGCTGAGCTACCATGTCAAAGATGATCATGGAATAACCACCATGGATGACCTGAGAAGAGATGCAACTACCACAACGAAGAATGAGAAAACAAAGAACAAGAAGAAGTTGCATAGTGTAAAAGACTTCAGCAGCTTGGCAGGCTCTTAGAGGTCAGGTTCTTGGCAGGCTAGTAGAGGTCGCTAAAGATCAAAGCTTGGAAGAACATGTCTCGTTGGCTAGAATTCTTGTGAAATGCATAAAGTTTGATGCTTATTGCAGAAGGCACATATCAGAATCGATCCCATTGTGAAATTACACATTTGTTCCAAATTATCAAAAATATTATTAAGGGAAGAAATACAAATCAATAAACATAATAAAGTCATCTTAATTTTGGGCAAAAAGTATCAAAACTACTTTGATCATAAGTATTAAGCTGAATCTGAACGGCAAACGTTGAGTTGAACTGTGACATGGAACGAGACGAGTAGCCTCTCATTGGGCCTTTGATTTTTTCTTTAGTCGAGAACTTCTTCGTAGATTTGATTCATCCTGCATTAATTTTGTATTATGTTATAAAAGTAAAATAGAAAATAAGAATCTATATAATATTGAACTAGAGGTAATACGTTATAGTGTACCTGTTCCTCTATGTCACTCGGAGAATTGTAATGAAGGCCATCATCATCATTTTCCTCCTCGCTAGTGTCATCGTCATCATCGATATCAATTGTGTTGTCATCGATCATATCAATGTCATTAACCGCACCCCCTTCATCAATGTTATTAACATCACCCCCTTCTTCAATATTAGCTTGGACATTACTCTTAGTCAATACCACTTTGCATGTGGTTCTTGTGTGACCCTTACCACCATATCTACCACAAGTTCTTGGTTTTCCCCGAGGCCATTTCTTACCCGAACCCTTTGATTTAGCATGCAAAGGGTTTTTTACACTATCAAATTCTGGGTTAGTTTGAGTCTTATTTTTTTGAACATTGCCTTCATTCTTCTTTATGAGATCATCAGACAATGGTTTCGTTATCAAGCGAGCATCAATGAAAGACTGTGTCGTCATTGCACCGTAATGACATATTGCGAAAGCATCTTGTTGTAGAATACCATACCTGATGGTGTATAGTTGTTCTTCATCCATAATCGTCACTGTTTGGTCCCAACACTCCGGAGCTTTTGGATTCTTTGTCCACCTTTTCTTTACGAGGGTGCTTGGAAATTCTTGGATTTTCTCTTCTTTCAGTACGAATATTATGTGACAACATGGCAATCCCATGTACTCAAACTTCGAACAACTGCATTGAGCCATTTGCGTTGTTTGATCATAAGTGACTTCAACAAGTACATCTTCGGAATCTCCATACATACTGATCGCGTACTTGTGATGCTCTGTAGTTTTCATACATTTATCTTTGATACACTCACTCGACTTCTCGATCTCTTCTTTGACCTTTATGAATACCTCATTCGTGAATATTGTTGCAACACTCTTTGTCAGCACCTTCAAAGCTCCTGATCTCAAATCTGGCATACCATAATTAGATTTGAAATCTAGTTTAATCTCCTTTTCCCTCAATTCTTCTAACCAACGATCGTAGTTCAGAAAAAATTTCTTCAATTTGTGTTTACGCTCCACGTACTTTGCAAGTTGTGAATTGAACCCTTCACATCTAGATGTCGTTGTCAATCCTGCGAAGAACTTGGTTCGTAAGTATGCGTGCGCCCAATTCTCACGACACTCGTATAAGTCATTCATAATCCAGTTGTTGTGTTGTAAATCACAAGATTCCACGAGTTGTGACCACTGTTGCTCAAATTTTATCTCCGTCAAATCAGCCTTCGCAATATCAAAAAATCCCCTGATAAACTTGGCCGCATATTGTGACTTCTTCACATGTTCCCCGATATTCTTATTAATGTGCCATAGACAGCGGCGACGAGTTGCATCTAGAAACACTTTGATGATGGCATTTTTCATTGCCTTGTCTCCATCTGTGATGACCGAATGAGGTTTCTTACCACCCATTGCTTCACACAATCTCTCTAGCACCCATACATAATTTGTCTCAGTCTCATTCTTTAGAAGCGCGCTTCCAAATATACAGGTTGAGAAGTGATGATTTACCCCTGCACGAATGCAATGAACAATAATATTAATTAAAAATTTTATAATCGCTTTACCATCACACTTAAACACAAATTTCATACCTGAAAATACAACCAGTGGCATGTTGTAAGCATTTTTTTTATATGTCGTGTCAAATGCCAGTACCTCGCCAAAAGATGTGTAGTCGGCAATACTCATACTGTCGGTCCAAAATATATTCTCTAGTCTACCTTCATCATCTTTAGTATACTTCATGACAAATTTAGCATCCTTCAAATTTTTTTTGTCAAGGTAGGAAAGTGCTGCTTTGACATCGTGGTCACTGTCCTTGGAAGTGCTTTCTCTATATAATTGATTGTGAACATCCTTATTAGTGAATCCCATTTGGTCATGTCCGCCAGATGTGTGTACCATGTACTTGTACGCAAGACTTTGGCTCATGCCAGCTTCTGTCATGTTATGAAGTTGAGCCAATGATGCTTCATCAATTTGCCTATGTGAAGGAATCAAATGTGCTTGCTTTGGCGGGACGTCTTCATGAGCGTGCTCAATAACAAATTCATCAACAAACCATGTATCGTCATGTGTTTTCTTTCGAAATCGTATATGCGCTTTGCACCCAAATCTAGTATCCATCCTAGGCTCTGTTTTCCTTTCGCCCTCGTACTCGCGCCTAAATCCTTGTTGACTACATAAGAATGTTTTATGTAGAATCGCGTTGTCACCTTTCTTAGAGCGATAAACTTTTCCAATTCGGACACCAAAGCCTCTCGCATATGCATATTTTCTATACCATTTCTCGCCTTCGTCAGAATTTGAGAATATAAGCTCTTTCACCTCTGCATATGTCATGTTTCTCAATTTCACGAGTTCAACTTCTTGTACACCTGCTGTTGCTTCTGGAGGTATAACATCAGGTGTATGTGCAGGTGTTCCAGCATCTACAGCCTCACTGGCTTCTCCATCATTACTTTGGGTGCCTGTTGTCACCGGTGTATTCATCATTCTGCTTCAATTTAGAAAAAATATTTACGTTGATAAATATTTTAGCAATAAATTTTTTGAATTTAAATTGTGACATACGAAATTAAGAATAAAATAAATAAATAATTATGTAATAATAGTAAATAATATATTTCACATAATTAAATAACAAATAAATTTTAAACCAATTATGAGAACCTATATGAAAAAGAAATTGACCAATTAAATAAATAAAAAAGACTAAATAGAAAAAAATGGAAACGCCAAAAAAATGAATTGCACATGGATTGATGACGTGGACGGTCATGATTAAGATCTTTTCTTTTTCATCGTAGAGTTATAATTATTCAATCCACAAATATCTTGCCGAGAATATCTTACCGAATATGGAGAGAGACGCCGGAGAGAGACGAGATGCCAGAGATTGAGGAGACACACGCGGAGACGAGACTGGAGAGAGACAAGATGCCGGATAGAGACGCGTAGACAGACGACTGGAGACGAGACGCGGAGACGAGTTGCCGGAGACGAGACACCGGGATAGAGAGACCGGGAGAGAGACGTCGGGAGAGAGAGCGGAGAGACGCCGGGAGAGAGACGCCGGGAGAGAGATTCGGGAAAGAGACGCCGGGGAGAGAGACGTCGGGAGAGATACACCGAAGGACTCCGGAGACGCAAGCAGTCGCAGATGTACACAGGCTTAAATCTCAGGAACTCTTGACAAAGGTGAGTAGATTAACTCAATTTTTGGTGGTGTTGATGATGAATGAATTGATTGAGGCTTATATAAGATTAGGTTTATGACCTTGTCTCAATTGGAATAGGATTACAAGAAATCCTTTTACGAATGGGAAAATAAGATTCAAACTAGGATTTCCAATGACTTCTTCGTATAGGATTAAGAGTTCTTACAAATACAAATCCGCATACTACTTCTCAAAATAGGAATAACATAAAGCCAGTATTATGGCTATTTAGATGTTATCCAAATAGCTAGGGATTTTGATCATAATTGTAGGTGCTAATTGGCAAGGAGATGGTCAGTGAACATAGATGTTGATCATAATTGTAGGTGCTGGAAATGTTCAGGTTAAGCTTGCAAAATTGAGTCAGTTATAGAAGGCTCTGCACTTAATTCTTCTGCCTGTTAATTGCCTTCCATGTCTTCCACATTTGCAGGCTGAGCTTTTCGACAAACCGTTGATGGATCAACATTAGGGGAATGCTATTCAGCTGTAGCTGCTGTTGCAAACCGCTGGCTTAATCTTCTCGGTGTAAGCAATATTGGTATCACGCTTCTCGGTGTATGGTCAATTCTTGGACATACATTCATGATATAGGTATGATTTTCTCCACCATTAGACTTCCCTATATTCTGACAACTAGTGAGGATGCTGCTATTGTGTATGAATTTGTTTAAGGCTATTCTGTCTTCCTTTGTATCTGGTCAACGAGTGATAATGGATGCCTGTAATGATGGTATGAGCAGGGAACGCCAGTGAGTGAAAGAGCAATTCCTGTTGCAATCTTTGAGATGGATACTGGTAAAAGTTCAGAATAGTGTTGGGTTATTTCTGTTTTGATATTTTCTTCAGATTATTGACTGCATTTAACAAAATGTAGAAATTATGAAATTCTATTTACGAAACTGGCGATAGTGGTAGCACTGGTGATCCGTCCCTGAAAGCATACCTGACCACCATCCTTCTTCAAATGGTTTTAGTGGGGTGGAGGATAGCTGTCCTGGTAGCTTGAATGTGGGAAGTCCTCGCCACTCTTGTGTGAATGTGGATAATAAGCTACAATCAAGACCTAGTTAAAAGAGGAGTGGTTCATTTAATCAGAAGGATGAATCACATGTATTAAGAATGGAACAGAAATATGAGATAATCGATCTGCCCTACTTGTTTTTATTAACCAGGAGAGTGGTGCCAGGCGTGGCGACTCCCTCAAGCAACGACTGAACTTGCTTCTGAATCCTGTGAAGGTACTAACTTGAATTCCATCTTAACTTTAGCATTTGTGGAAACATTGGCCTTACAAATCGCGAATTACTTGTTTGTATTGACAAATCAAAGGGATCTGTCCACTTTATCTTTGTTTTCACTTTACATAGTATTGAATGTGCAGTTAGCTACTTAGCTTATCTTGTTGCTACTTTCACTGTATTACAGGTATTTGAGTTGAGTTCAACACAGGGGCCAGAGGGGACTTTACCTTTTCAGGAAGGTGCCTCACTTCAGAATTCTTGTATGTGGAGGAGGCGGCACAATGAGCTGGGTTCTTAATGCTATAGACAATGGGCTGGGTTCTTTCACTTTGACTTTTCACGAAGTTTAGCCTGAGATAACTGAGAAAATTGTTTGTTATTTATGATATCGAGGTTCTAAAATTTAATTTCTTGAACATCAATTGTGTACTGTTTCATTTCACTTAGGGGATATATGAGACAAATGTCATTAAGCGGTTATACAAATCCTTTTCGTTTATGAATATTCTGTGTTCTATTAATGGAACCAAATAAAATATCAATCCAAAAACATTCCAACATTATCCAAAAATTAAACCAGAAACATTCCAACATTGTTTAATTGAAAGAAGATTTGTTTTAAAGTGCAAAATCTATGTATCTTCGCACGTGTTTAACTCCACGACTCTTAAGTATCTTGTATGCATCAGCTCTTGTCAACACGTTCTTCCTCTCGAAATTTTCAAACGCCATCACCATGTCCACCAATAGCTCCTTACGATTAACTAAAACATATGGCTGATTAAAGAAATCATTGTAAGATTTACGTCGGTGACAAAAAAAATTAAAACGTGAAATTAAATGAACATTAATATTTACCCCAAATTTACTGAAGAGATGTTTACTATCAACGGCTATCCAGGAGCACACCCATAATCCAGAGTCTGACCTAAAAGACCCAAACACAAAATTTTTTGTTGAACATCCACACTTAGTTTTTTTGCAAGAAGCGTTCACAAAGTTAAATGAGAAATGTATTAAAAATTAAAAAGTTGGTTAAATTTGCTTACCGCTTCTGTTCTGGGAAAATAGATGGAAATTCTATTTGAAATTCACTAATGTTTGGCTCGCCATTAGCTGATCCACTCTTGGCGTAGACTAGTTTCAACAGTTCAGTTGTAAAATTCATCTGCAAAATGAAGCGTTAACAAGAGAATATCACTTATATTTTAATTTATACAAAGTTAATTTATCATACATTAAATAAGCGAAGGATGAATGTCACTAACCATAAAGATTGTTGATGTTGTCTGAATTTCACGATTAGAATAGTTAGGGCAGCAATCCCCCACGTAAACCATTTTGTCTTTCATTAATATCACCACTAAATACCAATGCTCATTATTATCTTTCATGGGTATGAAAACCTACGATAAAAACTAATAAGATTTAAAACAAGATTGAAGGTAGGAATAGAGAAACTACAAATAACCTAAATTTTCACATTACAAAAATGTAGAAACATAACCTGTCCACATCCAAAAGCGGTTAATAAAAAGGTGAACTCATACTCCTTAAATGCTTGATGGGCTGTTAATCCTTGATGCATGGCTAATTCCTAACACAAATCATTAAAATCCCTCATTTGCACAATCATAATCATAAAAACATGAAATTATGCTAGGTTTTTAATTAATTACTTACATGTAAATTAGCAGGAAGAAAACACCGCATACCATCTTCCCTCAAATCTTTCATTATGTTCAATTCATATACGGTTCGTTGAAAAGCAACACTTGTTATAACCTGTAAATTAGGCATTCCATTAGCCTTATTTTGTTCGAAGCATACATATTCTTTTCTTTAATTATAGAAATAAGAGCTTACAAGACTTCGAATATAACTTACATTCGGATCCAACATGACATCGGTGCACAACGTCCATAGGGCTGTTCGATTACATTTTTTTATCATCATGGGCAACCAAAATTTCCTCCATGGGTAGACTTCCATCAAGTATGTATCGAGATAGACCCTTTTTGCTCTCAGCCAACTCCATGTAATCCTCATCGTCCAACTGCATAAATTGTTATATATTTAATCAATGGAAATATAGACTAGAATAATTTCTTTTGTTATATTGATGTGGAATGATCCATCAAGTAGGTATAGACAAGACTGAAATCATATACGTTTTTCTACCTTGGGAGTAGGAAGAAAAGTAACCTCGTCAACGTCATCAATATATGGATTTGAGTCACCCGATATCGAAATTACTTCCGTATTGTCATCCTATTACGTTTTCCTGCATTAATAGGGTTTTATACGATAAATTTTTCACAAGAATATTTAATCTGATTCATAAAAGTAACCATAACTCACACATATAATAGGAACCTATAACAACTTACTTGACGATTCAGAACCGGTAGAATTTCCTGATGAACCAATTTGTAGCTTTCCCCTTGTTATTCATCCTCTTACAGTTTTGCACACAATGAGATAATCTACTGAGAATGGAAGAATGAACTAATGAAAGAATAGCCGACTGTGAGAAAGCAAAAAATCAGTTTGAAGCAGCAGCAGCCGACTGTTGGATTTATCTACCTGAAGCAGCAGCTGACTGTTGGAGAGCAGCAGCCAATGTGATTTGATAGCAGCAGCCGGCTATTATAGGGATTTAATAGCAGCAGCAGCCAATGTGATTTGATAGCAGCAGCCGGCTGTTATAGGGATTTAATAGCAGCAGCAGCCTGCATAGTGGATTTGGGAATTGGTTTATGCAAGTTTGCAAAGGGGATGGTTTATTTATACCATTATAAGTATCCTATCTTAAAGTGTATTCTTGACCTAAATAGGAATACTAAATAAGGAAGAACTCCACAAATATTGATGTTTATATCATTGAATATCTTAATTTAATAAATTTATTAATACAATAAAAAAACTATGTTATACATCTAATCTGAAAAGGTCAATTGCGATATAACATGTCTCTTTATTACATCAATTTTTAAAAATATTTCCTCATTACATCAATTGCAGGGATGATTCCCAGACTGCAGCTCCTGAATACCCTCCCTTTTGGCCTCCATTGCGGAATCAAACTCACATCTTGATAAGCCTTAGCTTCACACTGTATCATCCATTCAAGCGGGAAGATCTGACACAGAAGAGCAACAACAGCATACACAAATGTTTAACATATAGGTAATCAGAAGCAACTTGACATCATTTATTCCAATGAATAGCTTTTTATTCATCGAAGCACGAGAATTGCAGCTTTGCAAACCCAAAACAGATAATTAAGACAGTGAAACAAACTAAGAATGGAATTATTCACATTTAGACAGTGACCTCTGGCGTTTCTTCTACAATGCTCATACCTGATAGTAGCTACCACAGCTCTCTACATCAAACACTCCCGGCGGTACTACAGGTTGTCACCTCTACTGGAGTTTGCAGCTGCTACAATGAAGTCAGACCAAGTACCAAGAGCTGCATACTGGCCCTTGTAAACACCTGCTCACCGTCCGTTTAGCAAAAGGACAAGCCACATATAATGATCAGTCGTTTCAACATCATCATCACACAGGAAACGGGAAATGTCTAACAGTAATCCCCTAGTTAGCCATGGAATCAAAGGTCACCAACTTAAGTTTTAGAGCCAGCCAAGATATAAAGCTATGCATATGAATACTTGGTCCCTTCCAAATCAGACTCATTTTGCCTTTGTATCATTCCAAACCCGACATCATTCAAATTCATAGACAAGCAACAAAAATGACATCAATCAAGTTCGTAACACAGCGTAAACAATCAGAGAAGAACAACACAAAACATACACAAATGTTTAGCCCGTTCAAGCGTTGAAGCATTTAATCGAGCATGTGGATTGCATTTAATCCAACACGAAATCATCATTCCCTTTCATCACATGGTCTAACTCCATGATCTTGTCAACAACAGAGCAATTCTGTATCAGTTGATGTTCATCTTCATCTACACTCATTATAAACTGCATCAGCTGATGTTCATCTTCATCTACACACATTATACACTCTATCTCATCAAATACTACCTTTGTTTAACCAAATCCTATGTCGTCTAAGTCCATACAGTCAAAAGATGGATCATGAGCCTTACTTGTTTCAGCTAGGCAATCACCATCATTACTGCCCTCTTGAACGCAAGTCTTCACTTCAGGTTCATCATTGTTATTGCTACCTTCATACAAAAAATTCTACCAATCTCATCTCAGACACCGTTGGTACCAGAATTAACTAAATGTATCCGCCAAAATAAAAGGATAACAGCGAAAATATGATAATACCTGGTTGGAGCTGGCAGAGATGAGGATGGTCGTCACAAAAGGAGAAGAGTCCGAGCAGTGAAAAATAAGTTTCGCTCTTGAGAAGATGTTTGCCACAAGGACGAAAAGCATTCTGCTGCTGCTCCATTGAAAGCTCTACCACGATTCCGGTGTTCGACGACAGCTCTCAACGGCCATGATTCCGATGGAGGCCTCCGCGGAGACGAAGAGGTTGTCGGCGTCTTGACGAGCCGCCAACCTGGCTACGAGGGCGAGAAACCCCTTGACGGCGTCCAGGTAGAGTCGGCTAGAGGAGTCGGGGAAAAGTCAAAACACCTAAATCAAGGTGTATATATCCATTCTTAGACTTCCTATGATTGAAATTAGAAATTAGATAAAGAATTTGATAACATATCTGACCTGAGCTTGTGTGTTTAGATGGAAATCAGTCTCCATCGACGGAAAGATTGAAATCAGATCTCTTCGCTTTTGGTATTTGTTCCAAAAGGTGAAGAGGTGAAGAGGTGAAGCCTGAAGAGAAGATGACTCGTCGGAACTTCGTCATCAGTCGGAGGCGGGGACGGCGTCTGCGGTAGATGAGAAGAAATTTGGTCGGAGAAGATGATGAGAAAGAAATTAGATGAATATGTAAATGGAGTTAGATGGGTGTGCAGATGAATCTGTCAATTAACCTAGTTATAAACTCAATTTAAAATAAAAAACAGTTGTAGATTTAACAAAACAAATATAATACATTGAGTGATGAATTTGTAAGTGAAAAAAGATGGAGACCTCATTGGAAATACGCAATTACATTATAAAATTATTTTTTATTTTTCACGGTTCAGATCTGTTCATTAAAACGTACGTTCCAGATTGATTCACAGAAAGTGACGTACTGAGTATGTCACTTTTAGTGGCATACCGAAGCGTTCACCAGGCATAGATTATGATTAATACAAAAAAAAAAAAAAAATAGAAAGTACAGCTCTATACCACCAAGTCTAGTCTACAAACAGAGTAGAGAATTTTTAGGTTTCATACAGGATTCCTATTAGCAGTTAATAAGGCACAGTTTACATGATCAAAGAAATTGCTTTTATTCTTCCAAGATGACACAAAACTCATAAACTCAAGGTAAAAGTCTATAAATCCAAACAGAGAAGTAGATAATTCCACAGAAGTTGTTATATTCATACAACATTTTTCTTCTAACAATTTTGAACACAGTTCATAAACTACCTTCATTATATTGATATTGTAACCACTCATTGAGTCCTCTCTCTACTTCACTTCTTCCCCAATTACTAAACCCCTTTTGCTCGACCCAAAAAAAACCTATTACCCAAATTGTTATCTTAATCTTAATAATCTTAATGGTAGAGTGGTATAATTGGTTTTGACACATAGGTTAGAACCCTTCTCACAAATTTCCACATCATCACTTAATTTTTAAATCAAAATTCAATTATTTCTCTTTCTTTTCATTAAATGATGAATGTCCTAAAATAAAAAAATCTATGTATGAAATTATAAGTACTTTAATGTTAAATTATATTATCTTAACATAAAATAATATATGAAAAACAATTTTAAATAATAATATTTTATAAAAAATTATTACATTTTTTCAAAATATGAAAAATTTACTAAAACATTTTATAAATCACTTTGAAAATAATATTTAATTTTATTATAGTTATATTTATAAATTCTAGACATGAACAATAATAATCATGATATTTTTAAATATTAAAAATCTAACTTTGGTTAAATGATGACAACATGAATAAATAAGGATTAAATAATTGATAATAAATTGTCGTAGACATTTTTTGGAGGTATTAGTGGTTCATACTTACCCAATTTTAAATTGTTTAAATTAATCTACGAATCTCTAATTATTCAATCGATATATCATTACAAAAATTTCATTTGTTTATATTGTGGGTTTAGGGATTTTGGTCATGAATCAAGTTTCATCATGTTAAATTTTAGTATGAATTATTTTTGAAATTTATGGAAGAAGTATATTTATAGCATTGAAGTATTTTGATTTATGAAAAGTAGGATCCACTAGATAACGAGTTAATAAGTTGTATGAGGTATACATATTGTAGGTTCAATTGAATTATCAATAGGTTGGACAGTGATTATCATGTACTTAAAAATATTGTTTACTTTTGTCGTGGTTTTGGTTGGATATTCAGGAGTTACACAAGATAATTAGTTTGGGGTTGAGTTGAGTTTAATATGGGATATGTTAGTAAAGTCATGTGTGATTGAAATTGTGAATTCATTCTATTGCAACCTTAGAAGGGTCACTTGGCAATACATTTTAATCACCTCGAGTAAGATTTGAGTAAGAAGTATGGATATATTTATAGAAATATTGAAGAAAATAATATTAAAAGTTAAATTATAGTTAATAAGGGTCGAGACACTTAATTGGGTTGAAGGCCTTAGGTAACCCGTAATACTTGGGAAAACAAGCATAATATCAATTTGGTCGTACTTGATGCCCCATCTAATGATTTTGATGACATGTGTATTGATTAGCTAAAACGACCGATGGTTTCTAACTGAGGAAAAAGAATGTGACTAGAACAATGTTGGAGATTTTCATGGTATGGCGACCAAAAATCTAATGTGGTTTAAGATAAGAATATGATTTTGAATATGGATATATGATTATCATCCGACACTGGTTTTTGGATTCACGACACAAATATGAATTTGTATTTAAATAGGTATAGATTTCCTTCAGATTAAATTTAAATAAGTATAGATATATGTTTCAAATGAAAAATATTTGTATCATTACTCACACCTAAATCTTAGCTTCCAAGAGATAAAAATATTATATGATTACCATTGTCAAAAATAAATGTAAATATTTTCAAAGTCAAACCTTCCCAAGAGAATGTTGGCCCACTTTACCTAATTATCACAATAAAACAATATATGTTATCATCTACGGCTACGACTAGATAATCTTATGTCACGGTATATAATATTCGATATGTTATATATAACATTCGATATGTTATATATAACATTTAACTTATATATGTTATATGTTACCATACATTTGTTATATCATATAATATTTAGTCGATAATAGTAGATAACGGCAATACATACAATATTCCTAATTAATGAAATAAATACAATATTCACATGTATATATCTTTATAATAGAATGGATAATAGCTCGCCAATAGGCGGGCAAAACAACTAGTAATGATACATTTCTAAACCACCCTTATATAATTACATATTTACAAAAATTTATTCAACCTCTATAGTCAGAGTTGGATTTATGAGTTGTTACGTAAATGGTTTGAATTTCTTGAGCGATTGGATAATCCTTCAACTGATCCAATAGCAGCGAGCAGGGAGACCATCAGGCATGTCCAACTCAGCATTTTGAGCAATGTCCATTTAATGGTGAACTTAGGAATTCTTTGTCGTGCAATGTGCATCTCCACTGGGGAAGTACACTGTTAGTGGCCAGAAGGAAACAGCTCCAAGGAGTCCAAGGAAGTCACTGAAGAATGGTAAGAACATAGCCACTATCACTGTAACTCCCACGTATCCAGATCTCCATACTATTCTAAACAAGTTGATGCTATAGGATCCAAAATATGGAATACTGATAGAGTGTTCTGTTGTAATGAATTGGCTCTCTGGCCAACGACTTTGACACTTGCTCTCTATTAAACTGTATATTGGCTGGCAGAAGACCTACAAAAATAAAATAGTAGAGCATATCAGGTACAATATACTTTTTTGAAAGTATCCTACGATTATACGTTTTCTTCATTGCTTGTGTTTGTTTTCACTTGCTCTCTTCATTGCTTTGTTTTCAGCTGGGATTGAGCTCAAAGTATCCTACGATTATACGTACATCAAGCCATTTTTAGTTTATTCTTAAGAAATTAATTAAGTGTCATGGAAAATTTTTAAAACTTGTCTACGGTTGTAAACGGATTGAAGCATAAGGGAACTTGTCAAAAAAAAAAACATTGATATGATTTGACAAGTTTCAAGAATATAGTAAGAAAACAAATCATCATTATCTCGATTCAAATATTACTTTTAAATTTTTTAACTTCAATGCTTCATCATCGTAAGAAAATTAAACTTGCCTAAATTTCAAACAGGACCGTGGAAAATGAATAAGCGAACACTATATTGCCTGTCGCTTGGAATGTTCTCCAAACTTTACTCGCTATGTTTACTTCTGTGACTCCGGTCAATGATGTCCTTATCCCACCACCTCCTTCTTTATTCGTTAATTAAAAATTACAAATTTATTAGATATATTAATTATTATACTCAAGTGAAACTGTAATCATATATTCTAATTATTACCTGCAACTTTAGAAATTGAGAGTCCAGGGCCGATAGTCGAATAGGAGAAAGACATGACGGCAGCCACAATTGATAGCCATGACACCTTGTGGAACTCCGGGATCTGGCTCAATACTATTTGGATGCACCCGAATATGATCATGTAGAGGTTGTTCGACATGGCACACTCCCCAGTGCTCCCTTTTATGTGATGACAACGTGATCTCTTCACACTCCTGCACATTCAAAATAAAAATAAATCAATAAAATCCTACAATGATAAAAATGTTACAAATACCCTAGCCAAATATTTGTTGATTAAGGAAGGCGCTTCTTACCCCATGCTCACAGCAGCCGTGATCGTCGTCTACGTGGGTGGGCTTCTTCTCTTATGGTAGACGCCATCTTTGATTTCTCAGCTGCTTCAATGAGCAAGGATTGATTAGAGAAGGAAAGCAATGGTATAATGAATCTCTATTTGCAACGTATACTTTTGGCGGGGAAGTGAAGTGCATGCATGCATGCAAGAGCACTTATATTTATAGTTGTACATCACTGGATGGTAGAACGTAGTCCATCAATATTTATGGAGTTTAACGGAGTGACGTCTAATTTTAAGTTAAGTTAGGTACCTACCTGATCAATTAGTAGGTGTACGGTGTGACGTTAGAGTTAACAGCATCTTAAAACACATAATAGCTGCAGTTGGAGTTTCAAACATCAGCAGTTGAGCCTTTCTCACGCATGTATCCACATCATACATAGCTACAAACAAACCGGCACGTAAGTTGTATTTCTGTCTCTTCTTAACCACGGCCAAAATTAAATTCCATAGAGCCCAGCCAAAACTTCTATCTCATGTTCAGGAGAAATAATCACCATTTCAAAAAGATTATTCACCAATAACCTTTAGTAACTAAGTTTAGTAGTTAGGTTTCAGTTTGCAGACAACTTTCTTTTCTTCTTCTCCGTTCTCGAATAAATATTCAACGGCCACTTCTCCTCTCGAGGACTGATGCGACATCGTGACTGGTCGACACTCTGATGGGAAATTTGTATTTTCTTCTCACTCAAATGGGTTTAGTCGACAATAAAATCACAATCTGTAACATTCCGGTAACTCGTGTAACGATCCATTTTCGGGCAATTTTTGAAATTTTCTGAGATTTATTTCAGATGTGGAAGGAGATGAAAATTTTAGAATTTAAGTTATTAATTAGTAAATAATTAATAACTAATTTTGGATATGGAGGTTGATTGATATTCAATTCATCTTAAGTTGATGAGTTAATTTGGGTCTTAAAAGAGCTAACCTTTATGGGTATAAACTAGACAAATGCCTTGGTTCCCAAAGATGGTTTAATTTAATTGCTTATTTTGAACCCAAGCCCTTGCCTACTTTAAATTAAATTCGTCCCAGCACAGTGATCTATTCAGCTGAACCCAAGCTCTCTGGCTGAAACACCTGATTCTCAACCCACTCAACTAAAGACTAGGTGGGGACTATCCTTCTTCTTCAACTCACTCGGTTTGAATCTTCAACCCAACCGAATGGTTCTAGGCCTAGGCCACCCAATGTGTTGAGGAATAGGCATGTACTCCACCTTGGCCCGAGTGCATGTGCAAAGCCAGGAATTTGATGTCAGAGCCGCCGATAATAGTAAATAAAAATGTATTAATAAATATATATTACTTTAAATTTAATTTCACATGACGCTCTTTAAGATCATTGAAATCACTCAAAATATAGTTTAGACTAAAAGTTTCAGATATACCGCGTTCAACGTATATAACTAAGTTGTGAGCAAGAAACTCATTAAATTGAAACTTTAACATCTCTTTTTCTTGTTCTGTAAAATCAAGAGCATAATATTCATTAGCTAACTTAGAAATAACATCAATGTCAAAGGCTTTACATCCATTTGTAGGATCTAAACATGCTCTAGGCTTCAAAAGTCCACTGAAAATTTCATCAAACCTTTGTATCTCTTCTCCGTGATTATCATGGCTCCATTAAACACATCAAAGTGATAATAGTGCTCACTGGTCACAATATCTTGTTGACGACTACTTCGGCCTTCATAATGGAGCACCAAGATCTGGAACAATAATATCATATGTTTCAAAGAACTTTATGACATTGGAATAGAAAGAATCTCAACAGTCCTCTCTAAGATTGTTCAAAAGATTTGTCGTAAGTGCCACCAAACTCATTGCATGAACGATGTCTTGAGACTTTTATTGCAAAGCTTGAGTCTTGAGTTCAGTGCTTGTACATAAACTATTATCTATTGAGATTTAAGGAAGAATCTCTTTTCATTCTATTTGACCTTCACACTTTTTCTTTTTTAATGGGAGAATGTAACATCTCTTTTTATTCTGCACCGGAGTGTTCACCTTATAATTATATATACATTTTCCTATTTAGAATTGGAGAAGGTTATAATATTTTCTCATTTGAATAAATCATTCACTCTCTTTCAATAGGAAAATTAATCAGGTGTGAAATTGAGAATTGAAAAAGCAATTAACTGTGTAAAAAAACAAAAAAAAAATTGCTCTTTGTTAGATTTAAACTAGAACCATTTGTAATATATTAATGGCCTACATACCATCCAACCTTCCTAACACTCTATACTCATAGATGCAACCATATATATATAATATTTTTTCCACATTCTCGGGAGACACCATATGTAGGGTTGTTGACGAGCCAAGCTGCTCGTGAGAATCTCGGAGCTCGGCTTGGAAAAATGGCTAAAAAAAGCTCGCTCGAAACTTGGCTTGTTTGTAAATGAGTTGGCTCGCGAGCCGGCTCGATAGTAAATGAGCCGAGCCCGAGCTTATCTTGGTTCAGCTCAGTAGGCTCGTGAGCTGGCTCGGCTCATCGACTCGTTGAGCCTGGCTCATGAGCTAGCTCGTTTACGGCTCGAGAGCTGGCCTGTTAAAGGCTTGATTAAGAGCTTGTGAACCATCTCGATTATGGGCTCAATCATTTTTAGAGTTACTAATTAGGATTTGGAATAATGATTTAAGGTTTAGGCTATAGAAATTAAGGTTAATAAGATTTTATGGTGTAAGAGTAACGATTCAATATTTCAACTCGATACATTAATAAGGTTTAGGGATTCACTAAAAAAAATTTGACTTTTAGCTACTGCAAAATTACAACGGCATGAAAATGCAGTAGCAAATAGTTAGGATTTGCTACGGCAATCACTATTTCATGTAGTAATTTGCAGTAGCAAATACTATTTGCCACACCACTATTTGCTACACCCAGCATCCCGTCGTAAATAATGGTGTGGCAAATAGTATTTGCTACTGCAAATTACTACATGAAATAGTGATTGCCGTAGCAAATACTAACTATTCCCTACTGCATTTTCATGCCGTTGTAATTTGCAGTAGCTAAAGGTCAAATTTTTGTAGTGATTTTGGTTTATACTTTATAGATTAAAGATTAGAGTTACTAATTCAGGTTTGGAATAACGATTTAAGGTTTATAATATGGAAATTAAGGTTAATAAGGTTTATGGTCTAAGAGTAACGTTTCAAGGTTTAAACTCGATTCATTAATAAGGTTTAGAGATTGATTGTAATGTTTTTGGTTTATACTTTATAAATTAAAGTTTAGAGTTACTAATTAGGATTTGGAATAACGGTTTAAGGTTTAGGCTACGAAAATTAAGGTTGATGGTGTAAGAGTAACGTTTTAAGGTTTAAACTCGATTCATTAATAAGGTTTAGAGATTGATTGTAATGATTTTGGCTTATACTTTATAGATTAAAGTTTAGAATTACTAATTAGTGTATGGAATAACGATTTTAAGGTTTAGGCTATATAAATTAAGATTAATAAGGTTTTGCGGTGTAAGAGTAACGTTTCAAGGTTTAAACTCGATAAATTAATACAAAGCCGGACTTTTATAGCCTCTCCATCTTCAACCAATTCAATATCATCCTCCAACCATAACTTACCCATTTACCAGTTCAAATTTCTAAGAAACAAAGAGTAACTACGATTGATATTTTCTCCATTTAAGCACAATGAATCTTGCAGAGAAGTTGTGGAGGAAGTTCAACTTGGTAACTTGATTGTCCCTAAAAAGTCACACATCACCATAGATACTACATCTCTTCATAAAGGCCCTAAAATTGTGGGAGAAGATGCACATCTTTTCAATCCATAAAGGTTCTTTGAAGAAGTTGTGAAAGTCACGAAAAACAATTCATCAGTGTTTCTGCCGTTTGGGATTACTTTCTAGCTAATAAGGTACTGTTGTTGTAGCCCCTCAACAATACCACATTGGTGATTTAGGTAAAAGAATACCACATTGGTGGTTTGAGGGAAGGAAGGAATCCATCAAGACTTGTAAATAACAAGGTCTGAACATTTAAATGAATAGTCTCACATAATGTAGAGACTTCGATGGTCCATAGATCATCCAGTCTTAATGAGTTTTGTGTTGGATTGAACTCGTTTAAAGTAAATTATTATTGGATTTGAACCTAAATTGAGCTTGTTAAGGGTTTTTAACGAGACGACTCGAGTTGGTTAAGAGTTTATCTCGAGCTTGAGTTGAGTTTGATCTTAAAATGTTGGCCTAATCTTCTCATACAGCACGACCTTTTCGCTTATTACGCGAATATACATCACGTTTGCCGAATTTCAATATTGGCACGAACTACTTATGTCATTTTCCAAAATATCATTTCGTCTGTTTTCGCTGAAAATTGGTACAGGTGGCATAATGGCGTGTGCTGACGATGCACACATGCTTATGTGGCATTATAAATATAATTTTTTTGGAAAAAATAATAATTCAATTAATTAATTTTTTCTCTTCTTCTTTCACCATTCTCCTCCTTCTTCCCATATCGCTCTCCTCCTTCTCAGATCTGACGTCCTCTTCGACCTAAAATAGAAATCGGCAGCGGCTAAACCTAGCTCAACCAAAAGATCTGATCGGTATCGGCCTAGGCCTGAGCTGCATCCCTTGCCACCATTGTCGAAACCTCCGACAGTCATTTCCACTTCTTCTAATCATCATCCTCGTCTCTCCCGCCTCTCCCGGCTACTGTTATAGTTCCTAGGCCGAAGCTCGAGACCTCTGAATCGGAGACTTCAACCTCGTCCTCTGATGAAGAGAGTAATGGTACGACGCTTTACAAGCCGGCGGGATCCACTGCGGGAGGACAGTGATTTCTATGCTCCAATTTCTGGTTCACTGCATCGCCACAATAAAAGTAATGGCGGAGGAAGCTTGATGGGCCACCCTGGATCGGGTCAGCCCAGTAGGCGAATTGATCCACCCAGAAAGGAGGGTCAACGCCTCTAGCGGGGGTTGACCAGGCGACTATCCAAAAGGGCTAGAAAGCAGGCCCAGATATGGCCCAGGAAACGGTCAACACGTCAAGCGAGGGTTGACCAGCTAGATACCCTGAAGGTCGCCCTAGGAGTGGGCCCAAACGTGGCCCAGGAAAAGCCCTGGGGCGATGTTACGCACTTACCATCTGGGAAAACCCTAAAAGGACGCGAGGAGCAATCCTGAAGGTTTCGTCTTCACCAAGCGACGGTCAGGATTCGGTGACATGTGGCGCGATTTGCTGGGCGCCGTACCATTGCCCAACGGTCTTGGCAGACCTGCCAGGCTATAAATACAGAAGGAATGGACAGACTGCAGGACACGACCAAATTCTGGGAGCAATCCCTAGGTACATCCTGTTACATCATTGTCCATTTCATTCCCCACACTCTGTTCTGATTACTGCCCTCACTCTTATTGCGAGGCGATTCGGAGTCACTTAGGCGACCGGGTCGACTCCCTCATTGTTCCAGGCGACGAGAGCGGAACAATTGGCGCGCCAGATAGGGGGTAATCAAGAACTAAAGGGACTGAGCAATGGAGCAGGAGAATGTAGGAAGAATGGTAAGAGGGGAAGCATCTATGGTGCAACCTGAAGGGGGAGCGGAAGAAACACCGCTGAAGTACGTGAATCCTGGAGCTCAAAATCTGGAGGGAAGGAATTTGAGGAATGAGCTGGAGGAAGAAGGAGTGCCTAGAAACACAGATACTGATTCTTCGTATATCCCACGGGACACCAGGGGAAAAGGTGTAATGCACGAGGAAACTCCGAGCTTAGAATCATACAAAGTCCTTGAGCAACGCTTTCAGATCTTGGAAAAGCAGAATTTGGAGCTTACCCAACTGCTAAAAACAGTCATCGCTCAACAGGCACAGTCACCTAGAGCTCAGAATATTCCGGCCCCGGGCAACGACACCCACGCGGAAATGCTACGGGCATTTCGACCGCTAGTCGAGACCGGCGTCGAACAGAGGGTCATTCGGCAACCCTTGGCAAGGGCTATCTTCGCCGAGACACTACCAATTGGCTTGGTCCCACCAAACATGGAAAAATATTTGGGGTTAGGCGACCCCGAGGAGCATCTGCAAAATTTTCAAATCGCCATGCAAATGCAAGGCGCCAGTGATGCAGCATTCTGCAGGGCCTACCCGCCACTCTAGGAGGAGCAGCAAGAGAATGGTACATGAGTTTGCCAGAAGGAATTATTCATACATGGGACGAGTTTGCCAGAATTTTCTTGGTAAAGTATGAGAGTAGGCGACACCGAAAGGTTCCAGTACAGGTCCTAGTCAACTTACGACAGTGGCCGGAGGAACCGCTGCAAGATTTCTTTGAGAGATGGATCAGCACAGTACAATCCGTCAGAGATGTCACTTTAGACATTGCTACTGCGAGTATGATCCAGGCGACGCACAATAGGCGACTGAAGGAAGCATTGGTAAAGAAAAAGCCTACCACTCTGTCCAACTTGGAAGCCAGAATAAACAGTATAATTCTCATTGAGGAGCAATTGGCGGAGATTGGAGGAGATGACGGCCGAAAGGGCCGAAGGGACGGGCCGTCGGATGCGTCACACGATGGTAGTGACAGGCGAGGACGGTGGCAGAGAGTTGAGCGATCCCCTGAAAGAAGGGAGTATCGAGATGACAGAAAAAACAATGACAGACGCACATACCAAGAAGACAGGCGAGAATACACTCCGCTCAACCGATCCCGGAAGGAGGTGTTCCTGTACATGCAGCACAAGGATCACCACATTCAGTGGCCCGAGCCGCTCCGAGGCGACCCAGAGCAACGTAATCCTCGGAAGTTTTACAACTTTCATGACTCGCATGGTCACACCACGAAAGAATGTAGGCAACTTAAAAATGAGATTGAGCGATGGATCAAGGAGGGTCGCTTGAAGGAATTCATCCTCCAAACCAAGCGAAAAGAAAGGAGTTCAAATGATAAAGAAGATAGCCCAACCCCAGGCGACCAGCCTAGAAAAACAGTTTTCGCCCGATTGCAAGAATCGCAGGGCGATGCTCCCAAAAAAGAAAATGAAATGGAAGAAGTCACAAAGGTATACCAAACCATATTCGGAGGGGAAAGTTGTCCGACAAAAAAGCAGTCAAACGATTGCAAAGAGGTGCTGATCATAAACAATGAGGCGCTACGATCTCTCGTCATGTTTACGGAGGACGATATGATCAAAAATGGAGGGCCCAGCCTGGAAGCAATGGTGATTCAGATTGTAACGCTCAGGAGTAGAGTGGAACGGGTAATGGTGGATGAAGGAAGCTCAGCTGATATCCTGTTCTGGGAACTTTTCCAGCAGATGAAACTCCCCATCTCAAGTTTGCGACCGACAAAGACAACTATTACGGGTTTCTCTGGCCACCAAGTGCCTATCAAGGGAATCGTTACCTTACAAGTCATGATAGGCGACGAACAAATTAAGGCGGTACAGTCAGTAGATTTTCATGTGCTGGATTGTCGATCCTCGTACAATATAATTCTAGGGCGACCGGCGCTTGCTGTTTTTCGGGCTATCTCTTCACCAGTCTATCAGGTGCTGAAGTTTGTCACAAAAGAAGGCATCAGGGTCGCTTGGGGACACCCAGAGGTGGCTAGGCGGTGTTATCGGGCAGCAACGAAAGGAGCATGTTATAAAATCGACCTGGAGGATGGAACGGAGAACAGAGAAAGGCTGCAGTCAGCAGAATCTGACGTCCCTGTAACCTTGTGGGAAGGCGACGAAGAGAGAACAGTAAGGCTGTCGTCTTACCTAAGCCAGAAGGCCAGACAAGCGATGATGACACTAATCAGGCAATATTCGCATCTATTTGCGTGGCATCCCAGCGACATGCCAGGGATAGACCCAGCAATTGTTAAGCATTGCTTGTCAATCGACAAGAGCTGTCGCCCCGTGCAGCAAAAACGAAGAAATATCTGCCGAGAGCGACAACTAGCCGTCACAAAAGAGATAGACAAACTACTGGAGGCAGGTTTTGTCAGGGAAGTTCAATATCCGGAATGGCTATCAAATGTAGTTCTGGTCAAAAAATCGTCGGGAGCATGGAGGATGTGTGTCGACTTTACAAATCTAAACGATATCTGTCCGAAAGACGCTTACCCACTCCCGAACATTGAACAGTTGGTCGACGCCACAGCAAACAATGAAATGTTGTCTTTTCTTGATATGTTCTCTGGGTATCACCAGATACCACTCAATGTGGAGGATTAGGAGAAAACGGCGTTCATGACTCCTATGGCCAACTATTGTTACAAGGTTATGCCCTTCGGCCTCAAAAACGCAGGAGCGACTTATCAGAGAATGATAGATATGGTCTTCACTAAGCAACGGGGACGCAACCTGGAAGCGTACGTCGACGATCTTCTGGTAAAAAGTAGGAAGAGCGACGATCATTTAAGCGACTTGAAAGAAACGTTTGAAACGTTACAACGCTACGCGTTGCGGCTAAATCCACAAAAATGTGTTTTTGGGGCTACATCAGGCAAATTCCTAGGGTACTTGGTAACTCGACGAGGGATCGAGGCGAATCCAGCACAATTGGAGGCCATCCCAGCTAGAGCTGTCAAACGGGCGGGCTAGGCGGGCCACGGGTCGGGTTAGTCGGGTTGCGGGTTAGTCGGGTTGCGGGTTAGTCGGGTTGCGGGTTCGTCGGGTTGCGGGTTCGCCGGGTCGTGGGTTCGCCGGGTCGCGGGTTCGCCGGGTCGCGGGTTCGCCGGGTCGCGGGTTCGTCGGGTCGCGGGTTCGTCGGGTCGCGGGTTCATCGGGTCGCGGGTTCATCGGTCGCGGGTCGGGCGGGTCTCGGGTTGCCCACGGGTTATTACTTACTAGTCTCAACTCTCAACTACAATTTGCAAAATTTTATGTAAATTTTTTTATGTGATAAATAATTTAAAAATATATTAAATTTTTAATCGCGAGTAGGCTTAACTCTTAAGGATTGTAGCAGTTGTTCATATATTAAAAATAATAATTCATTTTTATAAATTAAATATACTTATAATAAATGAAATGAAATTGAATATACTTTAGCTTTTAAGGTCTAGGAGGGTTTAACATTGGACTCATTTATAAATTTAGTCAATTCTTTAAAAAAAGTATCAAATCTAGCGACTTTCTTTTTATGACATTTTTAGACTAAACGTTTGATTTTATGTTAGATGACAAATATAGTCAACGTTCTTAAGATTTTTAACACTGTTACTGATGGTGCTAAGTGTTACTGATGGAGAAGACGTGAGTCTTGCATAGATGCATTCTAGTTTCTGGTTGCTGCAGGATTCATTGTTGTTGAGTGTTGACAATGCAGAATGAATATTTTGTTATAACACTTTTTCTTTATAATTTTGGTTTGAAGGTTGAAGTATGGATTGTGTTATAACACTTTTTCATCAGTATTGTGTTTCTATATATCAACAGGTTTGAAACTTGACTTTTGGATTATTCTATGAATTATGAATGTTTGGTGTCGAATTATGTAGTGTTGCATACTATATTAGTTGCTTGTATTGCTAATTGGTGAAAGAACTTAAAAACATGGATATGGACATATGGTGCAGAGCAGTCGTGCTCGTTCAGGTAGATGGAAGTATTTACAACTATGATTGTCAATGTTATATATAATTGATTTTAATTATTTTGGAAATAAACTTGGTGAAGTCAGAAGTAGATTAAATTTTTTATATCTTCAATAATGACATAATGTTGATATTTGAAGCACTGAATATTATGAATTGTGTGACAATCGGGTTATTCGGGTCGGGCGGGCGGGTTGCGGGTTAGTCGGGTTACGGGTTCGTCGGGTTACGGGTTAGCCGGGTTGCGGGTTAGTCGGGTTGCGGGTTAGTCGGGTTGCGGGTTAATCGGGTCGCGGGTTAGTCGGGTTGCGGGTTCATCGGGTTGCGGGTTCATCGGGCTGCGGGTTGGATTGTTGACTTTTTGGTCAATCGGGCCACGGGTCGGGCTGGGCCGGGCGGGCTGGGCGGGTTTATCGGGCCGGGTCAGCATTTTGCCAGCTCTAATCCCAGCCATGGCACCACCCAAAACGGTCAAAGAAGTACAAATTCTAGCCGGGAGAATAACTGCAATCAACCGGTTCATTCCAAAATCGGCAGAGCGATGTGCACCGTTCTTCTCTATTTTGAAAAACGCGTCAAAATTTGCCTGGAATGACAAGTGTGATAAGGCATTCGAAGAGCTCAAGCAATTTTTAGTCACTCCGCTGGTGTTGGCCTCGCCCAAGGAGGGAGATGAGCTATTTATATACATCGCGATATCACCAACAACAGTAAGTGCGGTGTTAGTACGACGGGAGGAACGAAGCGACCAGCCCATTTTTTACACTAGTAAAACGTTGGTCGACGCTGAAACTCGGTACCCCGCCATCGAGAAGATGGCCTATGATGTGGTATGCGCGGCAAGAAAGCTCCGACCATACTTTCAGGCTCATACTGTAACAGTTTTAACCAACCTGCCCATACAAAACGCCCTGCGGGCGATGGGCGTGGCTGGGCGACTTGCAAAATGGGCCATTGAGCTCAACGAATATGACATCCGATACAAACCCAGAACAGCAATCAAAGCCCAGGTTCTCGCCGACTTTATTGTGGAGGGGGCAGTGCAGGAAGAAAAGGGTGAGCACCAAACTTGGACACTCTTCACAGATGGGGCCTCCAGTAAAAATGGTTCGGGAGCCGGCATAGTACTGAAGAGCCTAGAGGGAGCTATCCATGAGGTCGCCTTGCGCTTCGCGTCGCCTAGAACCAACAACGCCACTGAGTATGGGGCGATGGAGGCAGGACTCAGAATTGCAAGAAGTATGGGGGTCAGGTATGTAAAAAAAAATTCCGATTCAGCGGTGGTGGTTAACCAGCTAAATGGGGAGTTTGAAATCAAAGAGGAATCCCTAATGCCATATTTTGACGAGATAAAGCTAGCCCTAGCAGATTTCAGTAAGGTGGACATTGTGCAAATCGCTCGAGAGGAGAACTGCCACGCTGACGCACTATCAAAGCTAGCCACGGCGGTTGATTTTGAGGAAACAAGGATGGTGACGTTGGAGAAGGAAGTAAAACTAAATACATGCTTCCAAATCGATGGTACTCAGGAGGATGAAGAAATACAGGACGATTGGCGCACCCCCATTATCAGATTTCTAAAGGATGGAACAGTTCCAGAGGATCAGGCGATGGCTACAAAAACAAGGCGACGAGCCGGCAGATGCACCTTAATAGGCGACGATCTATATAGAAAGTCTGCAGCGGGGCCTTATTTAAGATGCCTCGGACCAGTGGATACTGATTATAGTCTTCGGGAGGTACACTTTGGAGTATGTGGAACGCACTTAGGCTCTAAAAGTCTGGAGAAAAATTTATTGTACCAAGGCTATTACTGGCCGACGATGAGAAGAGAGGCGACGGAGCTGGTTAAAAAATGTTACAAGTGTCAGGAGTATGACGATTATCATAAATTGCCCTCCACGGCTTTGCAGGCGATCGTTAGCCCTTGGCCCTTCGCCCAATGGGGAATGGATATTCTGGGACCTTTTCCTGAAGCCTCTGGGAAGCGGAAGTACCTGATCGTGGCTATTGACTACTTCACAAAATGGATTGAGGCTGAAGCGACGGCTAGCATCACTGCTAAGCAAATTGAGAAATTCACGTTCAAGCATATCATTTCAAGGTTCAGCATTCCTCACAGCATTATTTGTGACCACGACATCCAATTCGACTGCCAGAGTTTCCAAACATATTGCCAAGAATATAAAATTCTCCTACGGTTCACCTCGGTTGCATATCTGCAAGCCAACGGACAAGCTGAAGCTGCGAACAAACTTATACTAAGAGGCTTGAAGCGACGGATAGAAGGCAAGAAAGGAACGTGGGTTGAGGAACTCGACCACGTACTATGGGCACACAGGACGATCTACAAGACAGCAATGAGAGAATCGCCTTACACATTGACATACGGGTCGGAGGCGGTCCTTCCGGTGGAAGTAACGATACCTTCCGTCAGATTAAGCAGCTACGACCCGGAGGAGAATGAGCAAAATTTGGTCCATAATGTTGACATGATTGAAGAGAAGCGTGAGATCGCCCAGATGAAATTAATAGCAGAAAAGGAAATGCTTGCTAGGCGATACAACAAAAAGTTGAGACCACATCACATCAAGTTGGGCGATCTGGTATTACGAAAGATTTTCCGGCCATCGGAGGGAGCCGCGAAGCTCGATCCTGGATGGGAGGGACCATTTCAGATCAGGAAAGTTATGGGAGCAAACACCTTCAAATTAGCCAGGCTGGATGGAACAAAGATCCCCCGGACCTGGAATGCGATGCATCTCCGCAAGTACCATGAGTAGTCGCCTAAGAGCATGTATAGCTTTTTCATTTTACTGATTAATGAAAAAGAGCGTCCGATAGCTATGTCGCTGGACGAATCATCTCTATTATTTCTATCTTTTCTTCATTTACTCCCCAAGCACTACAAGGTATCGTCGCCTGACTACAGGCTAGGAACACTCTCGCCTATGGGGCACAGAAATTCTAAATTCGCTAAGGCTAAAAGAAATCGGTTACACCAAGTCGCTAAGGCCCTAATAAAAACATCGCCTAAAGGCTTATTGAGCGTCAGGCTCCGCCAAAACTAATTATTCATCGCTTATTAGCACCCTATCAAACGCTAAGGCTAAGAAAGTCGTCGCTCAAAAGGCACAACGATGAAAAGAATACCAGATAACAGAACATCGCCCACAAGCATGCAAGATAAAGGAAGGAAATGTCGCTTATAAAATTAGCAGAATATCTTCAAAATTCATAGACATTCGTAGAGTTTTACAATCAGAGGGCCAATGATAAACAAACAAGTGAGGGTAATCTTCATCATTTATTTCTTCCCATGCTCCGAGCCTTGTCCACGATCGCCTTGTGGGGCCGTCAGGCTCTTTTCGGACGCTTTCTCCCCCCTACCAGCATCTGCCCTAGCCTTTGCAGCCGCCTCAGCCTTGGCCCGAGCCCTTCTGGCCTTCTCAGCTGCTATGTACTCCTGATCCGCCGCCTGAACCTCCTTCATCACGTTAATATACTCAGGGTCGACATCAGTATTAGGATCGGGCACACCATTCAGCAGACGATTCACAGCCCTGAAGGAAGCCGAGAAAAATTCGCGCCGAACGAAAGGAGGGGAGGGCCCAACGACGGCAACATATTTCTGGCGGATGGCGATCATGATCACTGGGATAGATCATCGGATCAGCGACACGGCGGTCATATACTGGCAGCGCTGAGCGCCTCAGTCTCCTCCTTGATGGTCACAGCACGGTCCCTCTCTACCGTCATCGCCTCAGCCAACTTCTTCGCCTCATCCCTTTCTTTCGTCAAAGCCTGTATCTGCCTTTGTAGAGCCTCTTGATCTTGGAGCTTCTTGGCAGATAAAGAAGCGGCTTCTTTGGCCTCAGACAGGCTCTTCTCCAAATTGGTGATGGAGGAACGGCTGGTCGATAACTCTCGAGTTAGGCGCTCCACAGCAGAGGTAGCCTCGCCTAAGTCATGCTGAAGTTGGGAATGAGCCTCAGTCAGGCGGGCGAGCTCACTCCTGGTGGTCTGATGTCAGACTGCGTAAAACAAAACAACAACAACAACAAAAAAAGGGGGAAAGAGAAAATGAGCAAACAACAGGGGCGTGAATGCTAGCTCGAGTAAAAGAAGATCATTATCATCAAGTTTCTACGTACCTCCTTGGTGTCTAGGCGACGTTGAAGTGCCGCGTGATCATCACGAAGCTCCCGGGCCTTGCGCATCAGTAGGTCACGCGACTTGTCCGCGATACTTAGCGCCAGTAGCATCTGGATAAGGAATAGCACCAAACGTGTTGACGGTTGACAGAATATTCTAAAAAAATATATATGTATATATTATATATATAAAAAGGGGGGCTAGGCAACGGCAACTAACCTCGTGATGCTTCACATAGACGTTCCCCATCGCTGGATGGAAATCGTCAACCTTCACATCATCCAGCCCCTTCAGAACCCCAGAGGTCAGTTCCTCTGCGATGTCACGAGCCACGTCGGCCGACAGTTGTGATCGCTGAGGATAAACAACGGGGAAGTAGCCCTCCGGCTTCTCATAGTCAGGCGCCAGGAAATCTGACAAGACGCGATGAGATAAAGTGCGGCGACACTCCTCGTCATTATGGGGCGACAACGGTGAGTCGTCCTGGATAAAGGTTATGGATTCCCGCTCTGCAGGGGCTCGGCTTTCCTTTCCGGGGCGTCGAGGAGGGGACTCGGGCACAGAAGCATCATGGCGCTCCGTGTTAGTTAGCTCGTCAGAAGGAGGCACTTCAAGATCGGCGACGGTGGTACTTGGCGGGGGAGCCACTGCCGGCCCGATCGTCTTCCACAATAATAATTGGGTCTGACGTGCCGGCAGAGGAGGGTTGCGTCGCTTTGTTGGCATCGCCGCAGGCGATGATTTTTTTTCACGGGAGCGACGCGCCCCCCGTTTCTTTCCTTTCCCATGAGGCGAAGGAGGTGGTGGCTCAACTACTGGTGGTGGCTCACGTTGCGGTTGAGTCGTGGATATCGACCCACGAGCTGACGTGCTGATCAGCACGTTAGAAATATCTGTCATCCCTGTAAAAAAAAGGAGGGTAAAGAGAGGTCAGAGACAGGAAAGCAAAAAGGGAAACGCGACGCGAGATAATAGAAAGCAGGAATAACAGTAAAAGTGGGGGAAGATAATCCCATCTACCTCCAGGCAGCATCGCCAGGACTTGTTTTAGGGTGAGAGGGTCGTTCAGGTTGAAGTTCTCCCTGTTGATAAACGACAGAAGCTGTTGTTCGACCTCAGTGGCTGAGCGACCACGAGGGAAGTTTTTGACGTCTCCTTGTGACCAGCAAGGCGGAAGGGCCGTCGTCCAGGTATCTTCGGGCGAGGGTTTGAAATAAAAAAAGGCATGGTACCATGTGGGGTGCGGTTTAACTGTTCTCCGCATCCCTACATCCCTATACGGACCTCGCTTTACAAAGCTAAGGCCGTTGGTGTTATGTTTGGCACTATACAAAAGGGAAAAAAGGCGAAGGGTAGGAGTAATTTTCTCGCGTTGGCAGGGTATCTCGAAACTAGCTATAACGGACCATGAGGTCGCGGTGTAAGCGCCAAGCGACGCTTTAAGAGTTTGAAGTAACGATACAACAAAGGGAGAAGGGGGAAGGCGCAAGCCGTTGGTAAAGCTTTCTGACCACACCCCATGCCAGCCCACAGGACAATTCCCAATGGTCGACAGGAATGAGGGAGCAGCGTAGTCCCAGCAAGTTGGAAGGGAAAGTTTGGGAAGAAAGGAGCATATAGTGGTAGCAGAAAGATACGGAAAATAGCCTGGCCCGATGGCGTAGCGATCCCGGCCAATGCCGTCGTACCACATATCTCTCCAGGCTCGGACGGTGTAGCCTTGGTCAGAAACGGGGGCTGTCATATCCATGGACCAAGGGCGGAAGCCGAGAACGAATCCAAGCTGATGCATGCCCCATTCCCGGGGTTCTGAAGGGTCGGGAGAGTTTTGAAAGTCGTCGAGGGACGAATCGGAGGCAGTTCTCTCTGAATCGGTCGATGAGGAGGCCATTCGAACCTTAATATACAGGGGGCTTTACCGGAGAAAGAAGCTAGATAACAGAGAGGGCAGTCGGAAAAAGATAAAAGGGGAAAAACGAAGAAAGATTCAAGCAGGGAGCAGAAACGCACCAGACAGCTGAGGAGGTAGTCAAGGTCGTCGGACATCTGGAGGAAAAAAGAGGGATCAGAAAAAATGGAGGAAAGTCGAAGGAAAGACAGAGACGATTGAGGAAGAGAGCAAGAAGCAAGTAAAGGAGCAAAGTGACGGTGAAAGAAGAGGAAGACAGTAATGGGAGCGAGCGTTTTATAAGGGAAAGGCGGAGACGTTTGAGTGGTTACATCAGAAACAGAAACGACGAGACAGTTGAAAGGACGGATGGAGCTGTTGGCATTGGGAAGGGAAAGCGTCTAGGAGACGCAAGCCATGAGAGGTGGTGATTGGGCAACGCGGCCCATAAAGAGGAATATAAAAAGGAGGGGGCTATCTCGTAGGCAATCATCGAGTTAGGGGGTAGAGAAGAAGGAAAAGACTAGACGACCCCTCAGTTGTGGTGAAAATAGGGTTCCTCAAGGAACGCAGCAGGCGACGGAAAAGAGTAGTCCGCCCGTATACTTGGGACAACACACAAGCGGACTGGGGGCTCATGATGGGCCACCCTGGATCGGGTCAGCGCAGTAGGCGAATTGATCCACCCAGAAAGGAGGGTCAACGCCTCTGGCGGGGGTTGACCAGGCGACTATCCAAAAGGGCTAGAAAGCAGGCCTAGATATGGCCCAGGAAATGGTCAACACGTCAAGCGAGGGTTGACCAGCTAGATACCCTGAAGGTCGCCCTAGGAGTGGGCCCAAATGTGGCCCAGGAAAAGCCCTGGGGCGATGTTACGCGCTTACCATCTGGGAAAACCCTAAAAGGACGCGTGGAGCAATCCTGAAGATTTCGTCTTCACCAAGCGACGGTCAGGATTCGGTGACACGTGGCACGATTTGTTGGGCGTCGTACCATTGCCCAACGGTCTTGGCAGACCTGCCAGGCTATAAATACAGAATGAATGGACAGACTGCAGGACACGACCAAATTCTGGGAGCAATCCCTAGGTACATCCTGTTACATCATTGCCATTTCATTCCCCACACTCTGTTCTGATTACTGCCCTCACTCTTATTGCGAGGTGATTCGGAGTCACTTAGGCGACCGGGTCGACTCCCTCATTGTTCCAGGCGACGAGAACGGAACAAAGCTCATAGAACTTGAGGTCAGTTAACATCGATAACAGTGGTTCTTTCTATGTTCCTCATTCCAAAAGAACTTCTCCAAAATCGAGATTTACTTCTTCTGTTTCTTCTCTGGAGATGAAATTTGTAATTATTCCCTAATTTAAGAAGCCATCCTCGGAACAAACTCCTCCGTCGTGAGATGATGATGTTCAGCTAGCGAGTTCGCATTTATCCAATCGACCGAAATTTGTCGTGCCTCCGCCTCCGCCGAACATGGCAGTTCTCTGATTGCTAAATGACTATCCACCGAGCAAAACCACTGTTCCTCCACCGCCTCTGCCTCCCCCTCCTCCTCCTCCGTCGAATTCAATTCAAGCTCCTCCGCCGAGCAAAACCCTCGTTCACTCTCTGTTTTTTACTCTTTCTTACAACAGAGGACAGATCTGGTAAGACTCTGCAATCCTGGTAGAATGATGATGAAGAAGGTAGATGCTGATGTGGGGAAGAAGAAAGATATGCGGCTTCTAATTGGAGTTGTTCATAAGAAGAAGAAATATGCTCTATGTGGGGAAGATTGAAGAAGGTAGATGCTTCGAAATGCATAAGAAGAAGAAAGATATGGGGAAGAAGAAGAAATGAAATATTTTAGAATTAAAGAAAAAATATTTTCAGTTGGCAGCTATGTCACACGCTGATAGCTGCATTTTAGCGGTATCAAATACTACCAAGCTGTGAAGCTAGGGTAGATCGTATTCAACTCGAGGTCTCTTCTTCTTGACTACTCAAAGAAGTTGGCAAATTACTCAGGTTTGCAAACAAGTTGTGCGTGGTGTGAGTTCCACGACTTCTAATCTAATAAAGTAGGAAAATAAAAGGCAGAAATATTAAAAGGTTGACTAACGAGAAGATAGACGAACTTAGATTTCGAATCCCCCTTAGATCACCAGAGCATTGGCAATCAACAGATCAGCGGTTTTCAATTCTAATTCAATCGATTTCTATACACCACCATAACTCCTTACCCTTAGGTTTAAGACCGGGAACGTTCGCTCTATCCGTTCTAACTACCAAGATTAACTAGCCGCCCGGGTACGGTCGCCTCTCGAACGACTTAATTAACTGGTGCAATTACTAACGATTTATGAGTTACTCTTGCAGTGGATTAACCCTAACCGGTTCCTACGAAAGGCACACTCCAATTATAAGGTTAATTGTTCAATTCGATGTTCTAAAGTAAGGCGAGCGTTCGCTTCTATCCTTAGCTTAACCAGAATCTAATCTAGGGGATCAATCCAGACAAGAAACATGAACAATGAAGAACGAATCAAACATGCAAAGAGAAACTGATTGAACTTCGAATCTAATTACCGCCGATCTGTGACCGCTTTAAAGCCCTGGGTCACTTAGGGTTCATCTAATCTAAGCTCTACAAGTTCAGTTACTCATATCGGAAACAAGAGAATCAAAGGCAACAATGAAGATCATCATACAGAGGAAGAACAGATAAGAACTGAAAAACCTAATTCTGACGACTCCCGCGAAGCTTCGATCTCCTGGATCTTCAACTTTAAGCTCCGATCTCTCCGAGGTGGAAGGATGGCGTCACGATCTCTCCACGGATCTTCGAACTCTCTAAACTCTATCTATCGACCCTAGAGTCGGTGACTCTCAAAAGTCTGATTCGTGAAAATATGAATAATGATTCATTCCTTCCTTTTGGGCCGCCGGGTTAAGTATTTATACTTAAACCCTAAGTCAGCCGGATTCCTTCTGTTATTTTCGCCAAAAAAAATGAAGTATTTTCGCCGAAAATATTCTTGCAATTGAAGACACCGCCGGCTGATTTCTCTGTACTCTATTTTCGGATCGAAGAGTTAATTCAATTTCGCCGAAAATACCTTTGACTCGGCATCAGTTGGTTTGTACTATTATTTTCGCCGAAATCAATAGGGTATTTTCGGCGAAAATATCTTTGTAGTCGGGTAGGGATTTGCTTTGACTTTGATTGGCTCCTTTGATCGATTCCGGTTTGGTTCCACGGGGTTCCAATGCCTTAGACACGTCCATGGCTACTTTATTTGACGGCAAAAACCTGTGCTAACACAAAAACACTAGAAAACCATCAAATAGACCCGAAACGGGCCAAGGTAACACAATTGGCACGAGATAGGGCTATCGATTGAATATTCGTTATTCTACCCTAAAAACAATGTCTTAAGCAAAGAAATGTCGCTTAAATGAGGCTGATAATCACGTCAAATCGAGTGTCATCAAATACCCCACACTTAAGCTTTTGCTTGTCCTCAAGCAAACTGAACTAGAACACACTCAAATTCACAAATGACACGAGATTAAACTGAGAAACAATTCTAACAATTTGGTTTAGACTGTTCCACGTAGAAAGAGTGACCTACACATGCAAGAACATCAACCAAACAAATTTTCGATCTCACTGTTTTCTGCACACTTCAAGTAGTAGTTTTAACAAAGCTCGTTTCTTGGTAAAACAATTAATCATAATTAACCGACTACGATAACACCAATTCTAATCAAAAAGACTTTAAGCTCTAGCCATGATGTGGACGCGGAGGTAGGAAAAGTGACGTGGCTATCGACTCAACTTCATCCGTTTCTAGATCTGTGCGTTACATCTTTCTAGCTAGGACCGATTTAAACAACAATTTATTTCAAGTTTCGACTTCTTCCTTTAATTTATTTACTGCATACTAGTGCTCGATACCAAACACTTCACTTAGGTGTTGGACCTGCCTAGCTCACAGTATTTGTGCTTATGCTAGTGCTCAACCCGAACACTTCACTTAGGTGTCGGGCTTGCCTAGCTTTATTTTTAGCACTTTAAAGAACTTAACATTGATTAGCACAACTTGAATTTCACCACTCAAACACTTGATTTATCGATTTAACCACTTGATCCTAGCTAGTTATAACTTTTTACACGAGATTTCGAATTGGATTTCCGTCTAATCTCTAGCCACAATCACAGGTGAACAAATATGGAGTGAAAAACATGGAAGAAGCTAGCATTTAACATCTTAGAACGATGTTATCGAGCTTTGTTATTAACAAGTCAATCAGTTTAATTGATTCAAATTTTCAACTACAAGAGTGATTTATGATCTGTTCTGACCTAGACTCATTTAATATCAGTTTCGACACGTTGGTTACAGGTTCTAAGTGGAACAGTCTAGACGTCATTGTTGAAAATTGAAGTCAATTTAACATCAAAAGTCAAGAATTGAGCAATTCTATGCAAGAGAAATTTTAAAATTGAACCACGGAATCACAGAAAATCAAACAAGATCATGCATAATCCTAGAATCCTACCCCACACTTAAACGGTTTTGTGTCCTCACAGAACTAATCTAGAGTAGAGAGATACGAAGAACCTGGAAGGTGATGGTCGGTGTAGCGGATGAGCACGGAGAGTCCGGAGTGGAGCGGAGTAGCTACTCAAGTTCCTACAAAAACAAAAACAACAAAAAGATCAAAAGGATACGGGACAAGTGCCCCGGATCCACACATAATAAAAATCGAACAAAGAAGGTTAGGGGAATTTTTGAAAATATTTTGACTCTTTTTTTTTTTCAAATTCACGGCACGACACTCCTAGAGAAATCTAGATCATCCAAGCTCAGTTAGTTAAGAAAAAATCACACCGAAACAGCAGACACGCAAAACGAGGTAGACCGGTATTAAACTCATCAAAATTCAACAATCAATATGTCAAAAGATTCGAAATTGAAAACCCAACAACTAACCTTTTAGACACGACGCAAGAAAATGGACGGAAAGTGACGAAGTTGGCTAAAAACGTGAAAAACTTGTTTCGGGCATAACTGGAGCTACAGAGCTCTGATTTGGACGATCAAGTATGCGTTAGAATCGGGCCGAAAAAAATCTAACTAATTTTAAAAACAACACAAGTTTTCGGCGAAAACTTTAGGAGTTTTCGCCGAAAACATCTTCGGAAAACACACATAAAATAAAGGGACGCTCTTGTGACTTGTTTTCGGGTGAGAATTTTCAATTCTCGCCGAAAATTTATTTTAAAACCCCCCTTTTTTTTCAAAAACTAACGAAAAACAAATTAAAATGAAAGAAAATTAAACTGACACTTTGGCTCCCCCAAACCTGACTCGAACGACGAAAAGACTGACTCAAAAATTCAAAAACGGACTCCAGCCGTGGGTTGCCTCCCACGAAGCGCTCTCTTTTAACGTCCTTGAGCCGGACGGTACCTGTTAGGGACCCCAACTCAGAAGTTCCTTGAAGTCAATCGTCTTCTTCAAGGTGTGCGGTTGAGTGCCATGTAGCACTCCAGAAGGGTGATGTAACCGGTAGTGCTCCAATAGATCGTGGTTCTGGTTGGATGACCAGTTCTTCTTGAATTCTCCTTCTGGAAGAGGAAAGAGGTAGTACGGCGCGGCATGATCAATGAGCTCCATCTTCTCCACCTGATGCTCATCAAGAGGTCTCTCGGGATCGAGTGTGTATACTTCCAAATCCTTGACGTCTTTGATTCCCACGTGCTCGTCTCTGGCTTGATCTATAGGTTGGCTCGGCGGAAGCTCGATTGAGGATATCTCCTCGATTTCTTTGTGCTCCTCTTCAGCTTCAACTTCAAGATGGATTGGCTTTATGTCTTCATCAACCGCCACCGCCAAGGATTCTTCATTAGATGCTTCTTGCTCGCAATAGTCATGGGTGAGATTGTCATGTTCATCTTCGTACGGCTCTTGAGCATCTTCTTCCATTAGTGGATTTGGTTGCTCGAGCTCGGCATCCACCATGTTACGAGCTTGCAGCTTCGAAAGGAGATCATCCAAGGCAGATTCTACTCTTGCCGTCTGTTGTCGATGCTGATGAGCCGGTATATACACCTCTTGGTGATTTTGCTGGTCGTGTGTAGCTTCTGGCTCTTCTTCGAAATGCTCTTGAGCATCTTCTTCCTTTAATTGCACTTGTCGCTTGAGCTCGGCGTTCCTTGTATCAGCAGCATCGTTCATTGATTGGAGGTTATCGATCGCGGCTTGGGTGATTGCCATCCATTGTTGATGCTCATAAGTGTGTAAATCCATCTCTTGGGAGTCTTCAATATATGGTGCTTCATTGATGTACCACCCTTGGTACTGGTCATCCCACCTGTAATCCTACATAATTAAAACTCAAAAACACTACCCAGGTAAATCATGAAAATACGGAGGAAAATAAATGGTAAGGCGGAAAGGTAGAAGAATAATTTGCCAACTCTTCTTTCAAACAATTAGAAGAGTCCCCGGCAACGGCGCCAATTTGATAGCTGCAGTTTTAGCGGTATCAAATACTACCAAGCTGTGAAGCTAGGGTAGATCGTATTCAACTCGAGGTCTCTTCTTCTTGACTACTCAAAGAAGTTGGCAAATTACTCAGGTTTGCAAACAAGTTGTGCGTGGTGTGAGTTCCACGACTTCTAATCTAATAAAGCAGGAAAATAAAAGGCAGAAATATTAAAAGGTTGACTAACGAGAAGATAGACGAACTTAGATTTTGAATCCCCTTAGATCACCAGAGCATTGGCAATCAACAGATCAGCGGTTTTCAATTCTAATTCAATCGGTTTCTATACACCACCATAACTCCTTACCCTTAGGTTTAAGACCGGCGAACGTTCGCTCTATCCGTTCTAACTACCAAGATTAACTAGCCGCCCGGGTACGGTCGCCTCTCGCAACGACTTAATTAACTGGTGCAATTACTAACGATTTATGAGTTACTCTTACAGTGGATTAACCCTAACCGGTTCCTAGGAAAGACACACTCCAATTATAAGGTTAATTGTTCAATTCGATGTTCTAAAGTAAGGCGAGCGTTCGCTTCTATCCTTAGCTTAACCAGAATCTAATCTAGGGGATCAATCCAGACAAGAAACATGAACAATGAAGAACGAATCAAACATGCAAAGAGAAACTGATTGAACTTCGAATCTAATTACCGCCGATCCGTGACCTCTTTAAAGCCCTGGGTCACTTAGGGTTCATCTAATCTAAGCTCTACAAGTTCAGTTACTCATATCGGAAACAAGAGAATCAAAGGCAACAATGAAGATCAACATACAGAGGAAGAACAGATAAGAACTGAAAAACCTAATTCTGACGACTCCCGCGAAGCTTCGATCTCCTGGATCTTCAACTTTAAGCTCCGAGCTCTCCGAGGTGGAAGGATGGCGTCAGGATCTCTCCACGGATCTTCAAACTCTCTAAACTCTATCTATCGACCCTATAGTCGGCTGACTCTCAAAAGTCTGATTCGTGAAAATATGAATAATGATTCATTCCTTCCTTTTGGGCCGCCGGGTTAAGTATTTATACTTAAACCCTAAGTCACCGGATTCCTTCTGTTATTTTCGCCGAAAATAATGAAGTATTTTCGCCGAAAATATTCTTGCAATTGAAGACACCGCCGGCTGATTTCTCTGTACTCTATTTTCGGATCGAAGAGTTAATCAATTTCGCCGAAAATACCTTTGACTCGGCATTAGTTGGTTTGTACTATTATTTTCGCCGAAATCAATAGGGTATTTTCGGCGAAAATATCTTTGTAGTCGGGTAGGGATTTGCTTTGACTTTGATTGGCTCCTTTGATCGATTCCGGTTTGGTTCCTCGAGGTTCCAATGCCTTAGACACGTCCATGGCTACTTTATTTGACGGCGAAAACCTGTGCTAACACAAAAACACTAGAAAACCATCAAATAGACCCGAAACGGGCCAAGGTAACACAATTGGCACGAGATAGGGCAATCGATTGAATATTCGTTATTCTACCCTAAAAAAACAATGTCTTAAGCAAAGAAATGTCGCTTAAAGGAGGCTGATAATCACGTCAAATCGAGTGTCATCACACGCCACGTAGGAATTCGGACACAATCAACTAACTTCGTCATGCCATGTAGGATGATTTTGATGTGAAAATTGGCGGCATGCTATTTTGGAAAATAACATAAGTAGTTTGTGCCAATATTGAAAATCGGCAAACATGATGTATATTCGCATATTAAGCCAAAAGGTCGTGATATATGAGAAGATTGGGCCTAACTTTTTTAGGTCGAGCTGAGCTCGAGCTAGAATTTATGGCTCGGTTCGTGCTAAAGCCGAGCTTGGGCCAAGCTCGAGCTCTAATCGAGCCCGAGTCTAGCTCTAAGCGAGCTTGGGCTCGTTAATGCTCATTTTGAGCCGAGAGCCTCAGCTGAGCCCGAGCTTGAGCTCTAAATTTTTTTAACGAACCGAGCTCAAGCCAGCCATAAACCTTATCAAGCCGAGCCCGAGTCTAAGAAAAGCTCGGCTCATATACAGCCCTAACCATATGTCATAATATTTCAAAATTCTCGGGGCCGCCATGATGTCCCCGAGACCCTACATAGTTGCGCCCTGCCCGAGTGCGTTTCAGGGCAGCCGCATATTTTGGAAATAGAAGCGGATAGTAGAAGGGTTTTGGTATTAGAAGAAGGAGGGTGGAGAATGTCAGTCGCGTCGTGGGGTTCGAATATGGGGAGTTTAACTCCAAATCGTGGTATACGGCATGGGGAAGAGGAAAATTGTAGGTAAATTTTAAATATTTTTGGAAATTGGCGTCAGGTTATTTGAAGCTCCGCTCACCCACTACGTTGTTTCGGTGAAATGTTGTCTTAAATTTTACTTAATAGTTGCTCATAATCAACTTAGTAGTATGTAATAATTGTAATATTTTATCATAAATTATCCAAATTTGAAGAAAAATTATCGTTAGCACATATAATTCTTTTTTACTAATTAATCAACCAATAATCAATAAAATCTTGTGTATTTTTACATAGTATTTGATTCATGTAACTTTTCTACTATTATACAAATTTGAAGAATTTTTTTTGTCGATGTCGATTTACAATTTGGCTCCACCCGTATACCAATCCTAGTTACGCCGTTGGCAGAGGAGAAAGGTTGGGGGATGATAAGACTTGTCGATGTAGGAGAGGAAGAAGGGTGTCGACGGCTTGCCCGATCATCCGAGAGAGAGAGAGGGCGAAGAAGGAGGTTAGAGGCTTCAGGGTGGAGAGAGGTAGTTTTTTTCCGATTGAGAATAAGGGAAGGAGATTCGGTGGCAAATTTGAGGGGTTTATGGAAGGTTCATGGTGTTTCGGGTTAGGAATCGCAATTTTGTTAATGGGCTGATGGCCTTTTTCTCAGCTTCAGCTGAGACGTTCATTGGACGACCAGGATTTTTATCTGAGATGGAAATGACATCCGACGGATGGGGGATTGGCGGGGTAGTAGGGGAAAAGTTTCCGTCTGACACATGTTTAATATATTTTATTTATCTGAAAAAATGGTGGTTTTGAAGCGTCCCATATCTTCTCTCTCTCCCATCTTTGATTTGTATGTCTCTTATCTCAGACGGCCTTTTTTCTCTCTTTCACCCTCATCTAACCGTGTTACGGCGGTGAGAATCAAGGAAATTAAGTAACCGCCATCGAAACCATCGTCGAAAACCGCCGTCGAAACTGCTTAGTGGTCCGAAATTTATGTGAATGAAAAGGAATGAAACTCCCGAAGGTACGTTGTGGGTAGTTTCATCCTCACTTTCCCATCTTCCATCTTTAACCGTCTGGTTGTTTGCTATAAATGCCTGAACATTAGGGTTCTCGAAACCAGATGTCTATACTGTATTGTGTTCTTGGCGTGGTCCTAATAACCTCTGGTTTATGCACAGCTATGGCTCGAAGCAAGACGAAAGCTTCGAAGAAGAAACATGGCATGCCCTTGGAGTCTTCCCCCCCCCCCCCAAGACGCCAAGAAGGTATTGTTGGAAAAGATTAAGGCGAAGCTGGCTGAACAAAAGGACAAAAAGAAGGGTGATGTAGTGGCTGAGTCCTCTAGTAAGTTCAGGATTGCATTCAGGTGCAAGACATCTCCTGTATATGAAGTCAACAAGGCAATCCTGTCGAAGATAAGATGTAAGCAGATCCAATTGGGGCTCTATGATGCGCAATTTCATGGACTTCTTGACATCCAAGCTTCTGTGGTCAACAAGGACCTTTCAGACCTCCTGATCCGAGCATACTCCCCGGAGAGAAAAGCCTTTATATTTCCAAATGGTGAGGTGCTGACTGTCAGAGAGACTGATGTCTCACGGGTGTATGGGCTAATGGCACACGGTGAGTCAATTGTCCTCGATTCGTGCACAGACAGGGAAATGAAACTCTTCCAGAGACGTACCGGAGTTAGAATCAACAAGTCCCAAAATATTGAATGCAGTGGACTGAAGGTAGCGGCTAAGGAAACTGAAGATGTAGAATCCAGCTGCAAGCTTTACATCCTCCATGCTTTGGGAACTCTTCTCGTTCCTGGGAATTCGTGGAAGGTGTCAGCTAAGTATGCTCATTTCTTCCTAAACGATAGTAGTCTGCTGGAAGTTGTTAAGTACAATTGGGCCGACCATGTTCTGGGTGTGCTGCTGAAGGGATTGGAAATGTTCAGTTACGGTGATCATTTGACGTTTTCATGAGGGGACATCAATTTTTTGGTGGTACTTTCCTTAACCGATACTCATACATGTGTTATATGTAACGCGTACGAGCCTCTGATGGCAAAATGTTTTGTTTTACAGACCCATTTCATTTACATGCTAAATCTCCCAGAAGAGCTCTGTCCGGATGTGAGGCCGACCTGCAGTTTCTGGGATGATGGGAGAGTTAGGAAAGCTGTGGCCCACATTCGGAGAGGCAAGTCTGGGTGGACGTTCAAATTTAGGGACCGAGCTGATGTTGAGGGAAGCTTGTCTGCTGTTGAGTATGAGTGGACCGAGAAGATGTTTGAGCTGCCTAGCCAGGATGCCAACCAAGGCGACGGAGTCAAAGATTTGAAGGCGGACGAGTTGTGGAGAGCGGGAGCGGCTTCTTGTACCGCGTCTGCATCCGTAAGTGTACCATATAATGTGTATAAGACCATTATCGTAGTCGTACGAACCTGATATGGTAGGGGTACTCCCATAAGATGAACTTAATTTTTGTTTGTGTCTGCATCCGTAAGTGTACCGTATCATGTTTGACATATTTTCATTTGTGTCTGTTGCGGTAGTAGTTGAAGGGGCTCTTGGAAGTAGCACGTACAGAGTGGTGCAACAGGGAAGAGATCCTGAAGAAACTGTGAAATGAGTCTGACGTTTGGCGTGCAGACATGCATACTTGGAAGAGAAGCTGGTAGAGACAGAGGCTGCAGAGGAAAACAGGAGGGTGAAGAGATCTGTTGCTGGTTCGAGGTTGCGGTATGAGTCTGCAGAAGAAGTGGATGGCGATAATGAGTCTTCGGAAGAAGAGGATGAGGGTAAGGGGGATGAATCTGATGAGGCTAATGAGGGTAATGGGGATGATGATTCTTCTGACGAATCTGATGATGGTAAATGGGGTGATGGTGACGAGTCTGATGATGGTGATACGGATGATGGTGATGAGGGTAAGGGGGTTGAAACTGATGATGGTAAGGGTGTTGAGTCTGACGATGGCAATGGTGAAAAAGATGATGATGCCAATCCTCATGGGAACGAGGAAGTGGATGAGGAAGACAATGACCCAAATTATGAAGTCGAAGCGAATGTACGGGATGATGATGAAGATGACTCAACTCCTGCTCAATCAGAAGAAGAGGAACCTGATGACGTGGCTGGTGCTAATCTGGCAACTCCCAAGGAAGTGGATGCTGCCCGACCCAGTTACATCAACTTGGAGGACCCTACGACAGATAAACCAGCGCTGATGACGAATGAGATGGCAGACATTTTTGTTGTTAAGAGCAACAAAAAAGGATCCGTGTCAGTAGGACGCACACCGGTTAATTTTGGAAGGGCAAGGAATCAGAAGACTGAAATGAAGGCCTTGTACATCCTCCCTCATAAACCGCGAGACAGGAGATCGAAAGTTCTCTGCCCTTCGCCCCACCTACCTCCTGGGTGCGTAGTCACATTGAATTGAGCCTCAACGAGAGTTATGTGCCATACATGAAGAATGTCAACTGGAACGACATTAAATATGTAAGATATTGAATATATATGGGTTTCTTGTTGTGGCAGGTGCTACTATTATAGTACTGACCATTTGTATGTGTCGTACAGGCTTTCTTCCCAATCCATGGAGGCCATGACTTCGAGCACTTCTACGTGTGGCTGGTGGACTTTGACAAACATGAGAAGGTCATCCTCAAGAGCATTCCCTGCCGGAATGAGTTTCTGAGGAAGCTCTACTACAAGGACACCGGCACGCGCCTCATGCAATACCTGAGGGACGTTTTCATTGGAATAAAGGGAGTTGACATCAAGGACTTCACCTGGAAGGTTCTGGCTGGCCCAGAGCAGCCGAACACAACAAGTTGTGGCCTCTACGCAGTCTGCTTCATGGAACTCTACATTGGGCGATTCACGGAGGAGCACCGCCAACAGTTCAGTGATAAAAATGCTATGAATACCGATAGGCTGAAGTATGCATCCAGGCTACTCCTTTCGGAAGACAATGAGTTGCGTGGTGAAGTCATGGCAGCAGCATATGCATTACAGAGTGAAGTAAGCAAGTCGAAGAAGGTGAAGAAGTAATTTATAGGATGTGGTATGCGGGCAGTTAATCTATGTGATGGATGTGTTACAAGAGTCTTACGGGTATCTTATTGTAGTGACATGGGTCTGTCATGTGTTAGGTACGGATATTTATGGTTCTGGCTTTATTTTCTATAACCGTGGATATTTTGTTTTAAGGTAGGTTGTAAGACAATATAGTCAGATTTTATTTTCGGTAAAATTTGTTAAGTAGAGATCTGCAGTGGCAATACATAGATAATACACAGGTACGATAAAGGTACTACACCGGAAAGATAAAAGTTCTACACCGGAAACACAAAAGTACTACATCGGAAACACACAAGTACTAACAATAAAAACACAAGTACTGAACATTAAAACACATGATAACACATACATATATTGCCTCCACAGTCAGTCCAAGTAGGAAGTTTTCCACTCTTTTATGTCCCACTTCAGACCCTCTATTTGATCCCTTAACACACCAACTTCACTATCCAGATCCATATTTTTTATCACCAACACATCACACACTTCAACTCCTGCTAGTTCTTCTGGCTTCTTGCGGTCCCTGAGCTTGCACCACATTGCCATGCGGCATCTACCAGTTTTTTTGGGCACCCAAGGAAATGGTTGAATGGAGTGTGCTTCTGAGCAGCAATGGGGTACACGGCTTGAACGGTGGCCGGGAGACCACAGTTGCACATTGGGATGATTCTCTTTCCTCGTGTATCTGCATAAAAAAGACATTCAGATGAGATGAGATGAGATAAGGCCTTGGAAACATCATAGAATGTTGTATCAACTAACCCGGAAACTTCAAAGCTTCACGTTCTGCCATGCTCGGATTGTTCATTCTTGTTCGATGCAGGCGTACTATGGTTGTGGTGGTACAGATAGTGGTGGGATAGTGTGAAGGCTTCAAGTGTTCGATTATATAGAGGGCGTAGTAGGGTTTGCATATCATGATGGTAGGTGCACCTAACCTCATTAATGAAATTAAAGACGGTTGAACAATCCATTTGATATTCCAAAAGGCAGTTGTGTTCCCTCATTACGTGAACATGATCCCTGACAGGTAGGTAGGAAGCACGACCCTATTAAATATAAGTAGTACAAAAGTAAGGGGCAAAGACGGAAACCATTACATCACTACGACAGACGTGGTACAACTAATACAAAGGTTCTACATAACCAATATAGTGGTTCTACACCCGTTCAAAAGTGTTCCAGGTAAGAAGCCTTAATATCTTCGTATTTCCACTGCAAGCCCTCAACCTGTTCTCCCAACATCTCAACGTGGCTCTCGAGTTCCATATTGAGGACGACCAACTCGTCGTACACTTGACTTATTACTTCTTCTTCTGCCACGTTTCGATCCTTCATCTCGCACCACATTGCCATGCGGCATCTTCCGCTTTCCTTTGGGCACCCAAGAAAGTGCTTGTATTTGGTATCTTTCTGGTGGAACGTGGGATACTCGGCTTTCACCTTGGCAGGGAGACCACAGTCGCACATTGGAATGACTCTCATACCTCGTGTATCTGCAAAAAAAGTGGCTCACATCAGAGATGATAGAGCCTGGGAATAAAAGGGGTTATGTTTCACTGAACTCACCCGGAATCATGGCTTCAACTTCATCCGTTGTCGGATACTTATCTCTTCTAGGTGAGGGAGGTCGTTTAGGTAACACATTTGAGAAGCCGTAATGAGGTGTTATGGAATACTACATGGTGTTCATGTGGTGTGTATATATAGGACGACAAGGGCTATACCTATCTACTTGCAGTTAGGTGCAACTAACGTAATTAATGCCATTAAAGAAATTTCACCTAATTCGAAAATTACAATATAAGAGATCATTTTACACACATCAGAAACCCATACAATTCACTACGTACAGAAGGAAACGCCCAAACCCACGGGTCTCAAAAATACCCCTGACTGTGGAGCGTACAAGTAATGTAACTGTTACGCCTCCGCTACGGTAATAGGACAGGTCGTAGTGGAGGCGTAACAGTGACGTCACATGTCTGTTCAACACTCACAAAATACCTTCCTTCTACATCATCCCTTCAACACAAAATATCTACTGTGACAAGGTCAGGCACCCTGTCTTCCGCCGAATGCGGCAGCAAGCTGGTCAGCTAGGTCTCGTTGCCAGGCCTCTTGTTCCGCCATAGCTTCATTGGCCTGAATATCCTTGTATTTCTTGCGTTGTTTCACGTGAAAGTTCACTTGCGGACTTGAACTGAGTTGTGTTTGTACTCGGCTTCAGCCCTATGGGTTTCTTAATGGCTATGCCCTTACCTCTCGTACGCTGCTCGGTAGCTACGTTTGGTGCACCACCCTGAACATGTTCGTCATCGACTATGCGCAGGGTCTGTTTCAGTATATTTGCCAATTCCATGGCCTTCATGTCAACTATGGGCCTCAGTCTGTCACACCTTATAGTCTTCCTTACAATTGAGCCAAATTCCGCACTGGATCGCACGTACCACTCGTCGTCTTCTTCCACACGAGTTAGAGGCCTCTGAATAATGAGATCATCAAATGCATCCCTTGCTTCTCGTGTCCACCTATCCTTGATGTACTCTTTCAGCAAATCCTGGAATGGAACACAGCCAAACGTTCCTAAAGAGTGCATAACAGTTAGGGAATGGCGACACAACAATCTCATTGTCCCCCACCATTTGCAGTCACATGACACCTTACCACGCTCCCGATCTGCTGTAACTACTCTCTCATCTAACTGTTGTCCTTGGTGCATCTTGTAGGAGGTGTAGGCAGCCCCATTCTCTATCACGATGTCTGGGATAAGCTCCAATTTGTATTCTAGTACCCTGGCATATTGCTCCTGAAACATGGTGAATATCGTAGGAGTGTATCTCCTAGCGGCTGTGCATACTATAGGACTGTAAGGGTAATAGTTAGTCACCACTGAATTACTGGCCTGATAGTCGGCTTCTCTCTCAGCGGCACGTCTACTCTGTACCATCCTATGGAATAGGAAACCTTTATTCAGAATCCATAACACACCCATAAAATGCTCGTAACAGTTTTTTTTAATGGACTACGTACCTTTCAAAGTGTGGGAAAAAGTCAATCACACTCATGTTAGGTTTGAGGAAGTCAATCACAGCTGCTTTGCATGACTCCACCAATTGCGTTGACACCATTCGTGCGGTGTAATGCATCCTAACCCAAGCAGAAGACCACTGAGTGTGGAAACGACGAATATACGCACACCAGCTGTAGCCTTCAGGACCATACCCAGGGAAGCAGTCCTTTATCATGTGAGTCCACACACAATTGAAATCTGCTTCAATGTCGACGTTGTAAAACAGAAGCAGCAGCCTATGAACCAACTCCTTGTTGAATAACGACGTACCGAGATTCCTACGAGCATTTTGAAGTATATGAAACGTGCATCCATGGAAAACGTCAGGCATTTCCTCTCTGATTGCAACAGCCATTGCTGCATCCTGATCGGTGAATATGGTTTCTGGCTTCTTACCCTTCATGCATCGTAGGAATGTACGAAACAACCATTGGAAAGACTGAACTGTCTCATCGTACATCAGACATGCTCCAAAAATCATGCCCTGGTGGTGATTGTTGAACCCGACAAATAGAGCTGGCAGAAAACAACGGCTGGGTCAGACAAACATATACCACATAAATCGTAATATGCCTGTCGATGGTGATGTAGTAGACTAATATGAGTCTGTTATGAAACTCATATGAGTATATTATAAAACTTGTATGAGTTAAATATTAAATACTCACGGAACTTACCAAGAGGTCTAAATTTGTCGTTAGTCCTATAGGTCGTGTCGAAGGTGATGGAATCACCAAAACACGCGTAGTCATCTCGCATCCTAGCATCTGCCCAGAAGATGTTTGCCATATGCTCGGTTAGGTCCATCTCAGTCGCATGGAAGAAACCAGAATGATTTTCCTTCTTCTCGCTGAAGTACTCGTTAATGGCCGATTCCTCACCGTACATTAACGTCTTCTACCTAATTTTGTTAAGAAAATTTTTAACATCTACCTTCGTGCAACCTAAATTACCTGCCCCCCCCCCTTCATTTTTGCAAAGAATCTCATATGAGGAACGTAACCCTATACCAGCTTCCTTATTGATCGAAGCCATGTGCCCAATGGCATCATCCACCTGCCTTGAACCTCCCATCATATGTCAGTCACGTGACAGGTTCATGGGGTGATTGTGGTCTCCAACCCACTGAGTTATCTTGTACATACCGGTTGTATCATTCATACAAAAATTAATTTTGGCCAAGCAACCAATACATTTCTCGTATGGACTCGTTCAGGCTGCACTTGAGGCTCAGGATCCATCACAGCTTCTCCAATTTTCAGTTTGGGCTTCAACAAGCTACCTTTCTTGTAACCTTACCTACGACAAGCTAATCTCACGTATATTAACTTCCCACTGTTGTCACCCTTCCTGCCAGAACGACTCCGATAATGAATCTTTATGGCGAAGCCTTCTCGCGTAGCATAATCAAAGTAATTGTTGAACGCATGCTTGAAGTCGTGAAACCACAACTTCTTTCATGCCTCCACGTCAGCCGGTCCAATCAGTGCCCCTGTAAAAACACCGACGTTACATTTCTTAGACTACACGGGCTTTACATGTATGCTACACCACTGGTACAACATATAGATATCTCCAAAATATTTCTTCCTTTACAACTACATCACATGTACGTGTACATTACGACATTGATACAGCAACGTCAGCCTTACGCCGACGTTATATTTCTTATACTACACGGCCTTTACATGTATACTACACCACTGGTACAGCATATAGATATCTCCAAAACAATTCTTCCTTTACAACTACATCACATGTACGTGTACATTACGGCACTGATACAGCATATGATGAAAGTGCGTAACTGAACTGGAGCAGGTTATTTGTACTTGTTGTAGAGGAACACGCTTACAGACCAACTACATATCCACTACGATAAATTTTACATGATTATTAAAGCGAGGTGGGGATATTAAATGCAGACATGGACTGTTAGGGTGGGGAATATTCAATCAATGTGAAGCCAAATAACCACTTTTGCATTGAAAGCTTTGGGAATCAGAATATTCAATGGGGTCGTTTCTTACGAGGGAATTCAAAGTAGGGGAAATATGCATTTGGGGATTGAGGAATTTGTGTTTATTTAATAACTGAGAATGTTGAAAATCATTGTTTGGTATTGATAAATCTGGTAAGTTCTAAAACTGAATAAAATAAATGAAATAATTAATAATTTGTTTAAGGACCATATTGCCCCCTTCTTCTTCCTCGTCATTTACTGATTACAACCAGTATCTAGTCCCTACTTCTTCAGCTGCGACAGACGGTATAATCGAAGAGTCATTGGAGATGAAGAAGAGGATCAGACTTTCCAGCAAGGCCATGTTTCTCTGTCGTGTGGAAATTATCCAGGAGGTGGTGAAAATTGAATCATTCTTCAAATCAACGTGCTTCAGATTCGGCTTGATGTTGGAGTGGCGGAGGAAGAGCTCGAAGATGAAGCAGTCATCGAGGAAGAGGTTCTTGACTATCTGAGAGGAATCTAGGTTAATTTCCTCCACGTAGCAGGATCGGACCTCGGATTCAAATCCGAGGATTGCCTTGAGGCAGAACTCCATGGTGGTAGTGGTGTCCTCTATTTGTTCGAGCAGGGAGAGCTTGTTCGGGACGGTGAAGATCCTCCAGCTTGATGAACGGGGGAGCACATTCGCAAAGCTTGATTGAATTCTGAGCAGCAGTGATTCCGGAACTTCAACGGCGTCGGCGGTGACTCAGAGGAATCTAGGTTAATCGCCATTGCGTAGCACTGTAGCAGGATCAGACTTTGATTTAACTTCAATCAGAGTTTGATTCGGGAAAAAGATGAATGGGAATGATACGTACTTGAGCTTGGGATGCGGTAATGGTGAATCAGCAAGGAAAGCTGATCGATATACTCATGACGACACAAAGAAACCTCCTCACGACGAGGACTTAATTGATGGCTAATCTTTTCAATAATCCTGCTTATGATTTGGGATTAGCGATAATAATGGCACAAATTTGGGGTTGGGTTGGTCCTCCCTTACAACAGCTATGGGTGGCAGAAGAGTCCCTGCAAATCATGAAAAAAATTTGAAGAAAGGAGCTGTGTGTCGTTCATGGTGAAGCTCAAGCAAAGGTATGAGGGGTAGAAGAGACATCTCCCAAAAGCCACAGCAAGTGGGCCAGTCAAATACCTAGAGCTTCTCAGAATTTTTGGGGGGTGCGAAAATTGTTAGAATACAAGCTAAAGAGGCAATGTGGGCCAAAGAGGAATTGTAAATACAAACTCAGCTGAAATTATGGGCCCAACAAACAGAGCATTTGGGAAATGCAGGGTTTCTTAAAAACACAGCCAATCTTCCCCCTAAACAAACGACCCCAATGTGCAGTGTTTGTTTGTTTGTTTGTATCTGTAAAAACCCTAAAACTATAAAGAATGAAGACAAACCTTCATGCACGGGTGGGACAGAGGTGTCATTACGTGGTTCTTCATTAAGGGAGGTGGGTCTTCGTAGACTATCTCTTCATCTTCCTCGTCATCGTCATCGTCTTCTTCATCAACCTCGTCAGTGTCTTCTTCGTCAAGGCTCTTAGCACACGTTTGCTGGTCCTCTTCTGACCACCGGAGAAGCATTTTGTCCTCCAAAGAAGCGCGATGGGAGTTCGACGGCCCACAACCATGAGTGTTCTTTGCCATCTCCGGCGAAGTTTCAAAACCCTTTTCGAAGAACTAATCTCCGTCGGAAAATGGCTATCCGGCGGAAATAGTGCTAAAATAACACAAAAAGGAATGGAGTGAGAGAGAAAAATGCAAGGCTGGCGACGTGACAATTGTCAGATGGGCCCCGCAATTTCCATCTACAAGTACACATTTTCCCGCCCAAAGCCACGTGAGATGGACCTTCGATGCGGGACCACAGTTTCCGAGTACCAAAAATGCCCTTTCTAACATATTCACTCCTCTCTCATCCTCCAACGGACGGATTTCATCCAAGTCCCATCTGACGGTCAGAGTCGTCTCAGCTGCAGCTGAGATAATGGCCTCTCTGCCCATTACGGTCGACGGTGGCGGCGACCAACTCACTGGAGAAGAACGTGATTGTTTGGTAACCTAAAGCATATATGGTGACCAAAGGGTAACCTAAGGTAGTTGACCATGCCTTCTACGTCCTCGACATCAGCTACAAGTTGTTCATCATGTACGATCATATTAAGTGTGTAACAAATACATATAAATAAAACATTCAATACAGGGTCACATAATTAATGGGAAAAAAACTCTCGAACAAAATAGCGTTCAAATATGCAATCAAATATTCATGTTCAAGCAGTTACATCATCCCTGATTGTGGCCCCTAGCAGTCCACATTGACTAGGCCAACTTATTACGAAAAGCGGTCCATTCGTCTGACGACTCCACTGTGGTGATTGGGGGAGGGTCAGTAGGGTTTAGGTGCTCGCGTGTGGGATCTAGGGGGTTCATTTTTCTGGTACGATGGTGTAACATCCCAACCTTTTCTGACAAGATATTGTCCGCTTTGGGACCAGCCCTCACGGATTTGTTTTTTGGGCGTTGGTGGGATTTGAACCAATGACCTCCTCCTCTCAAGATCAAATCTCCACCACTATGCCCAAAACGCGTCATGTCAGTTAAGGTTGAACTATTCCACATAGCCCATGGATTTCCCCGGTGCTTTCTCGATGTGGGATTTGCCTAGGATGTCACAGATGGTGATTATCTTTCATTCACAATTAACCTAGGTTTGGAATTACCATTTACGTCGATACAAAATATGTCAAAATACTGTAATATAAAAATGAAGATATCACGGCTTCCAGCGTAATTTTTCACCGCACGAATATAGCTACACAAATGTACTTGACTATATTCTCTCTCTCTAAAAACATCTATAAGTTTATAACCACGTCACAACAACTCGTAACTCATCCTCAATTTATTTTTTGCCATATAGATAACTCCCGCATGAGAAAGGGAGATAACCATATAAGAATAAAGAGAATTTAATTAATAAATATTAATATACAAAAATTTAATCTGGATAATTAAAAAACTAATTACTATTACAACTATTAAAAAAAGATCAAATTTCTTGTATTAATTGCAAAAATTAGTCTCAAACAAAATAATTAGTCTAAATTTCTTGTATCATTATCTATTCCTCTTAGCTCAGAAAAATCGTCCAAAACAAAATAATTAATTAGTCCAAATTTTTGCCATATAAACATCAAAACCATTCATAACTAATTTCTTTACCTTCTCAAAGTCGTAATTTGTAAAAAAAGTCAAACTCACAAGTGTACTAGAACTATAAACACCAAATCCCACCTGCATTATTCATTCTTTGTTCCCGTAACAAAAAAAAAAATCATCATGGATCAAATAGAATTCAACCTCGAAAAGTGTATGAGAGCTATCGATTGGAGCATCCTGAAAAAACACCTCCCGACCGGTTTACATTTCACCCCAACATGATCGATCTGCTAGAGACGAAAGCATCATCGGGAGACGAACAAATATTCCCCAGCATCACATCCTCATTCGATATCTACCAGCTTGACCCCGACAACTTGCACAAACGTATGTTACGTAATGTCACATTACATCTTTAATCTTCGTCAAAACAAAGATTAACTAACAACCCTTTTGTTGTTTTTTGATGCAGTGGAAGGGGTCGTTACTCACGGAGGAAAAATGTACATATTCATGCCGTTGAAGAAGAGGGCCGTCGGCGGTGGTAGAGTGAAGAGGGAGACTCTGAACGGCCGGTGGGTGCTTAGTGGAAGTAAGAAGAATGATTTGATTAAGAACGGCAGAGGAATTCTTGTGGGAATGAAGTCTTGTTTGACTTTAAGTGGTAAGACTATGATCAATAATGGGAAGAATCATTGGCTTATGCAGGAATTTCAGATTGACTACGGTAAGTCGTCCTTTTTTTTTTTGGTAATATGGTCACTACGAAAAAACGAGAGTTTAGCGTCGGTCGAAACCGCGCTTTAGCGTCGGTCCTAAAATATTTAGCGTCGCTTACAAGAAGCGACGCTAAAAGTAGCGACGCTAAATTTTAGCGTCGGTTCTTCCACGACCGACGCTAATATTAAACCACGACCGACGCTAATTTTGAGCTGACCGAAATGAATCGCTGACCAACCCAATTTTTTTTTTTGTTTTCAGATTTGGTCACTCCATTTTCCAGTTATGCATCTTGGTCACTTAGATTTATTAGGTCATCCTTTTGGTCACTTAAATTTATTATGTCATATTTTTTTGGTGCTTTTAGATTTATTAGGTCTTTTTTTTTGTGCTGGCGGCGGCAACGGTGGCAGCGACGGCAGCGGTGACGATGGCGGCGACGGCGGTGGCGACGATGGCGACGATGGAGGCGACGGCGGTGGCGATGGCAGCGACGGCGAGAAGAGGAGAAGAAGAGGAAGAAGAAGAAGAGGAAGAAGGTGGATCTGGAGATCTAGAAAAGGAAGTAGAGGAAGATGAAGAAGAAAGAGGAAGAAAGAGAAGAAGAGGAAGGCTGGTCAGAAAAAAGGGAAGAGGAAGAAGAAGGCTAGAGGAGGAAGAAGAAAGAGGAAGAAGAAGAATGAAGGTCAGAAAAATGGAAAAGGAAGAAGAAGGCTGGAGGAGGAAGAAGGAAGAAAATGGAGGAGGAAGAAGGAAGAAAATGGAAGAGGAAGAAGAAGGTTGGAGGAGGAAGAAGGCTGGGAGAGATGAGATTAGGGTTAGGGTGGCGGCTGTTTTAGCGTCGGTCGGTAACCGACGCTAAAACATGTCGGTAACCGACGCTAAAGCTGGTTGGCTTCGTTTCCGACCGAAAACAAAATTTAGCGTCGGTTATCGACATGTTTTAGCGTCGGTCGATAAGCGACCGACGCTAAACCCTTGGTCAAACGCGAGTCAAGGGTTTAGCGTCGGTTCCTCACTGACCGACGCTAAATACTTCCCCTCCGAGCGACGCTAAAGGCCTTTTTTTTTGTAGTGGGTCATCCGTTTCTTACTTTGCGCAGTCCAGTTTTTACTATATGCGATCTATTTTTTTATCTTGTTGTAGCTCATTTTTACTTCGCTTCACGCCGTTCATATTTACTTTTTATAGTATGATTTTGTTTTGCGCGGTCTTCTTTTTCATGTTTTCCATATTTTTTTACTTTGGAAAGTGGTAGTTTTCTAATCGGGAATAAGGGAAGGAGAGCTGGTGGTGAATTTGATGGGTTTAAGGAAGGTCCATGGTGTTTCGGGTTAGGAATCACGAATTCCAAGGGTGTGGGAGCGGTCGCCGTTGGCCTGCTCGAATACTTTTGGACCTCCAACGCATCTAATAAAGTTATGCAAGAGGAAGCACGCGTTCACGATCATTGTTATCACAACCGGCCTGAACCAGGAACTGTCTCCCAGTAGCACCCAACCATTTTCAGAATACCGAATGAACATACGATCACATTTCTAGCACGTGAATGTCGCATATTGTAGTACTCTTCTTTGGTTCTTGGTCGATTTCGTCCCCAGTTGGTTAAGTGATATCGTTGCATTCGAGATGGAGCCAAGCACCCTTAGAATTTTTTTAACCGGCATCACATAGATACTACGAGTTTGTCGAAGATGGTTGCAAATGAGTAGTAAGCATGGCAGCCATTAGATTGTATAATTTAAGTTCTTTATTCATTTCTTATTAATCCTCTTAAGGTTGCACTCACTGAACCCTTGGGGGTTTAATTACACCAATACATAGTGAAGAAATAAAGAATACGATCTAGAAACAATGGAGGGGACGTTCATCCTATCCTTCGAGCTAGATGATTCTCGATCTTTGCCTTGCGTTTCTATGATGATGGAAGCAAAGGATGATGAATGGATGATCATTTGGAGGCTCTATGGTGATTTTGCAGGTGTTGGAGAACATTCGGGTTCGTCAAAATCAAGCTGATAATGAATGGAATGAATTCTAAAAACTTGCAGAAATTGGACATTAAAATGAGCTGGGCGTGATGCGCAATTGGCGCGGTGCACCATCGACGCATTGCCACCACGCCGTTATCCTTTTTTTGAATTAACGACGCATTGCTGCCACATTGGGGGCGCGGTGTGTCGTGTACATCACCTCCTCCGCGCCAATAGAGCTGGGTTCCGTAATTCTTTGAAATCTCGAGTATCCGGAATCTGAAGTTAATGACGGTTTGAACCCATAGCTTCGTGCTTTCGAGCTTTATTATGGAATTGCCTAAAAATTAATCAAAAATACCTCAAGAGTAGTGAAAATGGACCACAAGGGTCCCAAGTGACTATTTATGACTAATTAACAATATTAAGTAGAAAACTGTTAAAAGACATCTTGAACACTCATAAACCATACGAGAAATGTATCAATTGTGGGGGATAAAATGATGTTAATAACGAGTCATAAATAGCTCTTCCCATCCTATAACTTATAATGTACTCACTGGTTAATTCTAGACTTGGGTTCCAAGTCTTACACATTGACATTGGTTATAATTTCAGCTCTTATTTCGTTTCTTCACTCATTGGTTAGTCCACTTAGTTCTTTTCACTGACCCCAAATTTCTACTTGTTGTGTATTGGTATTGGGTATGGTGAGAAGGTCATCATGCCTCTTAGGAGAGTAGAGGAGCATGAGTTGGGTAGCATACCGATGAGTCGGTTCATGCTAGGTATAACTTGGAGGATTAGAACCCTTTTCTAGTGTTTTGGCTTCATCATGGGACTTATGGGGGTTTCATTAGCTATTTTTCTTGATTTCATTTGGAATTGATGTTGGTTTATAGTTTCATAGGATTACGGATGCCCGATTTGGGATTTTGTTGTTATTTCTATTGGCATTGGTGTTTATGATACTGGAGGTTTGATGCATGTGATTGGTTGAACATGTGTGCATGTGTATGTATTTGTGAATGTAAGTCAGTAACACCTTGAGTAGTCAATGCATGGGTTGAAATAGTGGTTCAATAGGAGTCTTCTATGGTAAGGTGTTACATGGTATTCAAAAATCGTGCATGCTTAAAGACAACTTCTATTTCTTGCTTTCTTTTTTGCATATTAAAATGTGGAAAATTGATAGATCTTGTGTAGGTCTTATCCTTAATCATGTGATAACTTAAATACATTTATTGTGTTTGCATCCAACATTTATTGATAGAGACAATAAAGAATGCAACTTTCTCATAAGGAAAATTAATAATTACTTCATGAAAGAGTATATAAAGAAAATTAATAATTGTTTTCTTGAAAAATATATAAGGTAAATTAATAATTATTTTGTATTCCATTTTATTTTATAACATATATGAAAGGTAATTAAATATATTCAATATTGCTTTATATTTATTCACATCGATATCAATTCTTATCTCCATATCTCAAATCTCTTCTTATAAATAGTGCATTAGAAATCTATTTTCGAAAAAAAAAAATAGTGCATTAGAAATCTAAAATAAAATGTACTTAAAGATCTTTGTTTCATTCTTGCTACTTGCCTCACTAGGTAAGTTCTGTTCTTTTTTTGGTAAAAAATTGTTCTTTTTATTAGTGATTTTGAAATTATAATTAATTTTGTATATGTGTATTACAAAAATAGTATTATGCAATTACTTATTGTGTGTGAAAGGTGGAATGAAGATGGAAGCTGAGGCAAAATTATGCTCGAAGGCATGGGAGTGTAAGGCAGTCCGTCGTTGCAAAGATGATTGCAAAACTAAGTTCAATGGAAGTGGAATCTGTGACCCACCCATCACTCCTTATATTCCATGGCAATGTAATTGTGTTTATGATTGTTGAGTAAATGAAAATCATGATAAAGTAATAAAATCATAAATAATTCAAAGGATGGTTGTTTTAATTTACATATTTGTGAAAATAAATTATTATGGTAATAGTGGTAAACTTTTTTTGATGGTGATGAACATGTTTTTTTAATGAATAATTAGGGTAATTTTATTCAATTAAACCCAAAGAGGAGAACAAGTTCACTTACAAACAACAACTCACCACTACAAACAACGCTATTAAAACAAGCACGAATGAGACAATCAACTCATAACTCGAGTCCTCATCTCCCCCCAGGAGGGTGTCCGAACACTTCTAGTTTTGTGGAACAAAAAGGATCCAGAAAAGCTCCTCACACACATAATCAACTTCTGCAGTAATTCTATTTTGGATGATGATAGTGTCCATTCCCATCTCTCCAGTGTTTCTACGATACCTTTTGTAACAAACATGACTGATTTATATAGCACGACTTAGCATCCTTCCTCTTCTACTAGCCAACGAGCTCCCTCTCCATTTGCATTGCAACAACCGATCATTGTTACCACAACCAGGCTAAACCTGGAATTGTCTCCTAGTAGCACCCATCGCATTTTCATAATACCGAATGAACATATCGTCACATTTCTATAGCACGCGAATGTCGCATATTGTAGTACTCTTCTTTGGTTCTTGGTCGATTTCGTCCCCAGTTGGTTAAGTGATATCGTTGACTTCGAGATGGAGCTAAGCACCCTCTAGAATTTTTTTAACCGGCATCACATAGATACTACGAATCTGTCGAAGATGGTTGCAAATAAGTAGTAAGCATGGCAGCCATTAGATTGTATGTAATGAATTCATGAACGGAGAAGTTGAAAGTAGGAGCTCACCAACAGGTACACTAAAGCAATCAGTACTTGGAGCTGATTCGGTACTAGTCTACACAGTGACCATCATATCGTCCAATGCACCCAAACAACCCTACAGAAAGGAGATTTAAACGTGTACGATGACAAATGAAAGTGTAAGCATGAGTAGCCAAATGAATACACGTACCTTAAAATATTTTCAGTTCTTGTTTGTGCACTCGTGTGGCACCAGGGTGGGTTTGCAAGGTGTTGAAACTCTAACTTGAGGATAAAAACAACACTAACTTGAAAACTCAACTGATGGTCTTTGCCGACCTTTGGAATAAGAATTGGGCCTTTCTGTTCATGATGTTGTGGTCGATAGTGACAAGGAAAATTTGTGACATCTCATTCTCAACATGTTTACGCACATATGATCCGTTGTCTTCGTGGCGTAATGTAGGAACCCCATCCTATACACTATACGGGGTAGTGGCAATACAAGGAAAATGGGATATGTCCTACAGTTCGACTCAAATAATGTTTGTGTAACGGCTAACTTTGAAAAACATAATCATGTATTGTTGCATCAATTGGAACCACATAGAAATTATGCTTGCAATGACCTTTTGTCGTTCTCGTAAGGTAAGTCGCATATCCATCCCTATAGTTTGAATAAATAAATGATCACTAACGGCACGGAACGAGTAAAACAGAAATATTGATGGTTTGTGTGAACTAGGCACAATGAAATGACACTCAACAAGTTCCTAAAGCATGACCAATCAGAAGTACAAGAGCATTCATTTGCAACATGAAGCAGACAATAACAATAAGGAACAGGGGATCCATCAGCAATAATCAAGCGGCAATACATACGTAATGAATAGAGTATTGGGGTGGTTGGTTCTCCTTAAGCAATGTAGGGTATCAGAGATGTAGATGCCCGGACAAAGAGGAAGTATTGTGCACCTGCAACATTGATAGTACAATTAAATGAGCTTAAAGACAACAACATCGATTATTGAAATTGAACTTATCACCTTACGGAACAAGTCCATCTCAAGAAAAATGTTAAACTATGTACAAGTCAAAGAGCTTGAAGACAAGAAGAACTAAACATTCCAGTTTTAAGTAAGAACAATGCATAACTAGCTCACAATTAACGCAAGGAAAAATGGTGGCTACCAATTGCTAAAGTACGTACCAGTGGCCTTATGAGAAGATAGTACAAAATTCATGCAATACCAACAACAATTGCAATAAATGCTCAGATTGTTGCAGAATATGGAGACCCATGAAAGGTATATTAAATCCATCCCCAAGGTAATACTACACCAAAAATTAACAATGTCAATCATGCTTCTTTTATGTTATATGCCTGTGCAGAATGGTAAAACAAGCCTTGAAAACTTGATCTACAAATGTATCACAATCGAATTTTGTTGCCCCTGACCAGTACCCTTTCGACCATGAACTTCTGAACACAAGATTGTGGACCTTAAGGACAGAATCGAGGCTTCTGCTATGATATGGAGTATCAAGATGAACCAGGCTGATGGTAAATGAGGTTGGGGTTATGTTGTCAGCATAGAGAAAAAAAAGAACAATTTGAAGAAAGAGCTGAAACTATATTGATCATCATCAAACAACGCTTCCCGCTAAACCCTCAATCTTCACTAAAAATAGCACAACATTCAATTCAACAAGGTAATTGTTCAAGAACTGAGCAAGGAACTCGTATAACATGGTGGCTAGTAGGTGAAATTAACGAGAGGAACATACAACAGAACGAAAGTAATTTCGAAATGGAATCCTAACTTCATCTTGATAAAAACACTGAGGGCATCTAAAATTGAGGAATGAAATAACGAATTGACAGTAACTTCGGAAAAGAAACATAGCTGGCAACCTTGAATTCGTGGATGGCTGATAGGGTTAAGGACATTGAAAATAACAAACACAGCTAGTCGAAGTCGACGGCTTGCTATGTTGCTGACACTACAAAAAAAGGGGCATTTAGCGTCGCTTACAGCGAAAGACTTTAGCGTCGGTCGCTGAAACGACCGACGCTAAAGCATTGACTCGCGTTTGACCGGAGTTTAGCGTCAGTCGACAATCGACCGACACTAAATTCTGACCAAAACCGACGCTAAATTTGGTTTTGGGTCAGAAACGAAGCCCTTGCCCAAAACCAGATTTAGCGTCGACCGACGCTAAATTCTGGACCTATTTAACCCCCCCCCCCCCAAACAGACGGAAATTTCAATCTCTCAACCCTCTTGTCCCCCTCAATTCTCTCAAACCCTCTCCAATGCTCCTCCCACCATCACCAACTCCTCCCATCACCACCAGCTCCTCCACCACCCACCCCCATCCTCCCACCACCACTCCTCCTCAAGCTTCTCCCACCACCAGCAGCTCCCACCACCACCAGCTCCTCCACCACCACCAGCCCTCTCCCACCACCACTCCTCAACCACCAACCCTTCCTCTCCAGATCTGTCGTCAGCCACCACCTCTCTAACCTCTCCTCAATCCTATCCAGAATTGCCACCTCTCCAGATTCACAACCTCTCCGCCAACTCTCCAATCCGCCGTTCAGCAACCTCTCCAGATTCACCGGTCAAAACCCAGATCTGAAAAAATAAAAAATAAAAATGAAAATGAAAAACGAATATACAAAATGAATATAAAAAAAGAAAATTATAAACAAAAATGAAAAATGAAAAATTGGGTTGATCAGCCACCTATTCGGTCAACCCATTTTTAGCGTTGGTCGTGGTTTATTTAGCGTCGGTCACATAAGAACCAACGCTAAAATTTAGCGTCGCGAGAATTCGCGTCGCTTTTTTAACCGATGCTAAATTATTTAGCATCGGTCGATGATCGACGCTAAGTCGCGGTTCTGACCGACGCTAAATGCCCTTTTTTGTAGTGTGAGCGGCTAAACGCAGAGGAACAATAGGACCGAGCAAGAAGACCTACCTCCGGTGAAGCGTCGTCGAAGCTGCATTTCCGACCGGCCTATTTGAGTCACACGGAGAGGTGGAGGAAATGGTTGTTGGGAGTGGTGAAGCAAACTCCAGTTGCAGGTAATGGGTCGTGGAAAGGAAGGTGGGGAAAGAGGGAAAAGCAATCATTAGTGACATGTAATAAGACAATAGTAGGAGGGTCATTTTGTCTGAAAAAATCAATAGCACTCTTTCATTTCAGAAATCCTCCTCTTTACTTTAGTAAGATACTAAACTCACTCACTTTTAACATCCACTAGAATTACCCGCGCGATGCAGCGGAAAATTTTAGAGGACAAGTAATGGTAGTTTTGATTAATAGTGATGTCAAATTTCGAGATGGTAGTGAAATGGGCAACCAAAAAGAACCAAAAGACATAGAAGAGTGTTGATTGACACATAGCGAGATGGTTGTGAAATGGGCAGCCGAAAAAAAAAAACAAAGAAATTGAAGAGTCTTGATTGATTAATTGACATAATGCGTAGAACACAAAAAAAAAATTGTGGAACAATGACAGGAGGGGCGAGGTCGTTTTTGCAACTTCAATTGTGGAGATGAGAATGCTACAAGCCCATAAGCTTACCCTCACAACTCACAAACCCACCCAACACAAGATGACCCTCAAAAGACCACTCTTCAAAACCTACGATCCAAGCCTTAATATTTTAATGGAGGGAAGCAAACACTATTTATTCAATAGTAATTCCCCTTCTCCCTTTATATATAGAAAGAATTAGCTAGGTAATTATCATACGAAAAAAACAAGGATATTGATAATTAGCACGGTATTGGGTGTTAATGAATTGATTAGCACTCATACCAAACGACCCTATTAACTTCAAATTTGATACAGTCAAAATCTCGATTTTGATCTTAAAATCTTACGGTTTTACGTTTTCATAGGTCTCTAGCGATCTTGATTCCACACAAAATCTATGGGTCATAAAATCCAGTAAAATCTCTATCAAAATCTTAGAATTTTTTTAGGAATTAAATTTTAGAATCTTATAAAATCAACGATTTTTCTTGTATTTTACGATTCCACTTCCTAGGAGAAATTATTAGTTTATACTATTATATGTAAGTTAAAACAAAGATAATTAAATTAAATTGGTTTTGTTTTGAGATTTTGATTAGTTAAGTGAGAAGTTATTATCAAAAGATGTCCAAATTCTATTTATTTACTTCCTCGAATCACCGCTTAAGAATCGGGATTCATTGTTATTTTCTTATCTAGACTTTTCAAAGTAGGGTAGCTAGTGATTTTTTTTTCGTCTCACCAACTCAAATAATTCAGATATGAAACATGAGAATATCTAGTTTAATTACATATTTATACTTAATATGTTTTTTACTTAAATAGTATGTCTCTCTAGATTCCGTTTCCATTTTTTTTATAATTTCACCCATATTTTCGATTCCACGTGAAATCACGATTTTAACAGGAGATTTTAAAGTGAGAAATCACATAAATTTCTTATTTAAGAAATTAATTCTGGACCGTTGGATTTGTATCTTTAATCAAATGGTACTAAATGTACCAAATGATATATAGTAAATGTATAATAATGAAAAATAACCACTCACCTTCCCACCTCCCACGTTTCATGCTTCTTACGGTTATTTTATTTATTTTTTATTTTTCACTTTTTAACTATTCTTTTATTAAAAATTATTCAACGTGATGTACCATTCATCACGTAGTTGTACCATTTGTTCGAATATTGTACTTCTATATATTATGTGATACTATTCATTGTGAAAATTGTACCATTCATGCATTTTTAGGAATGGTACAATTATAGTATACATTGTGATGCTACAATTCATGTTCGTCATGCATTAATAAGGATTGTGTTATTATTTTTATTATTGAAAATTATAGTATTTGCATATTTTAAGTGGTATGATCACAATGTTATTGTGTGTGGTACCATTAATTGTTAAATTGTACCATTCATGAAATAAATGAATGGTACAATTTAACGACGAATGATACTATAACCATTTCTTATATAAGAAATTTCATCAATTTCTCACCGTAAATAATTCCGATAGGCAAAAAACTCCCACATGTCACCAACTTTTCGTTTATTACTCGCGTATATATCACCTATTGCCTATGTTTGTGGCATCACAACCTAAAAGATGTTGAGTTTCGGATAGCATGCCTTCTATTTTTCACCCTTTCCATTGCTTACAGTCTGTTGACATGGCGAGAGTGGTTGAGGTGGATGTTTTAGTTGCCAACTCAGTTCTGACAACTCATTAATTCAAATTAAATTTTTTTAATTTTTTTTATGTTGTCAGTAATTGAATTTAATTATTAATATTAGCCCATTTCGTTCCCCTAAAACCCTATCTGATTCCCAACCAACCATTCTGATTCCCCATCTCTCTTCTCCATGTTCCTCTTCCTCCATCTCTCCCAAGATCGCCGTTCGAACCCTAAACCCTAAAAGGATGAATCGGAGTGTGGATGTCGTCGTTCATTTGTTCTGACCTCCTTTGTCCAAGCCTCCAACTGTCATTTTCCACTTGCTTTCTCCGAGCCTCCAACTGCTCAACTCCCTTTCCCGAAACCATTTTATTCTTTGTTTCTTGATGAACGTGGAAGTCAATTGTCGTCTTCGTGCTCTAACTTCGAAAACAAACACAATCAAGTGTTTTCTGTGGTAGGGTCGGCAGAAGACGAAAGCGAAAGGTAAAGGCCCTTCTCGCTGAGCTTTATTCTATTCATCTGTTTGTCTTTTTGGTTGGGGACCAGTGGGTCTCAAGTTCTTTAATGCTCTTCTCTTGTCGATTACAAATTTATCGTATTCCATTGTATTGATTTAGGGTTTTGGCTTTATGGCAGTGCACGTGTGGTTCTTTTTGTTGTTCTAGGGTTTCAGGTGCTTCATTTTCAACCGAAGTTTTTTTTACACCTTAGTGCTTGGGTATTGTAGGATGGATCTTCGAGTAGAGCTACTAGTATTCCATGGGGGGCGCATGAAAATATCACCAGGATCGGCAGAATACGAAGGTGGCCAGGTAGCCGAGGTTGATGTCATGGATGACTATGTTTGTTTCTTCCAGCTAAAGAAGATTTGAACTGAGATATTGCGCTACGACTCCGTTGAACGAATGTGGTTCTTACCTCCTGGAGGAACAATAGGGTCTGGTCTCCATGAGATTACGAACGATGTCGATGTTGAGGCTCTTCGTACCGCGACAGCGGGAGGTGTGGTCAGCCTCTATATGGAAGCAACAGCTCATGTCGATGCTGACGCAAGTATGATGGCAGATAATGAAGATTCTAATTCTGACAATGATCATGAATACGGTACAAGTGACCCGGAAGCTGAAGTGTCAGGGGTTAGGGCCAATCAGGGGGTCGTTCATTTGATTGACGACTTCGATCGAACAAGTGACCCAGAATTCCAAGAAGCCATGGAGAATCTTGGCTTGTCCGGATGCGGAGGAGGAAAGTTAGAGCAAGCTACCTGCCCGACGGTGGCATTGAGGTGGGCCTGCTGAATGAAGTTACAATCAATGGGGTTCGACAGGAGGAAATTGTGCTTGAAGAGGAAGGGCCTGGTCAGATGGACTTCATGAATGCAGCTAGCCCGGAGCTTCAACAAGAGCAGCAGAATTCTGACTCTGATGCTGACCACGAAGATTCAGATTTCCAACCACCAACTGGTATCTGTAGTTGACTTTCTTCCCCAAGGTCAAGTTATCGAGGATCGTCACAGTCTGATCATGACATAGCTGACAAGATAGACGGCGAGGAAGTTAATTCCTTAGATGGACAAGCTTACTATGATCCCAAATGTGATCATAGTAAGTTAGTGTTCAAGGAGGGGATGCGGTTTACTGGTCCGAGCCAGTTCAAAGATGTCGTGGTTAATTTCATGATAGCATTTGGCACAAAAATTCGTTGGTTGAGGAGCAATAACAAGAACAAGGAAGTTGTATGCATAATAGAAGGGTGTAAGTGGAGGGCTTACGCATCTTGGTTTGGAAGAAATGAATCCTTCATTGTGAAGGTAGTAGGGTTGCCTCACAACTATCCCCATGTTCAAAAGAACCGGAGTGCCACAGCTAAGTGGGTTTGCAGCAAATATTTTTGGAAGGTTCATAATTGACCCAGAGTTGAATACGAGACATCTAATGAGGGAGATTAGTGAGACATATAATTGTATCAATACGTGTATGTGCCAATGCCAAGCAGTTGGCCAAAAAATTATTAGATGGCACACTAATTGAAGCTTATACGAAACTGAGAGCATATGTCAGACAGATGCAGACCTCTGATCCCCAAGGATTGTTTGTGTTGGAGGTGGATCCGGTTCCAAGAGAGGAGTATGTCCGGTTCCATAGGTTGTATGTTGGATTTTGTTGCTTGCGTAGGGGGTTTAGGGTTGGCTGTAGGAGAATGTTTGGGTTAGATGGATGTTTCTTGAAAGGAGAAGTGAAGGGGATGTTGCTAAGTGTCGTGGGGAAAGATGGTAATAACCAAATGTACCCGATTGTGTGGGTAGTGGTGGAAGGTGAGAATAGAAGTTCTTGGACGTGGTTCATTAACATAATCAAGGATCAGCTAGAAATGGGAGACGGAATAGATGGTCAGTAATCTCGGATCAACAGAAGGTACATTTCTTGTGCTCCAACTATATGTAGTTATGTAGTTATGAGTTGTGGTTCTCATTCAAAGTGAGATTATTGTTTGATTCAATGTCTATATCGTTCATGTAGGGACTTGTGGAGGCTCTAATGGACATATTACCATTCGCTGAGCACAGAAAATGTGCCAGACACGTCTCATCCAAGTGAAAGATCAAACACAAGTCCACTGTTGGCATGAAAGCTTTCTGGGATGCAGTGTACAGCTGTAACGTCCCTGACTACAAGGAACATTTGGCTGAGTTGAAGGCACTGCAGGACTCAGGTGATGATCCAGACTGTTACACTCCTCAAGTATGACCCTAAAAATTTATGTAGGAATTATGTCTCTAGGGTTCCTAAGCGTGACTCAGTTGAGAGCAATATTTGTGAGACTTTTAACGGATGCATAGTGAAATGGTCTCAAAATCATTAACATGTTAGAAGGTATTCGGTCCTATGTGATGCATCGTGTAGTGACCAAGTGAAAAATGCTTAGATTGTCGGATTGTAGGTTTCCGTGTCCTAGGATAGCTGAGAAAATCGAAAGAGGCAAGGTAGTGGCCAGGCATTGTATTGTGCGTCAAACCCTAGACTTAGTGTGTGAATGTCAGTTTGGGAGTAAGGGTTATGTGGTGAACCTAGATAAAAAATGTATGTTCTTGTGGGTACTAGGAGCTTAGTGGCATCCCATGTGTTCATGTCATAGCATCTGCAGCACACTTGCGCAAAGATATTTACTATTGGACAGACTTAGCATACACCACATGCCATGCTCGGGAGGCATATGGGTTTGGGGGCATTCCAGCATTGCTAGGGCAGCAAGCATGGGAACCAGCAGATGGCTATGTAATCATTCCTCCAACGACAAGGCTCATGCCTGGTTAGACCTGGCAAATCGGGCGGGTCGGGTTGATTTGGGCGGGTCACTACGGGCTACGGGTTATTTTGGGTTGGGTCATTTGGGTCACGGGTCGCCATATTTGATAATTGACCCTAACCCTAAACTTTCGGGTCGGGTTGCGGGTCATTTCGGGTTACAAGCACTTAGTCATAAACAAATTTAAACATCATCATCACAAATTTATTTAAAACAAATAGACTCAAATTAAACTAATAAATTATGAATATGAGAGGTAGAAATATGTATAAAATTATAGTTCATAGCTTATACAACATGTATATAACACACATACTAATGGTGTAAGTTATACACAATGCACTTGAACCGATGATGTAAGATAATGCACGAGGATGTTAAAAGTGTTAAAAAGTAGTTTTAGAACATAAATTCATATCAAATATATACCATATAATGGTTTTGTGAAAATTTTACAACCATTAATGTTGTTAGTAATGACATCAATGATTTTTAGTGACATTCGACATGGCATATGTTGAGTATAATATTTGTGATATGTATTATTTATGATTTATGACTTACATGATAAAAGAATCAAAATGACAAAAGTTATAAAATTGAAAATCATAAATCATAAATAAGACTACATATTAAATTAGCACATAAGTGACATTGAAAATAGTAATATTTATAGGTACTATAAAGATTTTTCGGGTCAACGGGTCGACCCTAAACCCGACCCTAACCCACCCAAAAATTTATCGGGTTTTCGGGTTAGGGTCATCTCGGGTTCGGGTCCCAAAATAGCAAACCCAACCCTAAACTTTCGGGTGGGTTCGGGTTGAGTCAACGGGTCGGGTACAATATTGACAGGTCTATGCCTAGTAGACCAAAAAGGAACAGGAGGAAAGAGAGACAAGAATTGGAAGTTAGGTCTGCCAAAAATGGTGTGGGAACTGTCTTAGGCAGGAAAGGTGATGAACCGTCGTTGTGCTGAGCAGGTTCGATCAAATAACTATCAAGCTCAAGAGCTAGGATAGATCGTATTCCACGGGCCTTCAATTGATTGGCTACTTCAGAACTAACAAATTACTCAAGGAAAAACACGTTGTGCGTGGTGTGAGTTCCACGACTTCTAATTCTAAGGAATGCAGAGAAATTAAAACAAATTAAGCTAAAGCAGATTGAGAATTTAGGGTTTGAAAACAAGAATGACAGACGAACTTAGACTTTGAATCCCCCTTCGTTCCCCAGAGCATTGGCAATCAACAGATCAGCGGATTTCGATTCTCATTCAATCAATTAATAAGACACCACCATAACTCCTTACCCTTAGGTTTAAGACCGGCGAACGTTCGCTCTATCCGTTCTAACTACCAAGATTAACTAGCCGCCCGGGTACGGTCGCCTCTCGCAACGACTTAATTAATTGGTGAGATTACTAGTGATTAATGAGTTACTCTTGCAGTGAATTAACCCTAACCGGTTCCTACGAAAGGCACACTCCAATTATAAGGTTAATTGTTTAATTCGATGTTCTAAAGTAAGGCGAGCGTTCGCTTCTATCCTTAGCTTAACAAGAATCTAATCTAGGTGATCAATCCAGACAAGAAACATGAACAATGAAGAACGAATCAAACATGAAAAAGAACTGATTGAATTTCGAATCTAATCACCGCCGATCCGTGACCGCTTTAAAACCCTGGGTCACTTAGGGTTCATCTAGTCTAAGCTCTAACGAGTTTAGCTACTCATGATTATTACAAAAGAAACAAAGACAGAGAAAGAGTTCATCATCACAAGGAAGAACAGAAGGGAATCTGAAAAACCTAATTCCGACGACTCTGGCAGACTTCGATCTTCGGTAAGTTACACTCCTAGCTCCGGTTCTCCGAGATGGAAGGGATGGCGTCACGATCTCTATCCGGCTCTTCGAACTCCAACTCTTCGCTCCAGAACTTCAGAGGATTCTGATCTCCAAAAGCTCTGTTTTTCGAATTATGAATTGTATATTATCTATGGGCCGCCGGGTTAAGTATAAATACTTAACCCTAAATTAGTCGGACCAGTGTATTATTTTCGCCGAAAATTCCTTAAGAATTTCGGCGAAAATTCCTTTAAGTTCAAGGGCTCCGCCGGCTGTTCAATATTTTCGGTCCGAGCAGTTGAGTATTTTCGCCGAAAGCATTCTTCACTTGGCACTGGCTGATTTGAACTGCTGGTTTCGCCGAATCTGGGGGCCTGGTTTCGCCGAAACTGTAAGTGTGAATGGCAGATTTTCGGTTTGACTTGATTGACTCCTTTGATCGATTCCGGTTTGATTCCTCGAGGTTCCTACGCCTTAGACACGTCCATGGCTACGCTATTTGACGGCAAAAACCTGTGTTAACACAAAAACACTAGAAAACCATCAAATAGACCCGAAACGGGCCAAGGTAACACAAATGGCACGAGATAGGGCAATCGATTGAATATTCGTTATTCTACCCTAAAAACAATGTCTTAAGCAAAGAAATGTCGCTTAAATGAGGCTGATAATCACGTCAAATCGAGTGTCATCAAATACCCCACACTTAAGCTTTTGCTTGTCCTCAAGCAAACTGAATAGAAACGCTCATGTTCATAAATGATAAGATCGATTAAATTGGAGCTCAATCAAGCACAATGAATTATTAGACAGATCGATCCTAGAACAAGAAACCTAACATGCATATTGATCAGCCAAACTACCTGTCTCACTAATAAACTGCACACGACAAGTAATTAGCAATCAATCATGCACGAATTTGACCTGACCGACCAGACTTCTCACACAGGATATATTTAGTACAATGGGAACTCTCACTCTCTGTGTTTAAGGACGTGTTTCTGCTCTCGATCGTTTTCTGTTACCGAATTCTGTCATAGGTTTGTATTTCGACCACATCTCCACCATTGTGACAACACGAGTATCTAGTCAAGAAGGACTTCCCTGCTAGGACCGTAATGAATTCTACACTACTCGGGTTTATAATGAGATGGATGATGGGAATGAATGATGATGGCTTGGTGCGGTGTAGCTTTCGACTAACTTCCCTCGAATCTAATCTATGGCTTCCTACCGTCTAACCAAACACTGGTGGAATGATGAACGCTCGTCCTATGATACCCTCAAGCAACCTAGCACTTATTCTTTTTCTTTACACGATTTTTCTTCTTTTCTTTTCAACTTTTCTTTCTACTTCGTTCTTCCATTTATAGGGAGAAGAACGTTTTATTTGAACTACACTTTGAACTTTTTCGTATTTTTCTGATTTTTCTGCTTCTCTTTTTTTTCTGAAGCTTGCTTCTTTTCTTACTTTACTTTTTTTTCTTTTTGTGCCCATTTTTCTTTTAGTTGCTAGAGGGATTTACACGTCTGGACATATTAGCTAAGACCACCTGTTTAATGGCTATAGGCAGGTTACCACAAACCGACTTCCGGTAGGTCAATCTAGAACTACAACCACAGGGGATCAACGGGGAATGAAAGAAATGGGAAATGGCTGTAATGTATTATCGAACCGAAAGAACAGGCCAAGCTCAAGGGTCTAAACCTAGTGGATTTTATCGTTAAGGTAGGCTATCTGGCTTAGTAGCTGAATCTAGGTGCCCCTATCCTTCTAGAACTTGTGTTATCGTGTGGTCTCGAGTAGGTCTCATGCAAATTCTAACTCATTCAAGTAAACAGAAAACCACTCAGAAAGAATTTAAATTGCAAGTTACGTGCAATGGATCAAAAGCTCACAGTTGGTTTGCTAGTCGGATTCGGTCATTTTCATGCAATCAAGGCTACAAACTACAAGTGTGATTTTAAAATTCTGTTCTGACCTGGCAATTTAGCATCAAAGCATACAAGTTGGTTCTCAAGTTCTAGGTTAAGCAGTCTAAGCATCATTATGAAAGTTTGAACAACAACTTAACATCAAAAATCAAGAACTGAGCCATTCTAATGCTAGAGAGACTGGAATGGAATCACGAGGCACACAAAACACAATCAAGGGCAATCAAGTTCATGCAAGGTTCTCTAGCATCCTACCCCACACTTAAATCGGACTGTGTCCTCACAGGACTAATTCTAGAGTTCAGAGTGAAGTAGAAGAACCTGGACCGAGATGATTGGTGTAGGGGATGAGCACGGGTCCTCGGAGCGGAGGGAATCTACCCAAGCGAAGCAAAGGGAATCTCCCAACTGCCTACAAAACAAAAACAAATAAAACATAAAAAGGAAACCGGGACAAGTGCCCCGGATCCACACAGAAAAAAGTTGGACCGAAGTCCGAAAAGAATAAATAAAAAAGAAAGGACAAGGAAAAGGACACCACCTGATCATCACTGGTCAGAGGTGTCAGGGTGGGGGAAGTGGAAGTAATCGCCGAGCTGTCGCTGCCACTCCAGCTGTGCCTCATATCGCCTCTCGGCGCGGCGCATGTGTTGCTGCATAATAGTCCATCGCGCCTCTTGAGCGGCGTTGTCGGTGATGCGCCACTCCTGCAGTCGCTCGTATAACTCTCCCACATCCGCGGGGTGATGTCGCGGCTGGTGAGTATGCGCCGGAAATGGATCTGGAATGCGCGGCGGCGACTGGTGGATGTACCCTGCCTGATGGTGTGGCGAGGGAGTGCAGGTGGAGGACCCAGAATGGCGGGTGTGACGGGAGCGGCAGCTCCTGAGCTCGAGGCGCCATCAAGTCGCGCCTTAGTCCTGCGCTCAACGGTGTTCCTAAACCAGAATGAAACCAAATTAGTCGACCAAAACCTTACCCCACACTTAGTAGAAAAACTCAATTTCACAAAGAAACGAGGGAAACTAAGTGGGGTAAGTAAAGCGGAGTAACTGGTAATCATAGACATTAAAATACATATTTCGGAACAGCCATAATCAGGTAAGCGCAATCAGAGTTCAAAAAGTCAAACCGACATTTAGAAAGTCAACATTGAAGCATATTGGACCCTAATCATGGTAACTCGGAGAATGACGATAAAATATTATTTCAATTGGCAAGCACGATAATATGAACGAGAATGGACACTTGGGGCAGCCAAATGATCAACACAGTTCAAAGTCAAACCGACATATCTCACAAGTCAACATAACAAAGAATCAATCGTATGCATAGCAACACATGACCAAATGATATGGAAATTAAGCACGGAACTCCCTAAGCATCCTAGAACAGTTCTATAAATTCAATCAATCCTAGTTCACACGAAACAGTCAGCACGCAAAACGAGGCAAACCGAAAAGTCAACGAAAGTCAACCCCGGCGAAATTCAGCAATCCATATGTCAAAAGATTCGTATTGAAAAGTTGTACACTTTACCTTGAAGCCATGATTGCAAAAAGTGAACGGGTTGGGAGGAATCGGTGAAAAACTTTGAAAACTAGGTTTCGGAGAACTGGAGCTGCAAAGCTCCGAATCGAACGTTCTAGGGCTTGTTGGGATCGGAATGAGGAGGGGAGAGGTGCGGCGGCGGTCGGCGATGGCGGCGGCGATGGCGGGTGTTGAAAGTGGGGCGTTCGACGATTTCAAAAGGAGAGGGGGTTTCGGGTAGGCTGAGCGAAAATAAGAGAAGGAGAGAGGAAGTGGACCGGATTTTTAATGGATAAATTAAGTGATTTTGCAAATCAGTTTCGGTGAAAGTAGGGGTGGTTTCGCCGAAACTACTAGTTAAAATGGATTGACCGATTTGAACAGGCGGTTTCGCCGAAAATGGAAGCTCGGTTTCGCCGAAAATTTTAGTTGAAATGGTTTCGCCGAAATCAGAAAATTTTCGAACCGAAAATGAGGAACAAGAGAACAGGTTCGAAATTTGAAGATCGGTTTCGCCGAAAACAAGGGTGGTTTCGCCGAAAATTTTGAACTGTTCGGGTTTAAAATATTTTCGTAAATCAGGCCAACTTCAGAAAATCACAGTTAAATCTAGAAAAATCGGAACGACCTCAATCAACTTGCGACTGACTCTATGACATGCAGACTCTACACGAAAAATAATAAATCAAACAAACTGACACTTTTGGCTCTCCCGAACCGACTCTAAAATACCAAGGTTGAAACAAAACAAAACTGACTCCAGCCGTGGGTTGCCTCCCACGAAGCGCTCTTTTATTAACGTCCTTGAGCTGGACGATACCTGGACGGTATTAGGAGACATCCCAACTTAGATTCTCCTTCACGCTCGCGTCGGAGTTCATAAAGTACAGCTTCGGGACTTCTCCGGTAAGCGTGAATCTCTTCCCGTTTGCATGTAGTAGTTTGGTACGTCCGTCGGGAAGATGATCAACGAACTTGAATGGTCCGAACAGCTCTCTAGAGAGATCATCCTTCTTGAGTGTGACGATGGAAGGAATGAGGACTGTCGGCTTCTCTTTTTCTTTCTTCTTCGGCTTGTTATCACCAGGATCGGTGATCGTTAGTACTTCTTTAGGAGATGCTTTCGGCTTCTCCTTCCATACTTGTTCCGGCGCCGGTTTCTCGGAACGAATTGGTGGTGCAGCTGGCTCGGTGGAAGACGGTGGAATTTTTGGTCTCCAGACCATTTGGGTCTTTGTCTTCTTGTTCTTTCCTCGAGGTCTGCTCGGTGGTTTAGAAGAGGCTTGCAGTTCCTTCTTCTTCTTAGGTGGATTCTGAACCGATATTTCTGGCTTCTTCTCGGTACCCTGTCCAGCACCTGCAGTGTCAATTGATCTCGAAACACTGGAAGAAACATTAGAAATGAAGTTGACCGAGGCCAACTCCACAATCTCTACAGATAAACAATTTAATTCTTCCTTAGGAATGTATTTCATCCCGTCCTTGAGACGGAATGTTGCAGTATCCTTCCCCACCCTTACAGTTAGAGAGCCATTAGGAACATTGACATTAATTCCGGCTGTCGCCATGAATGACCGACCCAAGAGAAGGGTAGAATATGTCTCTTGAGTATCCATAACTATATAATCAACGAGAAACCGGAACGGGCCACAGCAAGTGATTACATCCTGGATCATTCCTTTAGGTTCTCTTAGAGTTTTGTCAGCGAACACTAAATTCATGTTGGCAGGTTGTAATTCCCCTAGGTTCAGTTTCTTATATAAACACATAGGCATGACATTTATAGAAGCACCTAGGTCTATTATGCTACGCTCGATTTCAATGTCATTAATGCTCAAAGGTAAAGTAAAAGGACCAGGGTCGGGGCACTTAGCTGGAATAGGTATGGGTGGTGGTCGAGCGACGATAGCCGAGCACTCTCCCTCATTGGAAACGGGAATTTCTTCCTTCTCAGACGGGCTGGTCTGCTCACTGCTCCTGGTTGTTACGGCCTTAGCGTGCTCGTTCTTCACGGTGGAGCTGTCTAGAGACGGAGCCTGATTGAAAATGGGAAGACGAGCCATCGCACTAGCAATTTTATTTATCATATCCTCTATTCTCTGTCCAGATGCTATCTGTTCTTGATTGAGAAGAGCTTGCGCTTTGAATCTTTCCTCGTGATCATCAAGTCTTGCTGTAATTAGATCAAACTTCCTGGCTATTCTCCTCTCCCAATTGTCCTCAGATCTAAAATGCAGAGGCTGCTGTACTCTGGTGAATCTGGAAGGATCTTGATAACCATTATCCATGTATTGATTTCGGCTCTGGTCGAGTTGGAAGTTGTAGGGAGGACGCTCATAGAAGCCTTCCCGTTGTTGAGGAGGTGTTCTGGACTGACGGTAGTCGGAGTAGCCTCTTTGATCCCTGGTGAAGCTGTGGTCAATGAAGTTGACTTCCTTTTTAGGCCAGTTATTAGTTGTACCGAGGATCTCTTCCATTTGTTTCTGTACTGCGATCTTAATCTGATCTTCACAACTTGGTTGACTCATGGCTGCTCCAAACTGTCTTTCCCTATTTCTGGACTTAGATGCGCAGTCCGCAAAGTGAAGTAGAGCAGCTTCTGGTTCAAGTGCTGTGCAGTCGCCATCAGCTAAGATGTTGACCCATTCAGCTGTTTCTTCATTCATCCCTTGGGCAAAGATTTCGGCTAGCTGACTCTGGTTGAATCCATGATGAGGGCAGTCGGAGAGGAGTGCTTGGAAATCGTTCCAAGCGTCGTGTAAACTGACTCCTTCCTTCTGAGAGAACCTAGCGATGTTATCCTTGTAGAATGTAGTTCTTGAAGGTGGATAGTATTCTTCTATGAAGTCTTGAGCTAGACTATCCCAGTCAGTGTAGTAGCCAGGTGGTTTCGAGCTGAGCCATATCTTGGCGTTGCCTTTAAGAGAGAATGGGAATGCCCGCAAGCAAAGATTGTTCTTGTTGAGATTCCCTTTTTTAAACGTCTCGCACATGTCAAGGAAGTTCGCCAAATGTGTGCGGGGGTTTTCTTGCAGCTTCCCTTCGAATCGAAGATTCTTAGTGACCATGTTCAGGACGAAGGTTGTGATATCATAATCAGGGTCGTCATCGTTGTGCGCCACGACAACGCTAGCTCGGAGGTGAGCTGCACTTGGTCTGCAGTAATCTGCCATGGTGCGCTGAGCAACTAGTACGGGAGGAGAAGGTGGTGGTGAATCTGAAGTAGTGGATGAAGCGGATGAAGATGAGGAGTTCTCCTTCAACTCCTCAATCTTTTGAGGGATAGGTGGTGTAGGCGGTGTGGTTATGACTTGCTTCTGAGCTCGCGGTTTCTTCGGCGAAGCAGAATTACCCGGCTTAAACTGAGAATGAGCAATCGAGCGGTTCATGAATCTGTAGAACAACCTACAAGCAACAAAAGCAAACATACCGGCGCAAAATCGAAGTGGGTGGAAAAATGAAAGATGGAAAATAGAAGAATAAATTGCCAGTTCTTCTTTCAACAATCAAAAGAAGTCCCCGGCAACGACGCCAATTTGATGAACCGTCGTTGTGCTGAGCAGGTTCGATCAAATAACTATCAAGCTCAAGAGCTAGGATAGATCGTATTCCACGGGCCTTCAATTGATTGGCTACTTCAGAACTAACAAATTACTCAAGGAAAAACACGTTGTGCGTGGTGTGAGTTCCACGACTTCTAATTCTAAGGAATGCAGAGAAATTAAAACAAATTAAGCTAAAGCAGATTGGGAATTTAGGGTTTGAAAACAAGAATGACAGACGAACTTAGACTTTGAATCCCCCTTCGTTCCCCAGAGCATTGGCAATCAACAGATCAGCGGATTTCGATTCTCATTCAATCAATTAATAAGACACCACCATAACTCCTTACCCTTAGGTTTAAGACCGGCGAACGTTCGCTCTATCCGTTCTAACTACCAAGATTAACTAGCCGCCCGGGTACGGTCGCCTCTCGCAACGACTTAATTAATTGGTGAGATTACTAGTGATTAATGAGTTACTCTTGCAGTGAATTAACCCTAACCGGTTCCTACGAAAGGCACACTCCAATTATAAGGTTAATTGTTTAATTCGATGTTCTAAAGTAAGGCGAGCGTTCGCTTCTATCCTTAGCTTAACAAGAATCTAATCTAGGTGATCAATCCAGACAAGAAACATGAACAATGAAGAACGAATCAAACATGAAAAAGAACTGATTGAATTTCGAATCTAATCACCGCCAATCCGTGACCGCTTTAAAACCCTGGGTCACTTAGGGTTCATCCAGTCTAAGCTCTAACGAGTTTAGCTACTCATGATTATTACAAAAGAAACAAAGACAGAGAAAGAGTTCATCATCACAAGGAAGAACAGAAGGGAATCTGAAAAACCTAATTCCGACGACTCTGGCAGACTTCGATCTTCGGTAAGTTACACTCCTAGCTCCGGTTCTCCGAGATGGAAGGGATGGCATCACGATCTCTATCCGGCTCTTCGAACTCCAACTCTTCGCTCCAGAACTTCAGAGGATTCTGATCTCCAAAAGCTCTGTTTTTCGAATTATGAATTGTATATTATCTATGGGCCGCCGGGTTAAGTATAAATACTTAACCCTAAATTAGTCGGACCAGTGTATTATTTTCGCCGAAAATTCCTTAAGAATTTCGGCGAAAATTCCTTTAAGTTCAAGGGCTCCGCCGGCTGTTCAATATTTTCGGTCCGAGCAGTTGAGTATTTTCGCCGAAAGCATTTTTCACTTGGCACTGGCTGATTTGAACTGCTGGTTTCGCCGAATCTGGGGGCCTGGTTTCGCCGAAACTGTAAGTGTGAATGGCAGATTTTCGGTTTGACTTGATTGACTCCTTTGATCGATTCCAGTTTGATTCCTCGAGGTTCCTACGCCTTAGACACGTCCATGGCTACGCTATTTGACGGCAAAAACCTGTGTTAACACAAAAACACTAGAAAACCATCAAATAGACCCGAAACGGGCCAAGGTAACACAAATGGCACGAGATAGGGCAATCGATTGAATATTCGTTATTCTACCCTAAAAACAATGTCTTAAGCAAAGAAATGTCGCTTAAATGAGGCTGATAATCACGTCAAATCGAGTGTCATCAAAAGGCCTAGTGATGCATTGCAGGAAATGCAACAATAGGGCCACAATGCTCGACGTTGCCCTGGAAAAAAAACGTGGATCAAGCAGATGTGCCACCTCCAAGAAGAAGCAGAAGGGTCCAAGAAGCAGAAGCTCAAGAGCAACACACAAGTAGAAGGGTCCCTTGCAGCAAATGTAAGAAGTCTAGACACAATGCTAGAACATGCCCTACGCTGAAGGGTCTGCAGGTAATACTAATTTTTGTATTGTTAAGGGAAGTCCAGCTCATTGAATATTGACATGACCTCTGATTCATTACGCAGGCTATGGTCGATCCACGTACATCTAACAGGGCACGGGAGCGTGAAGTACGCACTGCAATGACTGGTGTTGGTGTATACACAAATGAAGTTACTGGGAACTCATACTACAGTGTACGTTCATGACTACCGTTTTGTATTACCTGTGAATATTATCTTAGGTTGGTTTTTCATACAAGTGTTGAATTCTTTCAGGGTGGATTAGGAACTAGGGGAGGCAACATCAGTGGCCAATATGAGATAGAGCAACGATCCTCTCAGCCTGAACCACTATTTGGCACCCAACCATATGAAGGAGGGATATAAGAAGGATAAGGAGGGATCTATGAAGGATTCTTTGTCATCGTTTGGGTTCGATTGTCCGATGTATTTCAAGTTATTAGTATGTTGAGCACAAACTCTTGTTGCTTACTGATTATCAATGGTCCTTGCAAAGTAGTCAAAATCGAGATTCCACGTAAAATCGAAATGTGAGGTGAAATCGTAATCGTAGAATCGAATCGCAAAATCGTAAGATTTCACGCACTCCTCTATAAAACTAATACAATAGTTTAGAAACTAACTATTTTAACAAAAAATACATCAAACATATACATGGCCACAATAAGTTCAAACATTAAAGACTCAACATACATACAAATCCAAAGATTCAATAAGTTCATCATTAAAGACACACCAAAGACACAATAATTCCAAACAAGCATACCAATCCAAAACCCCCCATTCATCATTATGATTTTTCAAGACAAACAAAAACCTGTAATGTACTATTGCACCCAAATCTAATAACTATAGTCGTGTTAACCAAATTGATTAATCGAAATTTCCACAAACAAATATTCAAATAATAATAGAAATGGTGGAGACAACACAAAGTTTACGTAGGTATACATCAGATTGAGATAATAGGTAAAAGATATATCTTAGGGTCAAGGATTTTGGGTTCTTCACACTTTGAATCTGATGTCATTGGCCCTTTTCTGTTCCCTTCCCTCTACATTATTATTATTAATTATGAAACGATAAATCTGATGGAGTAGTCTCGATCAACGATCGATAGCTGGTACGTAAATAATAGATTAAACTATTATGACCTTGATGGATTAAAGGGTTAGGAGGATGGTGAAGGAGCAGCGGTGGAGAGATTTCTAGATAAGTCAAATCCTGTCGCAAATTCCACGCCTTGGAGCTTGTGAGAGTAGACCTACTAATCGATAGCTGGAGCAGAGGACTAATCGAGAGGCTTGGTCATCCGAAAAGTAGCAACATCGTTCAACGAACTCATAAACTGAAGAAAATAGCTGCGGCGGAGGCATCCATCGTTGTGACTACTGTGACTCTAAGAGAAAGTGAGTTGAGGATTAGTGAGAGTGAAACGATTTCAGGGTTTTGTTTCAACTAAAATCAAACGCAACATTTAGGTTATGACGGTTAACAAGGTTTTAAGTCGGGCAAAACCCGACCCATTTTAAAATCCGGCCAGATTTGAACCCATACTACAAATCGGTAAAATCATGTGAATCGACCGGTTCCACAATTTTTACGATTTTACCAGCGATTCCACTTGATTCTACGACAGATCGATTTTACGTGGAATCATGATCGTAATTCATTGGTGGACTCGTAAAATCGTACGATTTTACGATCAAAATCGCGATTTTAACTACATTGGGTCCTTGTATTTTGAGCACAACCTCTTGTTGCATTTGAATACTGCTCCATGTATGTTGAGCACATACTCTTGTTGCATTTGAGTACTGGTTCATGTAAACTTTATGGCAGGCTACTAAGTACTGTGTTTATGACTTGTAGAATGAAGTTGGTAGTTGATATATTTGTTGTTGTATTCAGCCATTTACAAACTCATATCATTGCAAACCACATATCATTACAAACAAACTAATACTGGTTCATGTTTTTTGCATTGATGGCAGACTTGCTAAACTCATATCATTACAAACTCATTTTACAAGATGAACACTAAAACAAGTGCCACAGGCGATACACAAAACAAATACACCAACAAGCACCCACATATATCGAATTTCACGCTGCGAACGATCGAGATTATGCTGAATGGAGTGTAGTTCGTCGAGAATCGATTCCAGAACCAGCACTTCATCGTTCCCAGTAAACAACCGATCAGCAATATTAGGTTTATCATCCCTCCATTTGAAAAACCCACAATCTGCGGTACTATCTTGCCAAAACGGACATCGGTAGAAGGACCTATTGTTGTTCTTCGAAGTCCTAGCCACCAACAATATCGCTTCGCGATGGTGAGCACAGTTCAGCAGACTCCGTGAAGTCCTCGCCGGATAACTCGTCGCAGCAGCACCACTCGATCTGGAACTGCTCTGCGATTGTAAGAAGGCCATTTGCACAATGATGCACAATACTGCTCCAAGTAATTGCTCTTCTTCTGGCAAGTCGACGGCGAACGACGGCACAAGAAAATGAAAGAGAAGAAGATTAGTTGGAAGGAAAAAAGAAACCAGAAACATATGGAGAAGATTAGGGGTGGTATTCGGCCGGGTCGGCCCGGTTATCTGGCGGACCAATAACCACCCTAATATTTGGCCGGTTTTTTTAACCGCCCGATCCGGACCCGTCGGTTTTGTTTTCCTTACCGTGACCGTGGCCGACGGGCGGCGCGGGCACCAACGGTTATACCCGGCCTAGCGTGAAGCCCAACATTTGCCGCCCAAATTCGAATCCAAATGCAGCCCAATTGCTTCCAAACCCAATTGGGCTGCATAATTATGGGTTTTAGTAGCCCAAATAATTTGTTATTTCAATTGTAGTACTTAATTTGGGATATGTTAATTTCATAATTTAGTTCGTACTTCGTACTAACTTATAAAGTAACACAATTAATAAAAATTAATTCTGAAATACTAAACAACTAACCAAATAATTAATTCCGAAAACTAAAAATCTGAAATCCCAAAATAATAACGCAAATACTTATGTTTAATAATAACTAATTAACATCCGAAATTGCGAATACTAAGAGTTCGAAGAAAATAAATTTAAACGATGTGATGATCCCAACTCTCGTCAAGTCATCCATATAGGAGTGGCATTCGGCCGGGTCGGCCCGGTTATCTGGCGGACCAATAACCGTCCTAATATTTGGCCGGTTTTTTTTAACCGCCCGACTCCGACCCGTTATTTGGTCAGTCCGGTTATAAAACCACGTTGATCGGGTCGATTACGGGTAGGTTTTCGGGTTTCAGGTTGGGACTGCCACCCCTAGAGAAGATTGAGAAGAATGACGGCAGCTGATTTTTTTTTTTTTTTTGGATTTAAGGGTTCCCTATTAAACCCCCTTTTAATAAGGATTTTTTAATTGAAGGGAAAGTTAGTGGAATGTCTAGTCATCATAGTAGTCAGCGTCCTACGAGGCAAGAATACTGAGTCAACAAACACTGTCTGCACCGTTGGCAACGAAAAGGGTGAAACATAGACGGCGTGCTATCCGAAACTCAACATCTTTTAGGTTGTGACGCCACAAACATAGGCAATAGGTGATATACACGGAGTAATAAACGAAAAGTTGGTGACATGTGGGAGTTTTTTTGCCCCGATTTTAACTAACTTGGAAACATCTAATTATAATCGTGGTTCTACCTGTAGAGAGTAATTAGCATTAGTAGTCTCATTCGTTTGAGGTTTGTACAAAATTGTCTCATATCTTTAAAAACAAACTGATGAATCTCATACGTTTCAGAATTGTACAAAATCATCCCACCGTTAACTTTTTTGGCTGAATCACCTTATTAGCATGCCAAGTCAGCAAAAAATGTACATGTGGAAGGTCCAACTCAGCTTTATTAACCCAATCGATCATGTATCGAACCTTTCTCGAACAGTTGAAGAAACAAAATAAAATATTACAAGTGAGTTGGTTTAGGTAAGGTTTGTTACATGACTAACTGAGTTAATAAAGTCGAGTTGGACATTCCAATTGTACCTTTTTCTGCTGACTTGGCATACTGACAAGACGATTCAGCCGAAAATTTTGACAGGTGAAATAATTTTGTACAATTTCTGAAATGTATGGAATTCATCTGTTTATTTTTAAAGACATGGGATGGGATGATTTTGTACAGATTCCAAATGAATGGACTGCTATTGCTAATTACCATACCTTTAGACCTGAGGCCAGTTTAGTAAAACCAGCAACTTCCGCAGCAGCCGGCACCGAATTTCAAAGTAACAGTCGACCAAACTAGCTTATAATAAGCTCTCCCAAGCAACGCTACAGAACAAAAATGAGGACAGCTCATTTGTTGTCATTTGTGGCCATGTTTAGTAAAGTAAAGTACAGTTGGACAGATATTATGTCTCTCTAGATTCCGTTTCCATTACAGATTTACACTCATTCAGATAAAGCCACGAGCCCGCCACACGCCTCTACACGTGTACTCCATCTAACCGTCCACGCTCATCTCCATCCCACGGCTCAGCATTCATCCTCATCCACCCTGGAACCCTTAAATCCCCCCTGCTTCTCTATTCGTCTTCTCCACACACACCTCATTCCAGTCTTCTTCTCTTCTCCATTTCCATAGCTTCCAAGCTTGAAACATTACTTCATAAGATCTTTTGTTTAGCTCCTTTTTGTTGTCTTACTAGAACCATGTTTCTGAGAGCTTCTCCTTGTTCTTCCTTGGCTGCAAAGCATGGGGAAGTCTTACTCGGCAGCCAATCCCAATTTGCTGCTTCTGAGCACAACCCTTTTCCTATATCGTCGAGTTCCGTTCTGGGTTTCCCTCAGAAGAAGGAGAGATGCGGTTCTCTGGTGGCTTCCGCCGCCATCGGAGAAGTCAACTCTGCGTTGACTGGGTTGGTGTTTCAGCCTTTTGAGGAAGTAAAGAGGGAAGAGTTTATGGTTCCCATCTCTCCTCATGTGTCCTTAGCTCGCCAGCACTTTGGGGACGAATGTGAAGCAGCGATCAACGAGCAGATCAAGTGAGCCAACCAACTGACTGTTTTGTATGATCTTTGTTTGTTTTCCATTGGAATCTCTCTGTATAAGTACTAACTGTGTTTGTTTGAATTTGGGTGGCAACAGTGTGGAGTACAACGCTTCGTACATATACCATTCTCTGTACGCCTATTTTGACAGGGACAACGTTGCTCTCAAAGGATTCGCCAAGTATAATTCTGTTTATAGATTCCTGAATCTTGTTCCCCTTTTTCCAGTTTCTTGCTTCCATTGATGCTCGAATAACATACAATTAACTTTGTGGAATCAGGTTTTTCAAGGAATCGAGCGAGGAAGAGAGGGGGCATGCTGAAAAGCTGATGGAGTATCAGGTACTCTCCCTTACAAATCATATTGAGCTTAATTATATTAAGAACTAGGGACATATAAATGATTTCCCATGTCCTTGTGTTTACGTGACTAGAACATGCGTGGAGGCAGAGTGAAACTGCACTCAATTCTGATGCCTCCTTCCCAGTTCGAACATGTTGAGAAGGGTGATGCTTTGTATGGTATGTCTCCTTAGTACTCAGCTTCAATTTTGTAAAAGGAATGAAACCAAAAACTAAAAATGGATCATTTGGTTTGTTTGATTTGATTCTCAGCAATGGAATTGGCGCTGTCATTAGAGAAACTGACAAATGAGAAGCTGCTAAGCTTGCACGCTGTAAGATGTTATCCCACTTTGGAGATCTGATGTGGCCTCTTTATGTTTTCTTCAAAACAGTTATACTGATTTCCAGTTGTTCTATAAATCTATAAAAACAACAGGTTGCATCTCAGAACAATGATCCACAGACAGCAGAGTTTGTTGAGAGAGAGTTCCTCGATGAACAGGTAGGGACAGACAGGGTCGTCAATTCCCTTCTATTTTGTATATACAGTCCAAGGAATTAAGATGTTGAAAGATGGTTGCTTTTGTATGATAGTGAAGTGGTTGCTGATAAGAATTTGGTGCTTATTATATTGGGTTTAGGTGCAATCTATCAAGAAGATATCAGATTATGTCACCCAGTTGAGGATGGTTGGGAAAGGGCACGGTATGTTTTTCTCCTAACACGTTTATTCTACATATGAATATAATAGTTTTGTTGTTGTTTGATGGTTTCTGGGTTTACTTTTTTCCAGGAGTGTGGCACTTCGACCAGAAGCTTCTTCATTGAAGCCCAGGATGATGATTATGTAGTGAGAGATTTCATTTCTTTCTGTTATGGAGTATAAATAAACTGCAGTTGCAAGTGTGGTTAAGCTTTTTCCATGTAACGGTTGTAGCTGTTACATTCAATAAAAGTGAACTTGCACTTTGGTGCCAATTTCTGCAATTTCTGTACCTTCCTGAAGCACAGTTTTGAAGTGTTATGTACCTTTCCAGATGACACAAACCCAGCACCAAACTGTAGACTATTGCAAATGGAAGTTGGTTAAGTTTGTGCTAGTTGTTCTATGATTTGCTGATGGCAACTTAAGCCAAGGATTTAATTACCCGGATCGGCAGAAAGCTGATTGTTCTAAAAGGGATCATTTTTTGGTACAACAATGGCGGCATGATTGAACACACAGAAGTTCTACTTGGAACAAAAATCCAGCTGTCTTCTTCTTTAGCTCAATTTCGCCCATTATATCTTAACTTAATTAGGTCTGCGCTTCTTTTCCGCCTTTGCCCTTTCCCTTTCGCTAAGATTGTCACTCATCATCTCCAACACCTCATCAAACCCAGGGATTGCCTCCATCAAACTCTCTACTGTTTCCTCAGTAACTCTAGCGAGTCCTTCAATTAGTCTCTGAAAGAATAAAATGATAATGGGTATAAGATGAAACAGATTGAAAAACTATGCATTCTTCTGACACCAGGCTGCTCTCGTAATTCAATGCTAAACGTACAAAAGGAAATATCTAGCCAGCTAGCGAGCAACAAACATACCAGAACATCCCTGTTCCATTGCCTGATGTATGGAGGCCCTGTCATGTACGACCCTAGAGGCTCACGGTACCACTTTTTACGGTAAGTTATTTGATCCATTGCTTGCTCGACACTCAGAACCTCCCAAGGCCTTAAGCCAGGGAAAAGCTTAGCCAGACGATCTCTGCGCCAAGAGAATGTTGGGAAACAGAATGTTGGGAAACAGGTTTAAGATCAATCGGCTTGAAAGCTCCACCTCAGACTGAATAAGGTCTTCAAATTCCGTAAATGAAAAATTGAAAGCAGGTAAGTACCTTAGCTCTCTTGGTATGTATTTGTTAGGCATATGGTCTTGTTCCAATGTAGGTGTCAGTGCAGGACCACTAGCCCAAAGGAATAAGGCATGGCTGGGAGTTCTAACTCCAGGCCAAACACCATCGTTAGCTTTCAGAACTGCCAAGTCTCTCTTTCTGCTCTCTATAGCCTCTTCCTGCAACTGCTTATATGTCTTGGGCTCCTGCCCCTTTACAGTCGCCCAAGGCAATATACCACACCGCATTTTCTCAAAAGCCAATGCCCGGGCCGCACCAAATCTAACTGCAATGATATTTGCACAAACTAGAACTCAATTCACTTGGAACACAAAAAACACAGAAGCCAAGGACATGATCAGCTCCATTACAAACACATAAGCTATATGTACACAATCCCAAACCATCAAAGGGAAGACCATACTGTCAGTTCCACAAGTCAAATTGCCCGAGTTATAAAGAATGAACCAGTTCAAAGGTCACACGATGCATTACGCAAAGGAACACAGCATTCAAAGACCAGAGCAGCATATCAGTGTTGTCATCATTCTTCTAATATCAAAACTACACACAAATTCGAAACTTAACAGACCTTCCCAAGTGGCAATGGCGGGTTCCATCCCGTAGATCATGTGAATGGGAGCCCATTCGTCCATGTCTTCCATCCATAAGAAAGTATCCTTGTCAATTATCCCACGACTCCAAGCAGTTTTCAGCTGTACAAGCTCCATAGGTCCTCTTGTTCTCCCCAATCGATCCTTATAGAAAAACCCACCACTTCTCATGATAACTAACACACAAATTCGACCCAAAGCAAATGAGAAAGCATCGCAAGACCAAGATAAAATTGCATAAACTACAAGGAATGAAACAAACTTACAGTCATAGTAGCGCGCGTCAAGGGACTTGTAACCAATCGCCTGAGCAACGTCAATTGGCCTCCCATCCGGATAAGGCCTCTGCCTAAACCCCCAGAGCCCTAAGAAGAACTGCCTCGAAAAGTCCCAAAACTTGTTCTCCTCGTTCCCTTTCCGTCTTAATCGACTTCCTCGGCAACGGACGCCCGTCCGGACCTGGAACGTGCGGCACCGACTGCCAGAGATCAGAATCCTCCAAGTTGCACGGCTCATCGTTCTCCTCCAACGCGATCTCGTTAATCGTATCATCAATCCGATTAACATGGGACCAGAACTCTACCATGGGATTAGACTTGAACTCTTCCCACCACTCCTCATTCTCCTTCACCTCCTCCGGGGTAGGATTCTCCTTCTTCTCGAAGAAAGGGTCATCACTCAATATCTTCTCCACATCCGGCGCGTGTCGGTAGTCGGGATCGTTTTCGCACTCCCAGAAATACTGGTCCACCATTTTCTTGTAGTAGTCTGGATTTGGAGGTTTCTCATCGGCCTTTTTAGGGTCCTTACCGAAGATATTTGAGAAGGTGATGGAAGCGAAGGCTGGAGAGTTGGTCTGTTTAGGAGTGAAGGAGTTGACTAGAGAAAATAGGTTGACTGGAGTGAGCGGGTTCGGAGGCTTGTTGAACCAATTGTCGAAGAAACTGAAGTTGATTGACGCCATAGCTTTGGACAAATTAGGGCTCAGGGTTTTAGCATAGCAACTTCGAGGTCAGGGAGATGATGGAAATGGAGAAGTGACAGTGACGAAGAAGAAGATAGACTGATGATAGGACTGCGACTTCAACGAAGACAACAAGAAGAAGGCCAGCCAGCGAGTTATTTTAGGCTTCAGATTACAGGGCCAATAGAGCTGGATCGTATCTCCAATTATGGGCTTGGATGATTACGGCCCAATACATGAACCTGCAAAATTCACTTTTTTGCCTAGATGGAGCCAAAGATAACAAACACAGCCAATAAAAGAAATCAACAGCACATTTTCCGTTAATGAAATGGAAACTAGCATTTGCTTAATTCCGGCGACTTTGGTCATTTCCTTGTTTTCCAATGCTAAAGAGGACGTCCAATTCCGGCGGAATTGAAAACCCTAATAGTTCCAATTCTTCTACAATCCCTGATTTGAAATCCCACACAACACCACGGGATTCACTCATTCCCGTATAATTGTAAGGGTTTTCTCAACCCTGTCCCTGATATTTTCAGCCATTCTACTGTCACTGTGAAGAAACAAAACGGAAGAGGAGGAGACGCGACGCCACTCTTTGCCGATCACCAGCTCGCGACGAGGAGAGCTTCCACCAGGTACCCCTCCTTCTCTCAATCCTTCTTCTGTGGTGTTCTATATGTCGTAGCCTCCTCAGTCTTCTCTTTGTCGTTCACCAAGTTAGGGTTCTAGCTTCGTCTTCCCTCCTTCGTCCTTCTACCCTAGTTGTTCTTCTTCATCCATCATTATCCCGTAGACTTGCTAGGGTTTGGACGAAACCTCTGAAACAAAATAGGGTTGGGTATTTTTTATTCATAGCAGAGAAAGAACCAGGTACTGAGAAAGAAACAATTAACCAAAAAAACAGGTACTGAGAAAAAAACAATTCCCTCTTCTATTTTGCTGGTTTTGTACGAAAACCAAAACCCCAAAATAGGATAGTAGAGATAGGATAAAGTGAAGCTAATAATGTCATTGACAAGAACCCCATAAATAGGACAATGGAAACAGTTCATTTTCAATTATAGCATCATGTTCGGTTCACCATGTGAAGAGACTTGGAATTGATTTCCAATACTTGTGCTAGTGAGCTTTTTGTTGTTGCAGCAACAACAAATTGATTGGCAGTAGCTACCAAGCACTTTCTTATAATCGTCTGCACATATGAAGTGTTAATCATTCTTATGCTTCCTTACTGATATGTGTTTAACGATTGATGTGTGTTTATACATTGTGCACTGAATCAGTTGCGCATTCATCGACTCGTACTTATGGCAAGGTTGATGGCACTATCCGCACCACGTAGGAGAATGGTTCTCACCACATCTCTATTGTGGTTGTACCTCCTCATGCTCTTACTCAAACTAATTAGACGACGTCGACGGCCAATTCTTCGTCGAGTACCCCGAGAAAGCTACCTAGATAGATTGTTGGGGGGGGGGGGGGGGGGGGGGGGGGGGGGGCAGAGCGGATTCGATGCAACAAAATGTAGTGATCAATCTAGTCTTGACACCATTAGGGTAAACATCACGGTCTTTGATAGGCTACGCGAAGTGTTGGTGATGGAGAGTGGGTTAGAATCGATAAACAATGTCCCAATAGATGAGATGATTGTGATGCTCTTATGGACACTAGGACACAACACAAAGAACCGAATTTTGCAGAAAAGGTTTGGCCGTTCTGGGAAGACAATTTGTGCATGTATTCATGCGGTGCTCACAGCTTTACTAAAATGCACCGTACCTTATACTGCAAAGCCGTTCCTGTCCCTGAACACTCCACCCATCCTTACTGGAAGCATTTCAAGGTTGGTACCACACCCCATTAACTTTGTCACCCTGTTAGTTTGTACGTTAGTATATCTAATAATAGATGTATAACAGAACTGTCTAGGGGCACTGGATGGGACGCACGTGAAGGTCCGTGCCAACATAGTAGATCAGCCTAGATATCGCAACAGAAAAGGTGAAGTTTCCATCAATGTGCTCGGCGTGTGCAACCCATCCGCTGAGTTCATTTACTGTATAGGGTCGCTTTTCCTTGTTATGATGGTTTGGAGAGAGTGTTTGGAAAGGTACGTGCGACTGGCAAGAAGGCCGTAGGCAACGAAGAATTAGATCGGGTCTGCCATAACATTGAGGAACCTACTAGGCTGCTGCTAGAGTGGACTACACCAAGGTCCGAGGAAAATCAGGCGACTCCAACTGGGCAACAACACCATGATGCACCAGAAAACCCTACACCTGAAGAAGTACCAAACCCTCGTACCCCGACTGAAAGAGCCACACATTCTGCAGCTGCTACTACTCGGAAGAGGGCCCGTCGGTGTAGGACTGATGACGATGACGACATAGCAGAGTTGAAGCCTACAATTGAGGAGACAATGGCTTCATTGAAGGAAATGTTGGGAGAAGTAAGTGACGTGAAGCGGCAAAGGAGCATGTTGTACACGGAGTTGGAGAAAATTGATGGTCTTACTACGGACCAAGTGGTGGATGCGTCATTACAACTCGGGAAGGACGATGGAATGCTGCAAGTATTCTTCAGCTTGGTCGATCATGCGAAGAAGCGATTCATTGAACGCATGCTTCAATGAAATTGACTTTTTGTGGTAACAAGGATCATTTTGTGCAGATTTTGTGAAGATGGCAGTACATTTAGGACAAGCAGCATGTTGTTGCAGAAACTCCTGTGGTTATTTTGTGGTTAATGGGATTATGGGAAATGGTAGTACATTACGGGTAGATAGCATATTTTGGTGTTACATCAAGGGTTATTTTGTGCAGATTCTTGTTGGGCTTAGGTGAAAGGGTTTATTTTGTTAAGATAACATGATGGAATTGTTGATGGTGGCAACTGAACATGATGTGATGATTTTCCATTTATGGTTTGATGTACACAATTGCTACAATGGCTTCGATTTGGTTTGCACATGAACCTGCACATGAATTCTGCTTCCTTACTAATATTTGTACACAGTTACTTATCTACATCGGATGAACTGCAGTTTGGAGCATTTGAATTACCTTCAATGTTGCAAGTTCTGGGTCACATGTGATCTGTTCAATCCAAGTTCTAGGTCACATATCTTTGCTTTCCAATAAGCAGTATCACAGAGCTCCGGAAAATGGGAACTGATGATGTTATAATGAGAAATCATGGGCTGCAAGGGCCTTGTTTTCCTACTGTATATATCAGATGATGCTAATGAGAAACCATAGTCTATTACAAATGACATATGTGTTTGATGTCACATAAATGGAAGAACAAAGGAAGTGCAGCATGAATGCTAATGAGTTATATAGCATTACAATCCAATATCCAATAGCCATGTCAACTCTACTACAAATAGGTGCACACAGGCTGCCTATTGATTGAAGAATACAACATCCTCAAGTCGAGCAAGTCTCTCCTTAATCACCCCCAACTCGTGCACAATATATGCCTCATTTGAATGGGAAACGTAACGGTCACATTCTTCAGTGGAGGAGCCTACGATCACTCGTTCTAAAGTTGACTCCAATTCCTTTTTCTCTTCCTGAACTCTCCGTAGTTGTAAGGTAAGGTTACCGACCATTGTTGTGAGATTATGCATGTCTTGTTGTATTTTTGAGTCATACCACAGGAAAAAACCACAGCCCTGGGCATCCTACGTCAGAGCACAACACAAGAGTATAATTACAAGCAATATATGAACTCATTGGTAGATAACTTTAAAAAGATCTTACCGGTGAATTGTATAAAGGACAACCGAAAAGTTTCCTCTGCGGATTCGCCTCTGTGCGTGAAATACGTCGTGAGGCTCGTAAATTGCAGTGACACTTCACCTCGTCAGCCTCGTAACAAAACTCATCGAGCAAGTGAGTGTCCTTTCGTAGGTTCCACAAAATCTTGGTACTGCTTGCACCCTACAATGCAAAGTAAGCACGACTAACTCTAGACAGAGAGAAGAAGCAGTACGTCATACCTATGAATCGACTAATTATAACTAACCTAAGCGTGCATGTAGGTGAGAAAATTCGGAGGAAATTCAACATACCTTTTTATCCATTAAGCAGCGATGAAAATGAGCTTGGGGAAGAGCAATGGAGCCAACTGATTGTGAAGATTGCCTTTGAATGGAGAGACGAGCAGAGAGTACGAGCAGAGTGGGGGAGCAGATGAGCTTTGATGATTTTGCGGTAGAAAAGGGCAGATGAGAAGTAGGAGAAGTGAGGTTGTGATATAATTAAGTCAGGGGTAATATGGTTTTTTGCATATGTGCTGACTTCAGATTCAGCAACCCATAAGTCATGGAAAACAAGGCATTGAATTCAAGTTGAAAGGTAAATGTCTCTGTTATTTAATGCTGGCGGAATTGTTAGTTTTGGCTGGTTTCCAATTCATTAACGGAAAACGTGCTGCAAATCTCAACTCTTTAGTGTCCAGGGGCGCAGCCATGTAGAGCATGGCGTCATGGCGGTCCTGAGAATTTTGAAAAACTATTAATATGGTACTGGTGTCACCCGAGAATATTGAAACGTTTTTATAAAGAGATGGTGCTGTAAGTATTATAAATTGTTGGGTAGCTAAAATGGTATACGTGATGATATGTGTTGAAGATGGTGCAGGTTGGAGTCATAGTTACAACATATTTCAGTTCTATACATAATTTCTTTTCTTTTATGATTCTCAATCTCATTACCTACACTTCTCCATTCTTTTCTTTTCTGATTCTCAATCTCATTACCTAAACTTCTCCAATTTCAATAAGAAAAAAACAATCACCTAATAAATATAACATTCTCCAATTTCAATAAGAAATAGGTATGTTTCTCCAATTCCAAAAAGGAATACGTGTCAAAACATTATAAATAGAATGAAAAGAAGTTCTTCTTCAAACCTCAACTCAAGACTCAAACGATAATTTATTTAGAAGCTCTCACCTCAAGGCTCGAGCGCAAATCGTTCATTCTCTTTTTTTGTCGTTTTAATTTACTCAAACAAAAACGACACTTCCAATTCCAAAGGTAAACTTACTTTTTACGCTACTTCTTTTTACCTTATCTATTCACTATAATCTATATATCAATATTATTACTTGATTGTATAATTTTATTGACCTAACCCACTAACAACTATTATTATCAATTTATTCATAAAATAAAAACTATTATTATCAATTTACTAAATTTTATAATTTAATGGAGTGTGCAGATATTCTATCAGTGCTTACATGTTTATCTTTTGCAATTAGTGAATATGAAGAGCAAACAAAAAAAGGATGATTCCTTCTTTCCAAGAAAAGTACAAAAAACTTATTTTCCTTCACTAGAAGAAGAAGAAGAAATTCATGCACATATAGATGTAGGGATTGAAGAGACGCCTATATTATCATTGTTTCGGGTCTTGATGCTCCATATTATAAAGGTCGAAGTAGTCATCAACAAAATAGTGTGACCAATGAGCGCTATTATTATCACTTTGATGTGTTTAATACTGCTATTGATAATCAAAGAGAAGAGATACGATCAAGGTTTGATGAAAAAGTCATTGGACTTTTGAAGCTTAGTGTATGTTTGGGTCCTATAAATGGATACAAGGCCTTTGACATTGATGCTATTTCTAAGCTAGCAAATGAGTATTATGCTCTTGATTTTCCCGAACAAGAAAAAGAGATATTGAAGTTTCAACTTATGCATTTTCAGTTGGATGTTACCAATCATCATTCACTGAAGAAGTTGTCATCTATATCTGAACTATGTCAAGGTTTAGTACAGACAGGAAAGTCAGCACATTATTATCTTGTTGATAGACTGATACGCCTTGTTTTGACTCTTCCAGTTTCGACTGCTACGGGTGAGCGTATATTTTCGGCAATGAAGATTATGAAGACTAGACTGCGAAACAAAATGCACGATGAGTTTAATTTCTTGTTGACAGCTTAGTTATATACGTTGAACGCGATATATCATAAACTTTTAGTCTAGACTCTATTTTGAGTATTTCAATGATCTTAAAGAGTGTCGTGTAAGATTAAAGTAAAAAAAAAAATATTAGTATATGTTTTATTAATATATTTTTGTTTTGTTATTATCGGCGGCCCCGACATTAAATTCCTGGCTTCGCCTTGGGAGTGTCTATCGTCATGATCTATGAGAAATGAAACAAAATCATGTGTTATCTAATGAGTGACTTTATTACTTAAATGCAATAGCGTAACTAGGATTGGTATATAGGGGAGATGAATTGTAAATCAATAAGAGGTGACACCGCAAAAAAATTCTTTAAAATTTGGATAATAGTAGAAAAAAAATCATGAATCTAATACTAAGGGGTTGTTTGGGTGGGAGAATTGGGGTGAGGATTTTGGGTGATTTGGGGAAAATACCTTGTTTGGATGCAAAATAATGTTGGAGTTTGTGGGTGATTTGGAAACCCAATGGTGGCCCGGAGTGATTTGAAGGAGATTTTGAAATCTTCATTAAAGTGTAGAGATTTGATGGTATTTTTACTCATTTTCTCCTAATTAAAAATAGAAGATTGGTATAAGAATTAATTATAGGCATATTTTAGCCTTTAATAAAATAAATTTTAATTTTAATTTTTTTATTTTATGAATCCCCTACTCAACCATCTCTCCAAATCACTCATCCAAACCTTCTATTTTTGAATATTTAAATTCTCTAGACATTTGAAATCACCTACCCAAACAACCCCTAAGTTAAAATACACAAGATATTTTTTTATTATATATGTGCCATCGGCAAAAACAATTTCAAATTTGGATAATTTATGATCAAATATTATAATTATTACATATTATAAGTTGATTATAAATAACTATTAAGTGAAATTTAAGACAACATTTCACCAAAATAACGTAGTGAGGGAGCCGAACTTCAAATACCCTAGTGCCAATCTCCAAAAATATCAAATTTTACATTCGATTTTACGCTCGTTAGCGAGAAAGGAGTAACTGTGGCTCCCCTAGCTCCCCTAGTACCGCCATTGGCAATTATACACATCAATCCATTTTTAGTTTATTCTAAAAAATACTAGAGTAAATCATGAAAGATTCTTCAAACTGGTACAACCGTACAAGGTAGTACACAAATTGAATTACACTAGCAAATACGAGAACTTGTTCAAACACTACAAGAAAACAGTCTATTTGCCACAGTTTTTTTTCCTATTAGTCACGATATTAACTATGACTAAAAAAATTAGTCACGGTTTTAAAATTCGTGACTATTTTGATCAAAATTCGTCACGATTTTCCTTATAAACCGTGACAAAAGATTAGTCACGGTTCAAAAGAACTGTGACTACATTGGTCATGATATGTAACTGTGACCAATTGGTCACAGTTTTTATTCAACCGTGACTAATTAGTCACGGTTTGACTAAAAATCCGTGACAAATGTTGTAATTAGTGACGTAGTGAAAAGCAATGATAGGAGTTTGAGAAGCTTATTAATAAAATAATTTGCCTTATTATTCTATTCATCTGTTACTATTGAATATTTTAACTTGAATGCATCATTTTAAGAAAGATAAACTTGCTTGAATTTCAAAGACGATGGTGAAAACGATAAGAAAACGTTATATTGCAATCGCTTTGAGTATTCTCCAAACTTTACTAGCTACATTTACTCATGTAACTCCGGAGAATGATGTCGTTGTCCAACACCTCATCGTTGATTCATTAATTAACATTGCAAATTTATTAGATATTATTCATTTTACTCAAGTGAAATTTTAAGTCATGTACTTTAATTATTACTTCAAATATTAGAAATGGAGAGTCCAAGGCCGATAGTCAAAAAGGAAAAAGACACTACGACTCAGGGGTGGAATTAGGATTCAAAGATGTACTGAATCGAAATCAAAATATTTTTTTTTAATTTGAGCTAAATTTAATTATGCTACGAGAATATATATTTTGCTATATATATTATATACTTTTAGTATGCAATGTTTTTTTAGACCAATATATTTTCTAAAAATTATTAGTAATACTCTTGATCAAATGAATATTAAATGTGTTACTTGGCCAACCTGGGTCATTCTCTTGATCTTGGAATCCATGTTTTAGTTAGCCCTAATAGTACCCTTCTGTATTGGCTTAATTTTGATTCTGTAGGTGTTTGCACCAATCGTTTTATCCATAATAATATCATGTAAAGGTTTCCTTACTTTCCACAAAAAAAAAATGAATATTAAATGTGTCACTAACAATTTTTTATTGGTTTGAATGATATATCATCAAATATTGTATTCTTACTCATTTATAAGTCATGATAAAATGATATTAGACTTACTGAACCATCTACACATATTAATGGAATATTAGTATAAGAAAAAGGTATGATTAATATGGTTGAGTCTATTAGATTATTTGGAAATGTTTGAAAGGGACATCGTTCTTCATGTGTAGGATCTTTTAAATCTCGATCCCCCATAATCCTTGGTAGACTGAGTCTTTCCTAAGACAACCAATACAGACATCAATCAACGATCCTCAAATTTGACTGGGCTTGTTTTGTTAAGTCCAACTCATCTTTCCGGCCAACTTTCGGATAGAATATCCGGTGTAAGAGAACAATAGTTCAATGGCATACGGTGAAATAAAAGTAGTCTAGTGGCAATGATAATAGCATTTTAATAGTTTTATGGCACTTGGTAAAAATGACTTGATGCATAGGAGCGACACCAGTCACCTACCTAACTTCTCTTGGTCGAAAATAGTAACATCAAAATCGCCAAATATTGCAATAGATCAGCAATGTATGTAGTAACGACGTAACAGGCCCGACCAGGACCTCTAAATTTCATTGCGCGGCCCTGTAACGTATTATATGTGAATTGAAAATGTCGAGTTAGATGAAGATGTGATCTGTAACCGCTTGAGAGCAAAATTCACTTCCCTCACCAAATTATGCAGCTACACAATGAAGAAATCACCATCAGCCGCCAAGTAAACATTAACAACAACCCACTGATATGGTAATGCCCACCAACTAGCTCACTGTGAATTAAAATTTAGCTTTACCCTTTTGATCCTTGGATTTATCAAGTTGCTTAATTTAGTCAAACAACACCATGTGTTCTGTTATTACTTAGCTTAGCTAGAGCTGTTAACCGCATGTAATCATTTCCCCTTGTTCTTCTTCTCAGTCTCAGAAGGAAGAGTCAGAAAGAAAGAACTTGAATACGCGTTCAATTGATGGGTGTCATTTAATATCGGCAGTGAAATATATTGACAAAGATGGGAGCTTTGCAGACCTGCAGTTGCAATCAATTGGATAATGAGAAATTATTATTGTGGCTCTCTTTCCTCTGTGGGCAATTATGGCATCAACAAAAGGCTATTCTCGTCACTTCAAACTCTTCCAACTCTATATAATAACCTTACAATCCATGAATGAATGCACTCTGTATGTATGCTAAGATCAGAAGAGCTAAATGATAGCAGCAATCAATGGCTTCCTCCTCTTCTAAATCTGTTTCCTCTGTATTATTCATTGCTGCCATTCTGATATCAGTTGCCTTGTTCCCATCCCCTTGTCATTGTTCTTCTTCTGATCATCATCAGAAGGTGAATCTGTCAGTCTACTATGAAACACTCTGTCCACCTTGTGCTCAGTTCATAGTTGAAAATCTCATCAACATTTTCAACAATGGCATCATTGACATAGTCAACCTCAAGCTCATACCATGGGGGAACGCTCATCTCACAGTCAATGGGACCAACAACACCAATATCATCTGCCAGGTTCTCTTTCATTCATCTTTAATTCTCTTGTACTACAAAAGAAAATTGAGAATAATGGGACCATTAATTTGTCCTCACAAACTAGGAATTGGAATCTTCTCAACTGTGTTCCTATCTGTTCATCAGTTTCTAAACCTTTCAAACATTGGTTTTAGAAGATGGTTCGACATTGGTTTTATATTATTCATTCCCGGGAATGCAAACTTTCATCATTCTGAATTAATCAAGTAATGTATAAATGAATGATTTTAAGCTGGGAAAAATGGCGTGATGAGAATGATGATGATGATGATGATGTGCAGTAATAGACAAATTTGACAGCTGGGCCACTTTTTCCATCTATGGTCATGTTTTTGCAGAATGGTCCTGACGAATGCAGGTTAAACAGAGTCCAAGCTTGCGCCATTGATGTTCTGAACAATGTGGTAGGATAGATCCTCGACCGTTTTCTCTATTTCAATTTACCTGAATTGTTTCAGATTAGGAAACCCTTTTGGATGTTTCTGTTGCAGGACAAAAGCTATGGTCTGATATCGTGCATGGAGCTGTTTGTACTGGTAGGGCAGCATCAGAGTTGGCCTCAATGTTTCGAGACATTAGGATTGTCAAACAAAGAAATCCTCAACTGCTCCAGAACCGCCAACGGAACCAATGTTCTTAATTCTTCTTTTAATTTCAATCACTTGTGATTCATTCAATCATTCATGTGTTAATGTTGGGGTTTCTGGTGCTGCAGCTTGACGTTTTACATGCCCAGGAGACTGCCAGTCTCGTCCCGCATCTCACATTCGTGCCATGGGTCATCGTCAATAACCAGTCGATTGGAAAGGATTATGGGAATTTCACAACCTATGTTTGTAAAGAGTATAAAGGCCAACTTGTACCAGAGGCCTGCAGCAGGAACCATGTTGCTGTAACGAATTCTGGTCATGATCTAGGCTGTGAAAATGATAGTGTCTTTTAGCCATGAACTTAAGGTTGAAACAAAGAGATCATATGAATATAGGTGGTAAAACTGAATTTGTCAGTAAATAATTTAGTTACTGGAATGGGAAATGGGAATACAGTTGCAGCAACTTGGAAGTTGTGCCAAATTTATGGAGATGAATATGGGAGTGGTCAAATTAAGCGGTTACTGACTCTTTCAACCACCTTAAGTCCTCCAATGGTGAACTTTTCTAAGGCTTAATATTCATTTTGGTCATTAACTTACAGGGTTGTAACGAACTGGTCATTAATTTACAGGGTTATAACGAACTGGTCATTAACGTTTAATTTATAACCTAATTTCCATTAACTTATAGGGTTTGTAACATTGTGGTTATTGACCTTTAGAGAAGCTAGATCGCAAATTGGTTAGGTAAGATGTTGTCTCTGGCAGGCTGAGTGACCCTTGCTACCTCAATCCTTAACGTTATTTCGGCTTATGTCGTGCAAACTACTTTCTTACTAGATTCGATTTGTAGCGAAATTGATAACATATTGTGGGGTTTTGTTTGGGGTCTTCTGCGGAGAGTAGAAATGTTCATATGGTTAATTGGCACTCGGTTTTCCAACCAAAGAGAGTGAAGGGCTTGGCCTTAAAAGTGCCTGTGAGCTTAATGATGCCTATATGGTGAAGCTTGTTTGGGGTTTGTTTACCCGTTCGAATGAACTATGGGCCGAAGTCATTACGTCCTAATACCTCAAGAAGGACAACGGATGCTTGCAACCTAGGAGCTCAAACCTGATTTCTAAATGCTTGGCAGGGTATCAAGAGAGCATGACCTGATGTTGCAACATTTACAGCGAATTTGGGGTCATGTTCCATCACTAGAGTGAAACTTAGAGGGGTTGTGGAACGGTTGAAGATTGCATGGACTTTGGGAATTCAGAAGCTAGAGATTCAGACGGACTCTCGTTGTGTTGTTTCTCTGCTCTCCAATCCAACAAACAAAACCACCAACACTCGGTTTTGGTGTCGTTCTTCTAGAGACTCTGGGGGAAGACTAAGAGGTTCGGATTCATCACATATACCGTGAGGCAAATTTCCTCGCTGACAGTTTGGCGGCGCTTGGGCACGATATGCGATATGGAGTTCATAATATTGATATCGGATAAGAGGTGGTGAGGAAGTGAGAAGCTTATATGATGCTAGGGAACACCCCAATGGAGATCGATCGTGAGCTGAAGAAGGTCCTTTTGAGTCTTTGTTATAAGAAAAAAAGTTGACATGACATTTGATGTGGGAAAGTTTAAGCGGTTAATTGGATGTCACATCAACTCCATTTATATTGTCGTTATGTTCATCAAATTTTTCATTATCTTGGATGGTCAATAACGGTCAATGAACTAGATTTGATGCATCCTTAAAGATTTCGTTAAGAAATTGTCATCAAAATAATTATAAATATAATCAATCATCTCATAAAAAATTTAATTAGATTAATGTATTACCCTTTAGACGACTAGTGTGTTACTCCTTATCATCGTAAATAAAGCTTTCAAAGGCGTCGATGAACTTCACCGATTATTCATCCTCAGCAACGGCTAGTCTCCTCCCCTTTGGCTGTTCCCGTGTCGCCTATCTCCGACAGGTCGTGGGCTCTCTCCATGTAGGCCGTTGCTCCGTTCCTGGTCATGTCAAAATCCTCAGCCTCCGTTCTTCCTTTTCGTCTGAACCCTCACCGAAAATGGTATGCAACAATTCATTCCATCTACAATCACCTTTGTAAAAAAAATCTGCCCTTCTGTTTGTTTGCTTGATGTTTCTAGGTGTTCCTCGTTAGGTTTGATCGACTTTTTGTTCTTGTCTATCAATCGTGCAGCAGCAGTGGCTAGCCAGGCTTCGACTTGGGCTTCTGCTAAGGTGATTGATGGGAAATTAGTGGCCAAGGAAATCAAGCAGGAGATAGCAGCTCAAGTATCGAGAATGAAGGATGCGATTGCCTTGTTCCTGGGCTAGCAGTCATGCTTGTTGGAGAACTGCAGCTTATGTACGAAACAAGAAGAAAGCATGTGAATCCGTTGGGATTAATTCGTTTGAAGTTTTCCTGCCGGAGGATTCTGCTGAAACTGAAGTTCTCAAGTATATGATATCTCCGACTTCAACGACCCTGCAGTTCATGGCATTCTTGTCCAATTGCCCTTGCCAAAGGTACACATACTACTCCCAACTTAGGCCATTAGAGATTTGAACCTGCTGTTTGAATGAAAATGAAATTTGAAGAGAACATCTCCCATGAGTGTTATGGTTCATACAGCATATGAATGAAGAGAACATCTTGAATGCTGTTAGCATTGAGAAAGACGTAGATGGTTTCCACCCATTGAATATTGGCCGCCTTGCAATGCGTGGAAGAGAACCTCTGTTCATACCGTGTACTCCAAAAGGGTGTATTGAATTATTAGATAGATATGGGGTTCAAATCAAAGGGAAGAGAGCAGTTGTGATTGGGCGGAGCAATATCGTAGGGATGCCAGCTGCTCTATTGCTTCAGGTGAGTCAGTCAGTTGTTGCATCCTCATTTGTTGTTTATGTGATTATGCATCTTGCTGATTGCGGTTTCACATGAAAGAGGGAGGATGCTACTGTTACTATGGTGCACTCAAGGACCAACAACCCTGAAAAGATAGTGAAAGAAGCAGATGTCGTGATCTCTGCAGTAGGCTAACCAGACATGGTTAGAGGGAGCTGGCTAAAGCTTTAGAACCATCATAGTTGAGTCTAATAATACCTTAATAAGTGGCTCCACCAATTAGCACGACCAGAACACAGATTTGGGCCACAGTAATAATTAGAGAGATACCCAGGGGGATGTTACCACCACACAACTACCATCTTTAAAGTAGGATGTGCATCATCAATCATTATCATCAAGACATCAACTACTCAGACTGCATTTACTTCTTCTTCTTCGCGTGCTATGCAAAACCCAGTGGTTGTTGAAGCTTCAAGCTTTTTTCCTCTGATCTGTGATTATAAAATAACCAAAAAAATTTCAAGGTAGAGGGAAAAAAAAACCCAGCAAAACAATGGTTTCTTCTCCATTCCTCTCCTTTCTACTTCTCCTCTCCTCTCTGCCTTTCTTGTTCTGCTCTCCAACTCAGTCTTCCTCTTTAAGAAGCAGCAATGGCGGAAGTGAACCATATCCTGACTATGGCTTTTCCCAGGAGACGGACGAGTCTTATAGAGTCAACTTGACTCTGTATTACGAGTCACGTTGCCCTTACTGCCGTAACTTCATCGTGAACTCTCTGGCCAAAGCTGTGGACACCGATCTCGTGAACATTGTCAATCTCAGACTCGTCCCTTGGGGAAATGCCTACGTTGATGGGTCCAGAATTATATGTCAGGTTTGATCTACTTATTCTACTCATCGTCGCCATATTCATCGTTGTGTTGCGTTCGAGACTCGAATCCTGATGCTTTTAACAACATTCTGCAGCACGGCGAAGATGAATGCTACCTTAACACGATACACGCCTGCATACTTGCTGTTGCGGTACAGAAAACCAAAAACACTGCTACATTTTTTGTACTGTGAAAAGCCTGTTTTATTATTGTCAATTCATGGATGGTTTATTTGTGTGATTTGGATGCTGTTAACTGCAGAAGCCGCAGCTCCAGTTCAAATTCATCAAGTGCACTGAAGAGCAATCATCCCAGATGGGTAATCCGTCACTTGCATGGAAAACTTGTGCTAACAGCTTGCAGTTTCCCCAAATGCCCATCGAGGATTGCTATTATAACGGAATGGGGAAGAAGGTGAGACGTGATGTTCGTGTGAAACTTCTTCCCCAAAGTGGGTGTCATTTGTTAGCTAACTAATCTGGAAGGAATGGTTTTTTTTTTTTGTAGCTTCTGCTGGAGTATGGTGACGAGACTATGCACCTAAATCCCCCTAGTCGAGGTGTACCGTGGGTCACCGTGAACGGTACCCCTCTGAGTCAGGTTAGTCAAACCTCGGAATGCTTCAGTTTTCATGTCTCGTTTGCCTGCTTGTTATCATTGCTCACTCTGAACCGGGGTGGTGCAGGACTACTACAAGTTTGTGTCGTATGTCTGCAAAGCTTACAAGGGCAAGTCGCTACCTAATGCTTGCAGAACGAATCGCCTCAACAGCAAGAAGGAGACCACAGTGCAGCCGGTCTGTTACAGAGCATAAACATGGCTAGGCCACGAATGATCTGCCGGAGGATGCAAGAAAGAAATAGTTTGAAATGTCTGGAGAGTTTTTTTGACATGTTATAGCCATATCATATGAATCGTCAAACTCTGTACAAGTTGCTGTAACCTAGTCAGTTTTTGTATCAGACAAGTAACTAGTAGAAGGATTCTGTAACGAGATTGACATGAAACAGCTTGTTAGATCAGATCAAGGAAATGGATCTTTACTGAATCAGGGTTCAGATAATACAGTAGCAATCAAGAAAACTGATTGCAAGCTTTTCCAGAAACTACCAATCAGTGCAGAAACAAATAAATGAAGACGATACGAGGGATGCACCCTGGCAAGATACACAAACAGCAAACGCTATGGATGCAGATCCAATGATCATTGTTTCATTTGAACTATTAACTACAACAGAATATGGTACAAGAACACCTCGTGGCTGCAAGGGATGTATGTCATTGAACGATGTATGTCATTGAACGCCTATCGCAGATTTATCATCTTCCAAATGCTGTCACATGTTTCAAATGGACTCATCTCCGTCGAGTCTAACTCAAACTTCTCAACCATCCTTTTCTCCTGGTCTACAATATCTGTGAATGAAATTAAAGAAACCCAACATGCTAAAAACACATTACAAGGCTTCTAAACTTTGAAGGCAAAAGAAATAAATCACAGTTAGTGCCAATGCAAGGATACGGCCTGAGATTGTGGAACGATCATCCAACTCTGGAATGATATTTGTCACAGAAGCATACATCGAAAGCTTTTTCCTGCAAGTTCAAACAAAAGAATGCTTCACTTCGACACGGCTAAAGGGGTAAAAACACATTTGATTCACCGATTCACAGCACAAGCAACAAAGGATAAATGAATGCTAGGAGAATGAAGAGAGCATAATTCAATGCACATTTGAAAATCAAGATTACTAGTCTACTCACTGTGCTCTCAACTCTTCTCGGTCAAGTTTCTTGCTTTCTTGTTTTTGCTCCTCGATGGAAACCCTTTGCCGTTCCAAATCACCAATCTGACTGTTGATCACTGTGTTTAACAGAACATAAGATGAAATCAATTTGACAGAAATGAACACAATTCCACCAATAGTTTCCATACGCTGACAACACTTATCTGAGATCCTCTTTTAAAGCACGTTCATTTTCAATTTCAGCTTCCAACTCCTTCTGTAGAAGGTCTATCTCGGAATCATTGACAACCTCGAGTTTCGCCTTGTCTGTCTTCTGCTTGCATTCATCTATCTTCTTCTGGTAATCTGAATTGCATCAACTCAATGACATGAATGTATTCAGACACAGATGCTTGCAAGACCCAAAATATACAATACCCATATTTCCGCTCATAGTAGCAATTAAACAAACATCATAAACAGACAGTAAATATGGGAATTGCGAGTTCAAATTTGACAGAGACAGAAAAGTTCGAGAAGAAGGACCTTCAAGCAAGGCATGGACCTCGTCGAATTCCGCATCGTAAGAGGAGCGAAGAACCTTGGACTGGTCAAGACACTGAGCAAAGGCATTTATGCTGGTCTGCTTCTTCAACACTGCTACCAGATCGTTGCTCCACGACATTAACTTCTCCAAATCGGTGCCTCCAAGATCCGCCATCCCACCTGTAAGGTTGTTTAGGCCTAGGGTTTCTCTCTTTGCTCCTTCTGGCCCAATGCTAAAATTGAAAGAATTTCTCTCTATTCTTCAGAGCTTCCGAAGGAGCAGACCACGAATGCGGTCTCTAATGGCGTTTCCCGGTTATTTCGACTTCGATCCGGCGTAGGGAAGCTGTGGATTTTTTCAGTACTCGGAGGAGCAGAGAGAGTGGAGTGGATGTTCGGAGACGGAAAGGGACTGACCACTGAGGCTGAGGGAGGGAAAATTTTGGAAAACAGAACACTCGAATTGAAATTTGGCTTAATATCCATTTTGGTCATCAACCTATAGGGTTGTAAGAATTTGATCATTACTCTTTAAAACGTAACTAAATGTTACTAATTAATTTCTCCTCATTAATTAATTTCCGGCTCACTTTTATTTTGTCTGAACGGAAAATTAAATTGGCATACACGAAATCATATACTCCCAAAGCCTATACACGAAATTGAATTTTCGATTTAAAATTCCTATTCGTTTATGGTAAAAATGAAATTTTGGTGGTTACCTCCCTTTAGGGTTAGGAAATTGGTTAAGGTTAATGATTAAAATTGATTTTCTGACGGAAATTGGTTAATCGATTGATTGGTCGATCAAAAAATGGTTAACCATTTTTTAGCAAGTCGGTTAACGGTTATAATGAGGTTAATCGCTTTTGCGAAATAATAATGGAATAATGAGTTCTAATGCAAGTGCTTATTTGCATGGTGTATAATTTAAAATATTATTCAATTTACAATGAATTTTAATGTCAAAAGTAAGATTTTTTGGTTACTGGGAAGAATCTTGCACTTTGCCCCTTACTCACTACAACAAAACGGAGTAAAAGTGGCGAGTTTTTTTCACAATTGTGGAGGTTATAACCGTCACAGTTGTATTAACAGTGGCGGTTGTGCAACCGCCACTTTATCATCCTACACAAACAACTAATAGTGGCAGCCAGGAACTTGCCACTAAGAAGTAATTGTGGCGGTCTTTTAGTGGCGGTTTTAACCGCCACTAATCCTGCACTTTGCCCCTTATTGGTTACTGGAATTCTGTTTTTTAGGGTCTTTACTAAGAACTAGAAATTACCTCGCGCGATGCTGCGGAACAAAGAGAAAATTTTGTATAATTGGTCAAGTAAAATTGATAACCATCAAATTTTTAATATACACTTTTATAACTTAATAACCATAACTTTAGTTAATATCAAATTTGAAACAAAAAATGTACTTTTCAAATATGATGGTGAATTGTTGAATCTTTTTAGATGTGGTTTCTTTAGTTACATTATGACCTCATGAAAGATTAAAAAAAGAAGTAAACGATCGTAGAATGTCCACCGTGACGAGATAAGACTCCTGCCCCGTTGCCGTAATGTTAAGAGTTAGCCACATACGTAAAGTCCAATCCAAAACCCAAATTGTATATCCAACACATTACTACAATATTCTATACGTTTGACTTATGTGAGATTGAAAAATGAGAGGATGAGAAAATATATTAAGTGTTGAATTCTGATTCATTAGTGGTTGATGATGAAAGACGATTGATAGCATATGTATCAGTGTAAGGTGAAACTGAATTTAGTTTATTAATTAATTACATTAATCTATGAGGTCGTTTGTTTTGTAGAATTGGATCGGAGAGAATTGAAATAACTAGGGAATTAAAATAGCTAGAGATTGTTGAATTCTTGTCTATTTCAGAATAGACCGTTTGGATGCGTGATTTTGTGAGAATGTTGAATTAAAAAATAAAAATCATTTAAAAGAAAATAAATGAACCAACATGGAAAATACCAAACTATCTCTGTCTCCTCTATTCACATTTTTCATTCTCTTCTCCTTCTTTGAGTTGGTTATATACTCAGATTGTTTGTAAATAAAAATAATAAATGAGGGTAATTATGGAAACACACACTCAAATCACTAGAGAAAGTCCCAAATCATTGCTATCAAGTAGAGATTTCAAAGGGGGGCTGAAATCTATAGATAGCCCACCCTAGAATTTAATTCTAGGCAAATCTCTCTTATTTTTTTTGCAAAACAAACAGTTTATTTCATTGAATTCTCTACTCCCTAGATTTGGACCTCAATTCTAGGCAAATCACCCCTTAAATTCTACAAAACAAACAACCTGTATATTTAATGTACTCAACTAAATGAGTGATTAATTATGTGATTATAAGCTTCATCTATATCATGATTCTAGCAAGAAAAAAAATTAAAACAACAATCTATTTAGAAAACATAAGATAAAAATTTGTTCATGTTTATCACTATTAAAAAAAATTTCAATTGGAGAGAGAAGAAGACTCAACAAAGTCTTTAGAAAAAAATTATTAAAAAACTTAAAAAATCACATGAAAATGGTGTAGGAGTTTTAGGGAATTTCATCATCATTATATAGTAACTCCTTGTGGATAAATAGTCTATCACTATTAAAGAGAGACGACTCAATAAAAGACATGTGGAAAAGACTTTAGAAGAGTACACATGATAATAGTGTAGAATTTTTTTAGGGGATTCCACCCTCCTTATGCAATAGTAACTTCCCTTTCTACTCTTATATTCTTAATAATTAATATACCTACACCTTATTTGTCCTTGTTTGTGGGGTTAATATGACTTGTCAATTACTGAATGTGCTTGCAGGTCAAACACCGACGAGTCGAGGATGTTACTTTTGGCATGATGGGAAAATCGAAATAGCCCTACGGATATTAGAAATGATGACCAAACCCTATCCTTACGGATCTGTTCCAGGGCTGAGTTGCAAACCAGTTTGACGAGCAAAGAATTACAGGGGACAACAAGTACATCAGTACTAGAGGATGGTGTTGGGTGTTGCAAAGTTAGTAAGGGGGCTCGCACCGTTTGACGCGAAGGACAATTATGTTATCATGACGGACTCAGCCCCCGACCGAGGCCATGTAAGCAAGGATTCAGACCCTCCTCTCCCCACATGCTTTGCTTTCTTAGGTGTAGTAGTTAAACTAACATGGTACTGTCAATTTACTACACTATTACTATACATTTACTTGCATTGCATACTGATGTTACTAGACAGTTGCTGTTCTTATATCTGGGCACATTACATGAAGTATTACCGTATTCCGACTTGTTTGTAGCTACAGATGTTACGGGAATTCAGATTTGAACAAATTGTTGAAGACCATGTTGTGCTCGCTACATTGAAGGCATCAATGGCCAAGTGCGAGAAGTGGGAATACAATTTTAAAAAATTAAACCAAATTACTGGGTGAACAATTTTTTTACCTGTAACCTATGTGGTTGTCCAATTCAGTAGCTTATAACCTGATAGAGTGTAGGAAACCTATACAAATCGGTAAGTGCAACTAAAGATTTCCATAATAGCATCGGACACAGAATTTAAACTATGTTGACATAACGTGCAGTTGGTGAAAACTATAAGGATATGAGCCGCATTTTATCGGCCCGTTGCCATGCTGATATCCATCCGTCCCCTTTTGGGCTGGGCTTTGTGGCTGCCGAATAGTCAAAATGCCCATTTGAAGTAGGGTGTTAACTGCTAAGCCTCCGTATCCATATCCTAATTTCCTTGTTTTCTTGAAGCTGCTGGAAATGGGCCTCCAGGCCTTTTTTGTAGCCCAACACCCGTACATAACGAAAAGTAAGGCCCAGTGAAATCCCGAAACCCGACCCGTCTGGATCTCATTTCCCGTCTTTATTCCACCCCACAAGTCACAAGCCTTCCTTGATGTTTCTTCTTTATCACTCTCCTACCTGCCCTGACCTGACCTCCTCACTCTCTCTTTTCCTGCCACGATTCATCCCCAAACCCTAAAATCAATCGCTAGATAAACCTTACAACTTCTCCCTCTGCACTCCTTCTCGATCGATCCGATTGCTTCCTTGTTCTATTCGGTATGTTCGTTTCCCTTCCTTTTTTGATGTGTCATATTCGTTTGCCTTCCTTTCGAGCTTTTTTCGTTTCCTCAAGCAAGGTATCCGAACTGCCTTTTAGCTGTTCTCTTTGATCGGCGAGAAATATTTGACAAAAATTCCCCTACAAAGCTGCATCATACTCTTTTTCCTCCTTTTCCTGTTCTTGTTTGCCCTAGGTTTTCACTTTTCGGTGCATTAAATGTTTGATGTTTAGCTTGTTTCTTTCCTTCTGTAATCGTTTACTGCGTGTGATAATTCTTGTCTTTGATTGGATGGAAATTAATTGTGTGAATAGTCCACCTTTCTTTATGCTTCCTCGGAAGAGAGCTGGTGGAGGAGAGGTTGCAGTTGAAGGAGAAGGACGACCAATCCATAGCGCCAACGAAACGCTCCTCAAGAAGCACCGCTTTGAGTCTGCTGCAGCCACCGGATCGCAAACAACAACCACCACCGGTACCGTCAACAACAACAGCGGAACTAACTCCGGCAGTAGCTTGGACGTCAGCAGGAACGCCAACGTTGAATCGTCCACGATGACTCTAGGAAACGGAAACCCCCAGGAAATTGATGAAGATCTGCACAGCCGGCAGCTCGCTGTCTATGGCCGCGAGACCATGCGACGTCTGTTTGCTTCCAATGTCCTCATATCGGGGATAAATGGCCTCGGCGCTGAGATCGGTAAGTGAGATCTGCTATTATGTCCAGTGTTTACTAGATAATGGACTTACTGTAGTTCTGTTATCATCTTTTCTTGATTTATGAGGTTCAACTTAGTTGTGACTGTCTAGCTTCGTTGAGAAGATGTGTTTCACGGTTTAGGGTTATTAGAATATTGAACATAGAGATTTGAGCAGTATTGAACCTTAATTTAGGGTGCACGGTTTTTCTTATCAATAGTGTTGGTGTGTTATTCATTGAATAACAGTGCTGGTGGTTTTAAAGTATCCCACGGACTCAAGAGTTTCTTGCTGTCTATTGCAGCCAAGAACCTTGTTTTAGCTGGAGTCAAGTCTGTGACCTTGCACGATGAAGGACTGGTTGATACATGGGACCTGTCCAGCAATTTTGTCTTTTCTCAGGGTGATGTCGGGAAGAACAGAGCACTTGCTTGTGTCCAGAAGCTACAAGAACTCAACAACTCTGTTGTGATTTCCACCTTAACTGCCCCACTGAAGAAGGAACAACTTTCTGATTTCCAGGTAATGGCTTCTTTAATGCCTATTGACAGTGTTTCTTTTGAATTGAAATTATGGCTGGAATTAGATGCTTTCAGTTAGTTTGACAAGAGAAGTACACTGCATGCACAAGTCCATTACTCTCGCATTATATTTTTGTACCAGAATTGACTCTGAATACTCGATATTAGCTGTTACCAACAAAAAGGTTTTATTTTACTTTTCAGGCGGTTGTATTCACTGATAGCAGCTTAGAAAAAGCAATCGAGTTTGATGATTATTGTCACACACATCAACCTCCCATTGCTTTCATCAAGTCTGAAGTTCGGGGCCTTTTTGGTAGTGTGTTCTGTGACTTTGGCCCTGAATTTACTGTTTTTGATGTTGATGGCGAGGATGCCCATACAGGCATAATTGCTTCTATCAGCAATGATAATCCGGCCCTCATTGCTTGTGTTGACGATGAGAGGGTGGAGCTTCAAGATGGTGATTTAGTTGTTTTCTCTGAAGTAGAGGGAATGGTTGAACTAAATGATGGGAAGCCAAGGAAGGTTAAGAATGCTAGACCCTATTCATTTAACATTGAGGAGGACACCACAAAATTTTCTGCTTATATCAAAGGTGGCATTGTCACACAAGTGAAGCAGCCAAAGGTTTTGAGCTTTAAGTCTTTGCGAGATGCAATCAAGGAACCTGGAGATTTCCTTTTGAGTGACTTCTCCAAGTTTGATCGTCCACCTCTCTTGCACTTGGCATTCCAAGCACTGGATAAGTTTGTTGCCGAGTTGGGGCGCTATCCAGTTTCTGGATCTGAGGAAGATGCCCAGAAATTTATGTCGCTGGTTAGTAATATCAATGATAATGCAGGTGATGGTAGGCTTGAAGAGATTGACCAGAAGATTCTTCGTCACTTTGCTTTTGGTGCAAGAGCTGTGCTAAATCCTATGGCTGCCATGTTTGGTGGAATCGTTGGACAGGAAGTTATGAAGGCTTGCTCTGGAAAGTTCCACCCACTATTCCAGGTAATCAGTTTATGTTAGCCCTCATTTTCTTACGAAGATTTGGTACTTTGTTGAAATGAGCCTTGGACCTTGCGACTTATAAATTTCTGTTCAGTGCAGTTGCTGTCTTATTTTATTCTTAGTGTCTCTAACTTGAATTATTCTGCACGTTCTGTGGACAGTTCTTCTACTTTGACTCAGTTGAGTCGCTCCCGTCAGAGCCCTTGGATCCTAATGACCTGAAGCCCTTAAACAGTCGCTATGATGCTCAAATTTCAGTTTTTGGGGCTAAGCTTCAGAAGAAGCTGGAAGATTCAAAAGTGTTTATGGTAGGCTCTGGTGCACTTGGTTGTGAGTTTTTGAAGAACTTAGCTTTGATGGGGGTATCCTGCGGGAAACAAGGGAAGCTTACAATTACTGATGATGATGTCATTGAAAAGAGCAACCTCAGCAGGCAATTCCTATTCCGTGATTGGAATATTGGGCAAGCCAAATCAACTGTTGCTGCTACGGCTGCATCTCTTATAAATCCTAATTTCAACATTGAAGCATTGCAGAACCGTGCAAGTCCAGAAACTGAATCTGTGTTTGATGATACATTTTGGGAGAACCTGACTGTGGTCATCAATGCTCTTGATAATGTGAATGCTAGGCTATATATTGATGGTAGGTGCTTGTATTTCCAGAAGCCTCTTCTCGAGTCCGGAACCCTAGGTGCCAAGTGTAACACCCAGATGGTCATTCCACATCTGACTGAAAATTATGGTGCCTCACGCGATCCACCGGAAAAGCAAGCCCCCATGTGTACAGTTCACTCATTCCCTCACAACATTGACCACTGCCTGACATGGGCGCGTTCTGAATTTGAGGGTTTGCTTGAGAAGACTCCAGCCGAAGTAAATGCTTACTTGTCTGGTCCAGTGGAATATGCCTCTGCTATGAAAAATGCTGGTGATGCCCAGGCAAAAGACAACTTGGAGCGTGTTCTTGAGTGCCTTGAGAAGGATAGATGTTTGGAGTTCCAGGACTGCATTACTTGGGCTCGTCTGAAGTACTGTTCAAACTAAGTCATATATTTACTCCACTGAAATTATGTTTCACACCGAGGTGATTAACTTTTAATTCTTTATTTCTTTTTGCAGATTTGAAGACTACTTTGTCAACCGTGTAAAACAGCTAACCTTCACTTTTCCTGAGGATGCCTTGACAAGTAGTGGAACCCCATTCTGGTCTGCACCCAAGCGTTTTCCCCGCCCTCTTCATTTCTCAACTGATGATACCAGCCACCTACGCTTTGTCATGGCTGGGGCTATCTTACGCGCAGAAATCTTTGGAATTCCAGTACCTGACTGGGTCAAGTCTTCCACAAAGCTTGCTGATGCTATTAATAGCGTGATTGTTCCAGATTTCGAGCCTAAGAAGGGTGTGAAGATTGAAACTGATGAGAAGGCAACAAACGTTCCTGCAGCATCAATTGATGATGCCAAAGTTATTGATGAACTAGTTATGAAGCTGGAAGCATGCAGGCAGCAGCTAGTGCCTGGATTCAAGATGGCCCCTATCCAATTTGAAAAGGTATGTTAAATTCTGTCTCGTCTGTATTTAATCTAAAGGCTGATCTGTTTTAGAGTGATAACAATACTGTAGAGATGCATTCATATTATCAGGGTTGGGAAAACTCTTGGGTTGGCTTATGCATTTCAACATTGGATTACGTGGAGAGCACTCCATTCACTTCATTTATAATTTCTTAATTCAAAGATTCTCACTGATTTTGAAATGATACCTAGGGAGACGTTCCTCGTGTTTAGTTTCCGGAGGCTTCTGTGTTTTCAATTTCATTGTTGGCTAAATTACTAGTACCTTGTCCAAGAACCGTAATATGTTGGCTTTTGCAGGATGATGACACGAACTATCATATGGACCTGATAGCTGGACTTGCAAACATGAGGGCAAGGAACTATGGCATTCCAGAAGTAGACAAACTGAAGGCCAAATTCATTGCCGGTAGAATTATACCAGCAATTGCAACCTCCACTGCTATGGCAACTGGGCTTGTCTGCTTGGAGCTTTACAAGGTTCTTGACAGAGGGCATAAGTTGGAGGACTACAGAAACAGCTTTGCCAACTTGGCACTCCCGCTGTTCTCCATCGCAGAGCCAGTTCCGCCAAAGGTGATTAAACATCAAGACATGAGCTGGACAGTGTGGGACAGGTGGATTCTGAGGAACAACCCTACTCTCAGAGAGCTACTCAAGTGGCTGCAGGAGAAGGGTTTGAATGCCTACAGCATCTCCTATGGAAGCTGCCTCCTCTACAACAGCATGTTCCCGAGGCATAAGGATCGAATGGACAAGAGGATGGTTGATCTAGCTAGGGATGTGGCAAAGGCGGAGTTGCCTCCAAACCGATGCCACTTTGATGTCGTGGTTGCCTGTGAAGACGACGAGGACAATGACATTGATATCCCGCAGGTCTCCATTTACTTTTAGGTAGATTCATTTAGAATATCAAAGTGAAGTGAAGGGAAGGGAGCTTTAATCCCCATTCCTGTTGGAGTTGATAACCGTTTTTCTACCTCGTTTGGACAGAGTTTGTCAAATTTTATGAACCTTTCGACAGTATATCTTTTGCTTCAACTATGTGTTGTCTGTCATATTTTGTTTCCGTTATTATATCCTTTGGATGACACATTTAATCTTCTTGTGATGAGTGATGACAAGTTGAGATCTCGTTTTATTTAACCATTCTTGCTGACTGCAGTAAGACGTATATGGATGAGAATTTGTCGTTGAAATGATCTCTGCTTTGTTAATCCTGTACCGTATTTCTTTTCAACGCTGCAGCTTCTGTATATATTTGGGTATCATCTTCAACACAATTTAGTTTTGGGTAATCAGATCAAATTACTAAGGGTCGTTTGGTATGGGATATTTCACATAGCTAGCTATTTGAGATATCTAGTTATTGGAAAATATTGATATTCGACATGAAATTCTTGTTTGGTATTGAATATGAAATGGAAATGGTTTTTCTTATGCAATTACAAATTTGACCTTATTTTTCGTCAAATTCATATGTAAACACCATCATCGAAAATATATCGAGAACGGTCTTGTTGGATTCGTTTTCGTGAAACTAAGATATTGACACAAAAACTTTTCAATTCCGAGTTCATACGTAAAATTGGGGGAAAAAAATAATTATTTGTGTGGTTCCAATGACATGTAATTGAGTTGAACTGTAAAGGGTAAAATTGGTACATAAAATGATATTGGGGTGAGTATTATATATTAACCTATTTAGGTGAATATTTAAAGGGTGCTATTCGGAGCAACAAAAAACGATGATATTTCGAATAGATAGCTATTGAGTGCTATTAATATCAATAACATCCATACCAAACCATCCTAAATTCCTCTTAAGACCGTATGACTGAAGTTATCAAATTTTGAATTTATTTGTATTTCTAGTGAACTACATTAAAAGCCATTAAAACTTTGGCTTCAGTTTTCTGTTTTTAGTGAAATAGACTTGTTTGCAGCTGGCCATTAAAAGCTATTGCAGCAAAGGAATCAAACAACGAGAAATGAATACAATTCATCTTCCTCTGTTCTGTCTTCTCTCCTACTTTCTCTCAATTTTGTCTCCCTCAGTCAGTTTCCGTACTTTCGCCGCAGTTCACCTTACGACTGTTATAAGTTTGGTATCAGAGCGGCCTCCGAGAACCCCCCAAACTTCGTATATAGAAAACACGAATACCTGTATCATAACCTTTGATGAACAACTCACAAACTTTTCTAAAACTACACATAACGCCATAAATAACCTGACCTTTTTCATATAACAACTCACTCACTCAGCCACAGACACAGTCCCAAACCTAGAATGTTTTAGAGGGTCTTAAAGCGGAAGCCGGAGAATGGAGAATTGAGCACCAAGAGAGATACATACATTCTACCATGTCCAGATCTACTCTCATTGGAAAACCTCTTATCCTGGTTATACTTGCAGCACTTCTTTGGTTCAAACCTATATCTGTGAAAAAATGTACCAAGTTGTTCACTATTCATCAGATCCCCCCCTAACCATCATGTTGAACTAGCTTCTCTGTATTTAGAGGGTAGAGCAGAAATATTGTACTAGGTTGGGTTGCAGAACGGCCAGACCTTGTATGGGAGGATTTTGCTGCTGACTTGTGTGTAGGTTTGAAGATTCTTCCTCCATTAAAGTTGTTGGAACATATCAGCTTCATTAGTGGCTTGGACGGAGAAATTAACATGAGTTTATTGATGCTTAAGCCTCCAGATTCAAATGATGCCTTCCTACAAGTAAGAAAAAAGAAGCTCAAGACACAAACCAAGTGGACTGGTGAGAGCTCTTCTCACTCACACAGCAGTAAGAGGCTGCCTCCAGCAAATAGAGCTCTTCTCACTGGAAGTAATGATGATTGTTAGTAAAAACGGACTGCGATGCGTTAGTAAAAATGGACTGCGTTAGTAACTAAAAACGGATTACATTAGTAAAAACGGACTGTATTAGTAAATACGGACTGCAAGGATATAATTGTCCATTTATGTTAAAAATACGGACTGCGTTAGTAAAACGCGGACTGCAAATAGCAACAATGCATGACTCTTACACATCACTCTCAAGGAATCTTCAACGTTGGAACCCCTTTTCCCACTCTTCTCATATGCTTAGGTGACCGCCAATACTTTTGATCCAATATAATATCGATCACGAAAAATAACATCATCATTTACTGAAAGAAAATAACATATCTAACAGACAATATATATATATTCTCTTACGAGCTAATAATTTAATAGACTTTTAAGGATTGGTGGCTAAAACTATGTTTTCTTATAAATAAATGTATTATATTTTCATAAAATAAAAATAGTGTGTTCAATTCCCTGTGAAGGAGTGCAGAAAAAGAAGCTAAAATGTTGACCTTTTTTCTTTATTCCTAATTGTGAATCTATCAACAAAGACTTGATGTTTCCTTTCTTCTATGCAAGTGCATGCACGATTTTCAAGTTATAACTTGTTAGAAAGCAGCTAGCGTACGTATGTTCGTAGTTCGTTCGTTTAAATTTCTTCTGCAACTTGTTTGACGACGTACGTAAATTATAACCTCGCCAATAATTCAAACCAAAATGCCACGCTTTGCTTTTGAAAAGTCAACGACCCTTTTACTACGCCACAACAACAACCAAGTCAACCAAAACTCATCTCTTAATTATTATTATTTTTTTTTTTTCCGAGGCAACTCCCTATGGGGAGAATCTATAGATAGCGAGCCAACCTGGGAGATACGAAAAGAAAAGAAAAAAAAGAGAGAAAAGGGTTAGAGGGGAGGGGAGGGTTAGAAACGAAAACAGACCAACACGATTAACGAGTATTCACGAATTACCAAAAAAATCCAACAAATATGTAGAGAAGCAAAAAGAGTAAGATTCATTAGAATATAAGTTTTTAGAAGGAAAATTAAATTAAATTTATTTCAAAAAGAATAAATTTGTCTTACCTCTATATTGTTACCAAATTAAAATTTGGTAATAAATTTCAAATACACTATAATATCCTACAAAGCAAATCATCCCATTACAATCTCTCTATTTTTTTTTTTTTATGAATGAATGATTTGTATAAATGCCAACTGTACAAACTTGAATCAAAGATCAGTCCGTTCTAAATTAATCGGAAGGAAAACGACAACAAGGAAGGGGGTGCCAGCAAAACAAAACAAGCAAGGGTAGTCTGCAGAAGAAACAAGAAGCAGATCAGTGCTAAAGATGAAAACAAGGACAACACTTAACCATTATCAAAGCATAGCCGAACCCATTCCTTCTGTTTATCATCCCCAAACTTTCCAAAAGCGTGCATCCATCTTGCAATGGCCAGCCAAATCCTAATAATACAATCTCTCTAAATTAACAACCACCATTAATACTAATATTTTGTGGTAAAAATATTAATAAAAAAGAATTAAATTAACCGCACAATTAACGAAAACATAAAGACGGAGAATTGCCTTATACTCATTTAAATACCATCAATTTCCTTTTACACCTTAACAAATTAAAATCAAGGAAAGAGGAAAATAATTTAATAAAAAATGATTCTAGAATGGCAAGAAAATGTAATAATCTTTAATTACAATAAAAATAAATTAATTAATACTATTAATGCATTAAAATTTTCTTAATTTTGAAATATAATCGTCTTTAATTTAAAAAAAAATCAATCAATTAATTAATACTACTAATGCATTAAAACTGCCTTAATTTTGAAACTTTTCAAATTTGGTTTACCGGCGTGCAACCCCCGGCGAGCATCACGACAAAAAGACAACTCCATTGGCATCTTTCTTGGCATCAAGAACAGAACCAAAAGAAGACATGATAATGTCAAGATCTTTGTTCTTGAGAGAAATACAAAACGGAACTTGTCCGATACCTCAATGGAACTTGTCCGGGAATGAAAAACGGAACTTGGCCGATACTTCAACGGAACTTGTCCGGAAATAAAAAATGGAACTTGTCCGATACCTCAATGGAACTTGTCCGGAAATGAAAAATAGAACTTGTCCTCAACGTAACTTCCATCACATCTAATTAAGCGAAAGAGAAGAAGGCCATTTATTATTGTTATTGTCATATATGAAGCAGAAGCTAGAAGAGAAGATGGAAAAGGAAACGAATGGATCTTAATAGACAGAAGTAACAGCGACGAGCTCGGCGAACAAAGAGAGGAATCTGGACGGCTATGGCACCGGCCACGGAGGGGAGGGACCCGGAAATCATCGGCTCCGAGGAGGGGAGCGGATCCCGGTGGTATACTCTTTCATCTCCCATCCGATCTGGAAAATAGTCAGGTGCTTAATGGGAATGGTGTTGAATCTATGCTTAACTGCATCTGGGCCGTTGATTGGCCATGACCCACATTTTCAACGGACAAGATTGGATATTGGTCATGGCCCACATTTTTTTAGTATCAGAAGGGTAAAATAGTAATCGCACAAATGTGTTATTGTGGTGGGAAAAGTGACAGAAAAGCAGGAAAGAGAGTGCTCTATTATTATATTCTCTTTCTTCTAATGATAAGAAATTAACATAACACTTACAATTTAAATGATTTTTCAGTAATTTTAACATCAAAAGTCTTCTAATTAAATTACGAATCTAATGATATCACTCTTGATAGTGTTTAAGAAATTAATCATTTTAGATTTCGTATCAGTTATGTTAAGAATTCGTATCAGTAAAGTTATGTTAGGAATTCGTATCAGTTATGTTAGGAATTCGTATCAGTTATGTTAAGAATTCGTATCAGTTATGTTAGGAATTCATATGTAGTTATGAATTTAGTTGATTTAAGTTACAAATCATGATTCGTATGGTTTTATATCATGTTTCGTAACGTTTGAGAACCAATTTCGTATAGGCTTATATCAAGTTTCGTATGGGTTGAGATCATGTTTCATAATGTTTGATAATTATTTCGTATTAGTTATGTGGGAGGTTCGTAATTGTTGGACATGTAAGTTCATATCACATGGGAGATGTCATGATACACAATAACCTGTTATGGATTTTAATTACATTTTCAAGTAACGGGACGATTTGATCCTACAATGTTAATTTTTTTAGATTCCATAAATTTTTTTCCAACAAATCTTATTTGTTTAGTAGAATGATTGTAATTGTTATAGTGTTTTTTCACAGGAGATGAGGCATAATGAGAAGAAGGTTAGGTTAGTTTCCCAAAGGTTCAAAGTGTTGTCAAAGTACATAATCAGGTGTAAAACCGTGGCAACACATGAAGAACATCCAACGATCGAGGTGTTAACTTTTTTGGTACTCAATGTTTGGGCAGATTTCATTTTGGTACACATCGTTCCAAAAATTTTATTTCAGTCATTAACGTTTCAGAAAATCTCGAAACAGTATTTCCATCCAATTTCGTCCAAACTTTCCGTTAAGTGATGACGTGGCAGCTGAGTCACACATCCTAGTCAGCTAAAATATTAATAAAATAATAATTTCATTATTTTAATATTAAAAATTAAGTTTTTATTAAAATAATTAAATTTTAATTAAAAATTACAAAAAAATGTTTTCCCCAAAATTTTCTCTCTTCTCTCTCCACTCTCCTCTCACCTCGAAAATACATATTTAAACATTTCAGGGTTTCAATACTCAACGTTTCGCCACTTTTTCATTTTGGTAGTTTTTGTTTGTAGATCTAATTTTTTTGGTACCTTTTCCACTTCCAACTCTCCTTCTTCTTCCCTCTACTTCCTCCTCCTTCCGTCTCCCCCATGCTTCCTCCTACTTCCTCCCTTCACCTCTCTCCTATCTCTGTTCTCCCCTCTGCTTCCTCCTGCTCTCTCCCTTCTCCCCTTTGATTTCTCTTACCTCCTCCTTTTGCCTCTCTGATCCCCTCTTCATCCAAATATGAGTTTCTAAGGAGGAGGAGGGGGGAGGTTGAAGAAAGGAGGAAGGACAGGCAAAGGAAGATAGAGGAGTGGTGGAGGTAGGAGGTATGAGGAAAATTCAGAAAAGAGGCAAATAGAGAAAGTAGGAAGAAGCATATGGGAAAAGGAAGAGAGGAGAGACGGAGGGAGGAGGAAGAGGGAGAAGTAGGGTCGAAGGAGGAAAAAAAATCAAGAAACATAAATCTATAAACAAAAAAGTACACAAAAACTCAGATCTACAAACAAAAAGTACCAAAATGAAAAAGTGGCAAAACATTTAGTACTAAAACCGTGAAACGTTTAGATATATATGTATTTTTGAGGTGGGAGGAGAGAGAAGAAGAGAGGAAAAAAATTAGAAAAAATATTTTATAATTTTTATTTAAAATATTATTTATTTTAATAAAAAGATAATTATTAACTTTAAAATAATAAAATTATTATTTTATTATTTTTTTGCTGACTGGGATGTGTGACTCAGCTGCCACGTCAGCACTTAACAGAAAAATTGGATGGAATTGGACGGAAATACCATTTCGAGATTTTCTGAAACGATGATGACTGAAATGAAATATTTGAAACGATGTGTACCAAAATGATATTTCATCCAAACGTTAGGTACCAATAAAGTTAACACCTCTCCAACGATCGCGGCACGATGTTTATCAATTTCAAACATCCTCCCTTTTTTTCGTATACATAACTAGTCAGATTTGTACACTTTAGCCAACTTATTCGTAACATATTGAGTTACGCTTTTGTAATACCGTGACCAACAACCATTGCTGAATGATTTAACAGGTCCTCTCACGCAGGAGATTGTCTCTATAGTTTTATTGTTCTTAACCTTACATGAATAAAGTACTCTTCCAGAGCAAGTACAAGATCGGTAATCTCACCGAGGAAGAGTTCTTAACATGCAAACCTGAGAATATGTTGTCAAATTTTATAGTTGTCAAATTGGTACGAATGTGAGTGATAACTGATACGAATATTTGTATGATTCTATAACATGTTTCGTAACGTTTGAGAACCAATTTCGTATTAGTTTATTGGGAGGATTGTAATTGTTGGTTATGTAGGTTCGTATCACATGGGGATGTCATGATACACAATAATTTATACGCGGTATCTTTGTATATTTTGATTTAATTTTACTCAAGCTATCAAAACAATAAGTACATAAATTTATTAATTTATAAATCAATCTTTGACACTCTCCAACAAGAAAAGAACATGAAGAACACGAAAACCAGTAAACCAACGCTCGTCGTCTTTTTATTTAGGAACCTCTGCAATAAGAAATAATATGAAATACATTAGTTGCAAACGAAAAAGTCAGTAAATGCAAACCAAGGGCAAAAAAACATGAACAATACTAATTCATAACACTTGATTACTTAATTCGTAATACTTGACTACTTAATTCATATGGAAAACAAATATGAAACAAAACCATATGGAAAACATTACGAAAATGAGAGAAAAAGATAGGGAAATGAAGGATTTTGAATTTTAAAAATGGAGAGAGTAACAATGATGGTTGCTCACGAAAATATTACGAAAGTAACATGAACACACGAAAGTGTTACGAAACAGCTACAAAAGTATTTGAGAGAGAAAAAAAAGGAGAAAGAAAAAGAGGGGGAAATGAAAGATTTTGAATTTTGAAAATGGAGAGAAAAACAATGATGGTTTCTCACGAAAGTATTACGAAAGAAACATGAAGAACACGAAAGTGTTACGAAACAGCTACGAAAGTATTTGAGAGAAAAAAAGGAGAGAGAAAAAGAGAGGGAAATGAAGGATTTTAAAAATGAAGAGAGAAACAATGATGGTTTCTCACGGAAGTATTACGAAAGTAACATGAAGAACACGAAAGTGTTACGAAACAGCTACGAAAATAGATAAAAAAATATTACTAAACAACTACGAAAATAGATAAAAAAACATTACGAAAATCAAATGTTACGAAACTCAACGTATCCCAATGAACGACTACAAAGTATTACAAATACACTATCAAAACAAACGATAAAAGCAACTAAAGTAACATGAAGAACACGAAATCAATTTTTGGCACCCTCCAACAAGAAAAGAACATGAAGAACACGAAAACCCATAAATTTTAACACAAAAATATGAAAATATAAAGATTCGTACATATTGTGAGGGTTGTATGCACTCCCTGGCGTTTTTATGCGTAGATCTAGCTCCGACGTTGCATTTCCCGGCATAATGAGCACACAAATCTCTTCTTTGTTCAGGAAAATTTGAGAGAAAAAATGAGAGGGAAAAAGAGAGGGAAATGAAGGATTTTGAATTTTGAAAATGGAGAGAGAAACAATGGTGGTTTCTCACGGAAGTATTACGAAAGTAACATGAAGAACACCAAAGTGTTACGAAACAGCTACGAAAGCATTACGAAAATAGATAAAAAAAATATTACGAAAATAGATATTACGAAACAACTACGAAAATAGATAAAAAAAACATTACAAAAATCAAATGTTACGAAACTCAACGTATCTCAACGAACGACTACGAAAGTATTACAACTACACTATCAAAACAAACGATAAAAGCAACTAAAGTAACATGAAGAACACGAAATCAATTTTTGGCACCCTCCAACAAGAAAAGAACATGAAGAACACGAAAACCCATAAATTTTAACACAAAAATATGAAAATATAGAGATTCGTACACATTGTGAGGGTTGTATGCACTCCCCTGGCGTTTTCATGCGTAGATCTAGCTCCGACGTTCTATTTCCCGGCATAATGAGCACACAAATCTCTTCTTTGTTCAGAAAAATTTGAGAGAAAAAATGAGAGAGAAAAAGAGAGGGAAATGAAGGATTTTGAATTTTGAAAATGGGGAGAGAAACAATGGTGGTTTCTCACGGAAGTATTACGAAAGTAACATGAAGAACACGAAAGTGTTACGAAACAACTACGAAAGCATTACGAAAATGAATAAAAAAATATTAGAAAAATAGATATTACGAAACAACTACGAAAACATTACGAAAATAGATAAAAAAAACATTACAAAAATCAAATGTTACGAAACTCAACGTATCTCAACGAACAACTACGAAAGTATTACAAATACACTATCAAAACAAACGATAAAAGCAACTAAAGTAACATGAAGAACATGAAATTAATTTTTGGCACCCTCCAACAAGAAAAAAAAATGAAGAACACGAAAACCCAGAAGTTTTAACTAAAAAATACGAAATATAGAGATTCATACACATTATGAGGGTTGTATGCACTTCCCCGACGTTTTCATGCGTAGATCCAACTCCGATGTGCTATTTCCCGGCATATGAACACACAAATCTCATCTTTGTTCATGAAAATTTGAGAGAAAAGGGAGAGAGAAAAAGGAGAGAGAAATGAAGATTTTAAATTTTGAAAATGGAGAGAGAAACAATGATGGTTTCTCAATTATATAGTGATAGAAATGTCAGATCCGTACTGTTTACGTGTCAGATTCGTAATACTTGGTTTTTCCCAAAATACCCCTCGCGGGTTAGCTCCATCTTGAGCTATAGGATGAATCGGACGACTGTTATGGAGTTAGGCACCATGCTTAATAGCCCTATTAAGCACCCCACCATTAGCCCTCCGATCTGGCGGTTCTTGACATCCACCGCCTCGAGATTATCAGCATCGGCATTGGTAATCGGAGCCGTGAGAATTGGATGCGGAAGCTTAATTATCTCTATTTATTTATAATTGCTCCCAAAACTTAATTCGCTTTATATATATATATATCTAACTGAAGCTGTGAAGCATCTAATACTACTGACGTCAGATTTTCATTTTCAACCACCTTTCCAACCAACCACTACTTGTACTTATCACTGCATCACTAAGCTACACTAAATACATATAGACCAATAAATCGGAGTTGTATTATAATTAATTAAGTAAATTTGGCTGCCCTGCCCTGGGATCCGGATCCAGCTCCAACCATTTCTTGGGTTGGAATCCGGTCCAACTCATTCTCAGCCATTAGATCACCCATTGACCCATTGACCAATCCAATGGTCTAGATTGTTAGGAGTATTTAGGACATTACACAAATAATTTAATTATTATATTTAAATTAAATAATTAATATATTTCCAAGGAAAGCTGGCTCTCCGGCGGCTGACCACCGTCGCCGGCGAATTTTCCGGCGACCGGCCGCCGTCGCCGGCGATTTTTCGGCGAGTTTTTTTTTTTGAAATTTTTTTTTGAATTTTTTTTTCAATATCTTTTTTTTACTTAAAAAAATTACTAGTTAACACTTTTTTTGTTGTTAACTAGTTAACAGTGTTTTTTAACTGATAACTAGTTAACATCGTTTTTTGTTTGATAACTTGTTAACATATTTTTTTACTAACAGGTTAACTAACCGAGTTAACTAGTTAACTAGTTAACAATTTTTTTACTTGATAACAATATTTTTGTTGACTAGTTAACCAACCGAGTTAACTAGTTATCAAGTTGTTAACTAGTAACTTAACAAGTTGTAACTAGTTAACTTGTTAACAAATTTTTTACCCGATAACAATTTTTTTTTAACTGATAACACGTTAACATGGTTTTTACCTGATAACTAGTTAACATCGGTTTTTTTATAACTTGTTAACAGATTTAGGTGATAACTTCAAATTAACATAATTAGTTAACATCGTTTTTACCTGATAACAAGTTAACATCATTAGTTAACTAGTTAACATATTTTTTTGTTGTTAACTAGTTAATAGTGTTTTTTTAACTGATAACTAGTTAACATGGTTTTATATGATAGTTAACATGGTTTTATATTATAACTAGTTAACAACATTTTTTGTTTGATAAATTGTTAACAGATTTAGGTGATAACTTGTTATCAACATTAGTTAACTATTTATCAGATTAACATAATTAGTTAACTAGATAACTTATCGAGTTAACTAGTTAATATCATGACTAAGATAACTAGTTAACATTTTTTTAAGATGATAACTAGTTAACCAATCGAGTTAACTAGTTATTAAGTTGTTAACTAGTTATTAATGTCAACAACATAAAAAATAGTGACTAAAATTGTAAATTTTAATACTAAAAGAACCAAATAACTAAAAAAAATAGAGTGACTAAATTGTAATTTTGTCGTCTTCAACCTTTCGACTCCGTGTTTGCCGCCGTCGCCGATAGTCTATTTTTGCCGCCGATAAGCCACCGAGGACGGACATCTAGTGCAAAAATCGAATCGACACACTGAAGAAGAAGTACAAGGTGGAGAAGGCCAAGCCCCCGCCGTTCAAGTGCCAATTCTTCGGCCGCCTCGATTCCCTCATCGGCTCCACCGCCGCAACATTAAAGAAGGGCTCCGCCGGCCCCCCGGATCCACCGTGGCCCTATCGGTCAAATCGAATCCCAGATCCGTTCTCCACACAAGCGGAGGTGTCTTGGAATTCGTCGTCGGGAGGTAGCAGCTCGTCGAGAGAAGGAGAGGGGAACGGCACCTAGGTTAATTTGACTTTTTCGAAATTTCAATTCTACCCCTCCGGTTTTTGGTTGGAAACCGGTCCAACCTTTAAAGGTTGGGTCCGGATCTTTTGCCCCCTGCCCTGCACATAAAACATTAAACTAGTTTTATCCGTTTATCATCATTACGAATTCATTTATATTAATCAATTTCATTTGGTTGTTGTATATTTGGCTTTCACACCATTTTTGCTAAGGCCATTCTCTCACCACCATCTAAAATATTTTAACATTCACAAATATTGTTTGTTATAATTTTTCGAGTTTAATGATATCAATTTTGTTATAGTTTATTGAATTTTTTTGTGAAATGTTTTGAACTCATACGTAAGTGTTATGTCATGTTAAAATCTCACAAGAGTAATAAAACATAACACCGACGTATAGATGTCACAACACCTAATAGTCTTTCTCCTCCAACATTCTCTCTCTTTCTACCAATACCATTTTCTCTCTCCTACCCACCAATCTCTCAGATCTGTCAGATCCTACTGAGAGATATGACTCTTAGCCGTATTTTCACCCGACAACTCGATGACAATTTTATCCTCATATTTTTATTATAGCTCTTAGTCTCTTCATTCATTCACAATTAATATTAGAGCTGGAAAAATGTTAACTGACCCAATGAACCCGCTCAGTCCGCCTGTGATCCGAATGACCAAAAAGTTAACAACTCGTAACCGACCAGATCATGACCCGACGAACCCGCAACCTGACTAACTTGTCACCCGATTAACCCGCAACCCGTCCGACCGCCCCGAATAACCCGATTGACCTTATTAAATTTACATGTTTTTACTAAAATTCTATGAAAATTTAAAATGATAAAATAATTTTCCAAAACACTTTATAGAGAATATGACTAACGAGGGGCTTAAGTGTGGACATTAGCTGTGTTTTTTGTGATGATGGTGTCGACTGCAAAGACCATCTATTTTGGAAATGTAAGTTTTCAGAGGAAGTCTTTGCCAACTTGATGAGGACTTCGAAGTGCAGAACATGGGAAGGAGTGCTGGAGTATGTCTGCAGGCAGTACTCGGGTAAGTCTGATGCAGCAATTATATGGAGATGCTACTGGGTTGCAGCAGTAAGCATTTTGTGGCGTGAAAGATGCTCAAGGGTCCATGGAGGGCTGAAGAGGACTCCGAAGGATTTAGTAGGACAAATCAAACTGGATATAGCTTCAATTGGCAAGGGTAGAGTAGCTGATAGTAGTTTACAGACTTTTGATAGAATTTGTATATAGTTTGGAGACTCTTGAAGTCTAGGGAATCTGGAAACGTCATTTGGCGGAGATGGTTAACCGAACCCTTCTCGAAGTGCTCCTTAGATAGTATTTGGTATACGGATTATAGCCCTTCATGTTTTTTGATGCAATGAAACCCTCTATTCATAATAAAAAAAAAGACTAACGAAATTCAATATCGTTATTTGTAGTTTAAAAATAAGAATTTATATCATCAAGTTAACTCTTAAAATACCTCAAATTTATGAATTTATCAACTCAAACACAGTGGCGGAGCCAGAAATTTGGCCAAGGGGTGCTTTGTTCGTAAAATAATTTTTTTATTACCACGTAATAAAAAATTAAATCCTAAACTGTACTAATAGAAAAATTAAAATATATCATCAAATCGTTATTCAACCACTCATCATTCATCCGATTTCAAATATCATTTTTTATGAATAAATATCGTTTTTTAAAATCATAGAACAATCAATTTAATTACTTATTAATTTCTAAATCCTAAAATTTAAATAAAAAAATAAAAAATCTAACAATTCAATTGAAGAATTTTTTTTTTTTTGATGAATTGAGCTTTGTTTATATTCACCAAATCAAGGAATAACGATACAAAGTAGAACAGAGAGACAAAGAACCTAAACTACCCTTACAATGATATCAACTTATTTCCTACCAAGAGCGAAATTTCTTATCTCACCCTTAACATCTTCTAAGAGCTGTAAGTTGCTCCTACAATCTACCCTCCCAAAAATACGGTTGCATCTCTCCGTCCATACTTGACAAACAATTACACGCCAAAGAAGCTTCCTAGCCTTCCCTATAACACTATCATCCAAGCCACTTACATACTTAACCATGTCTTCAAAAGAGCTTGGCACAATTCTGAAGAAATAGTTTAGCAGCAGCTTAGTATACTCACAGTGCACGAATAAGTATTCCCTGCTCTCTTCTTCATCATCACATGGAACACAGATAGTGTCAACCAAGGGGTCCCAGGCCTTAATCTTATCCTGAGTGTTGATTCTATTTGACACAATCAACCACGCTATCACTGCTCTTCGAGGGATAATATAACCTGTCCACACACATCCAAACCAATCAACTTCACTTCTCTTCTTCTGAATACCTTCCCAGATTGTACCAATTCTCAACTTCTTCACATAATGTCCATTCCAGTTCAATTCTCCTTCATCATCTTGCACTATAAGAGGCCTAACACAATCTCTCAATTTCAGAAGACGCTTCCAGTGCCAAGACCCTGAATTAGAAGTCACAGTCCAAAAACTACTCTTCTTGATTCTATAATAGTTTAACTAGGCAATCCATAGGGAACCTTCGTTTATCAAAATTTTCCAGATATGACGTATCACATTAGCTAAGTTCCAGCTTCTAAGGTCACGAATCCCAACACCACCTTCCTTTTTGGGTAAGGCAACAAACTCCCAAGCTACTTTAGACCTTCCACCCTCAAGTTTCCCCCACAAGAACTTGTTACAAATGCTCTCTATATCCTTAATAAGATCACTAGGCAGAATAAAGGAAGACATCCAAAACTGCAAAATGCCATGGATAACAGAATTAAGCAATTGAATCTTACCAGCATATGATAACTTCTTAGCTCTCCAGTCTGTTACTCTTCTGGTTATTTTATCCAGCAGTGCCTTACAATCATTCTTCCGGAGCTTCCCTACTGTGAGAGGAACTCCCAAGTATCTGAAAGGGATCTCTCCTCTGCTGAACCCTGAGCTAGCATCAGCTTCAATCGACTGAACTCCTGCAATATATATTTTACTTTTTTCAGGGTTAAACTGCAGCCCTGAAACCTCTTTAAAGTCTTGCAACACACTTTGAACCACCTCAATAGCTTCAGTATTGGCCTTTGTAAACACCAGCAGGTCATCTGCAAAGCTTAGATGAGTAAGCATAGTCCCCTTACATTGCGGATGTAGCTGGAAGGCTCTCTGCTTGACTGCTTTATCAAACATCCCACTTAGGATCTCCATTGATAGCACAAATAGAAAGGGAGATATGGGATCTCCTTGACGGAACCCCCTTCTAGCTGGAAAATAACCATGTAAACTGCCATTTATTTTCACAGAGAGCCTAGAAGATTCAAAACATGCCTCTATCCATTTCACATATTGAATTATAATGGATAAATTAACATGAATAGACATTCTTACTTTGTTTTTATTAGGAAAGAAGACATATAGAGTTTCAGTTGAATTGTTAATTTTATCCCCTCCTACTTCGACCACTTTACTTTTTAGGTCCTTTCGTTTCAATTACCGTCTTCTTAACATTAAATCTATACACAAATGCACACCGACAACTGACAGAGAGATATATCATATGCGACAGATGAAGAGTGGTTAAATTAACATCATGAAGATGAAAGTTGGAACAAAACTACAAAAGGACCCAACTATAAAATAGTCAAAATAGGAGACCATTTATAATGCATGGACTATCTATTAAATTAACAAATTAGAAGGAGGAAAATGTTATTTTTCATACATGGACTATAAATTATATATGAGTTTCAAGCTAAAAGGAAGATGATTAAAAAGTCGTAAAACCCCACCGTAGCCCATTGGTAGCCTTTAACACTTAAACATGAGATGATGTTTGGACTTTGGAAGATAATGTTTGGAATTCCAAGGGGTTGCACGCACACCCCTAGGCAGTAACGTGGCTCCGTCACTGCTTAAACAAAAAAAAAAATCATAATTAAAATGTAACATTTGAACTTATTATATAATATATTTAAACAAATATATGATTGTATATTTGTATCATATAATTATCATCATGTTTAAAAAAAACATTAATAAATGAATCACTTTTTCATATTTCCCCCTCTTTTTTATCTCTTATTTTCTATCAACATTTTTATTTCCCTCATTTCCCCTATCTTTTTTCTTCTATTTTCTAATTTTTACATATTCTCTCCCCTCTTATTTATTTTCATCTTTTATTTTTATCCTTTTTTACTTATTATTATTAAAATTTTATTTAATCTAATTGAGCAATAGAATGATACTATAAAATTATAAAATGTTTAACTAATAAACTAATAATTAGTACATATATGATCTATGTAACTCGTCATATTTACTAGTATCTTCAAACCTTAAATCATAAATCATAAACTTCAAACCCTGCAATCTAAACCAATGCATCTAGATTTGACCAATCATAAAACCGATTTAGCAAAAGGTTTGAGAATTATAAGGTTCAAGCACGGTTCTATCTGATTATACTCTTTTACTGGTCTAACTAGTAATACAAAACCTTACTAATTCGCCTTATTTTTATTCGAGCCAAATCGAACTAAAGATCAATTTATGGTTGTCTAGGTCCGATCATGATATTATTGTTAAACTAGTTTTGTACCCAGCCCGTTGGCTAGATAAAATTGTCATTTCTTGAAATTGTTCACCTTTCAAACCTATAATAAGATGAACTCTTTATATGACTAACATTCACCCCCTGTTTAACTAAACTCAATCAAGTAAGGTCACACAACATTTCTAAATGCATATGATAACAAAGAATATTACTTTTATTATTGTCAAAGAATTCTACTTCATGAAATATGAAGCATAGCAAAGAGCATATAGTGATTAATAAAAAAAATTTATAATTAATTTTAAGATTTTATTTTTTATAAATTAAAATATACTAAAATTTGTTTTATATTGTTTTCTAAGTATTTTTTGTGTTAAGATATATTAAAAATTATAATTTAATTCATAATATATTTAATGTTGAAGTATTTAATATGAGCATTTAATAATATGGAAGATAAATAATTAAATTTTAATTTAAAAATTGTGTGATGATGTGGAATTTTGTAAGGAGGGTTCTATCCTATGTGTCGAAACCAAATCTACCATATTACCATTAAGATTATTAAGATCCTAAATCATATATGATTCTATTCAACTTTGGATGCTTGCATCTAGGGTTTAAAGTTGAGTCGTTGAAGGATAACTTGTTATAGAGTTTAGTGTATTGGGGTTGATTTGAGCTTATTTTTTAACGAGCGAAGCTCGAGTTAGGTGAAAATTTGGCTCGAATCGGTTCGTATGCAACACTATAATTGCATCCAAATATCCAATTAGTCTATCGATAATACATGATTACTGTAAACTTATTACCTTTATCATTACTTTAAATGTTCTTAGTTTTAATTTTCTCTAAATGTATAACTTGTTTCAACTTTTGATTATCAATTTTCATAAATCAATAATAATTGTGAGTATATTATCACATATATAAATCTCATGTTTTACTAGATAACTAATTGTTATATCATTCTTTTTTATTGCGAATAGTTTGTGATAGGATGGATATCCCGAGCCAACCTGTGACCCAACCGATCCACAACCCGACGAACTCGACAAACTCGCGACCCGACAAACTCGCGACCCAATAAACTCGCAACCCTCCCAATCTGAACCATGACCCGCCAACCCGCCCGTTTGACATCTAAAATTAATATTTGATAATTTCAACTACAACTCTCAAAAGAGGTTAAAACATATTAAACCATTAGACTTGACTTGTCAATCCCACTCCCGCGCACTTTTAAGTGGCAAATATTACAATGCTGAAGTTTCAGCACCAAAATAGTGCTGAAAGAATCTTGTGCACTCATTTTGTGAGTGGGCTGTGAGTGGACAACCATTTTGGTGTTGAAACTTGAGCACCCTACCACAAGCCCTTTTAAGTCTTTCCCCCTTTAGTTTTCCAACAGATGCTGGTCCACCACCACACAAACTCATCCGCATATGACAAAAACGAATGAACTACCCTTGGGCTAATGGTATTATGCTGAATGAGGTGATTCAACACCGTGCTGAACAGGGGTATTTTGGTAAAATCATGTATTACGAATCTGACATGTGAACAGTAAAAATCTAACATAAAAAGTTACTATATAATTGAGAAACCACCATTGTTTCTCTCTCTATTTTCAAAAATAAAAAATCTCCATTTCTCTCTCCTTTTTCTCTCTCCTTTTCTCTCTCAATTTTTCATGAACAAAGAGGAGATTTGTGTGTTCATTATGCCGGGAAATAGCACGTCGGGGGTGGATCTACGCATGAAAACGTCGGGAGAGTGCATACAACCCTCATAATGTGTATGAATCTTTGCATTTTCATATTTTTCGTGTTCTTTTCTTGTTTGATGGTGCCAAAAATTGATTCCGTAACATTTGGTTGAAATATGTTGGGTTTCGTAATGTCTGTAACCATTTTCGTAATACTTTCGTTATTGTTTTATAATATCAGTTTTTGTAATATTTTTTATCAATTTTCATAATACTTTTGTAGCTGTTTCGTAACACTTTCGTGCTCTTCATGTTACTTTCGTAATCCTTTATTTCTCTCTCCTTTTTTTCTCTCAAATACTTTCATAACTGTTTCGTAACACTTTCGTGCTCTTCATCTTACTTTCGTAATACTTCCGTGTTGTTTCTCCCTCACATTCTCTCGTTTTCGTAATGTTTTCGTAGAAACAAGAAAAAGGAATGAAGAAGAAGAGGAAAGAAGAAGATTCTAGATCTGGAATAGAGAAAATAAGAAGAGAAGAAGAAGGAAGGAGAAGACGAAGAAGAAGAAAATCTAGATCTGGAATAGAGAAAGAAGAAGAAGGAAGAAGAAGGAAGGAGAAAAAGAAGAAGAAGAATGAAGAAGAAGAAGAAGGAAGGAGAAGAAAGAAGAAGAAGAAAGATAATGTATTTCTCCCTCCATTTTCAAAACTCAAAATCATTCATTTCCCTCTCTTTTTCTCTTTTTTTTTCTCAATAAAAACAAGTGTTACGAATTAAGTACCAAGTATTACATTCATTTCCCTCTCTTTTTCTCTCCTTTTTATTTTATTTTATTTTATACCCACATAACTAATACGAAAGTAATTCTCAAATGTTACGAAACATGGTATAAAACCATACGAATCAGTACCAAGTGTTACGAATTAAGTACCAAGTATTACATTCATTTTCCTCTCTTTTCCTCTAAGAAAAAGGAAGGAGAAGAAAGAAGAAGAAGAAAGAGAATGTGTCTCTCCCTCCATTTTCAAAATTCAAAATCATTCATTTCCCTCTTTTTTTCTCTCCTTTCTTTCTTTTTCTCAAAAATAACAAGCGTTACGAATTAAGTACCAAGTATTACATTCATTTCCCTCTCTTTTTCTCTCCTTTTTATTTTTATTTTATTTTATGCCCACATAACTAATACGAAAATAATTCTCACATGTTACGAAACATGCTATAAAACCATACGAACAAGTACCAAGTGTTACGAATTAAGTACCAAGTATTACATTCATTTCCCTCTCTTTTTCTCTCCTTTTTTTTCTATTTTATGCTCACATAACTAATACGAAAGTAATTCTCAAATGTTACGAAACATGATCTCAAGCGAAACTTGCTATAACCCAATACGAAATTGATTCTCAAAACGTTACGAAACATGCTATAAAAGCATACGAACCATGATTTGTACTTGAAGAAAAATAAGAAAGAGAATAGAGAAGAAAGAAAAAGAAGAGGAAGAAGAAAGAGAATGTGTTTCTCCCTCCATTTTCAAAATTCTTATTTCCCTCTCTTTTTCTCTAGAAAAACAAGTGTTACGAATTAAGTACCAAGTATTACATTCATTTCCCTCTCTTTTTCTCTCTTTTTTTTGTCTATTTTATGCCCACATAACTAATACGAAAGTAATTCTCAAATGTTACGAAACATGATCCCAAACCCATACGAAACTTGTTATAACCCAATACGAAATTGGTTCCCAATACGTTACGAAACATGCTATAAAACCATACGAATCATGACTTGTACTTGAATCATTAGAAGAAAGAGAATAGAGAAGAAAGAAAAAGAAGAGGAAGAAGAAAGAGAATGTGTTTCTCCCTCTATTTTCAAAATTCAAAATCAATCATCTTTCCCTATCTTTTCTCTCCTTTTTATTTTGGAATAGAGAAAGAAGAAGAGAAGAGAAAAGAAGGAAAAGACGAGAAGAAGAAGAAAGAAAAAGAAGAAAGAAGAAGAAGAAGAAGAAGAAGAAAGAAGAAAGAAGAAGAAGAAGAAGAAGAAGAAGTATTACATGTGTATCATGACATCAAGTGTTACGAAATTAAGTAATATATACTCTAATAATTCGCAAAACATATACTTTGAGATCTTATTCGTATCAATTTGGACCATACTACGTAATAAGGGGAGAAAATGGACAAGGGTTAGAACTTCAAGTAGAATACCCACATAACTAATACGAAAGTATATCTCAAACGTTACGAAACATGAACTCAAACCCATACGAAACTTGCTATAACCCAATACAAAATTAGTTCTCAAAATGTTACGAAATATGTCTCAAACGTTACGAAACATGTCTCAAACGTTACGAAACATGAACTCAAACCCATACGAAACTTGCTATAACCCAATACAAAATTGGTTTCAAAACGTTACGAATCATATCTCAAACGTTACGAATCATGATTTGTACTTGAATCATTAGAAGAAAGAGAATAGAAAAATTGAGTACTCTCTTTCCTACTTTTCAGTCACTTTCTCCATCACTTTAACACATGACGAGATTACTATTTTACCCTTCTGACACTCTCATTTATTATAGCAATTGATCTTGTGGGGCCAAACCCATGAATGCCTGAGATTTAATTCAGCACCATTCAGCACCATAATGAGTCAGCACCTGACTAATTTCCCCACCCTTGGCCTTCAGACTTTAGAGCCTTCATCTAACACTCATTATTTATCATAGACTTTGACTATTCTCAAGTCCTCTTCCCTTCCCATCATTCATAACTCATAAGTCATAACCCCCTTTATATTATTCTGCATCCCATTATTTTTTTAAATTATTACTTCATGTTCAATACTCTCTGTAGTAACCAATTATATCAATGAATTCCATGGCGGCGGATCCCAACAAGTATATCTCCCTTATCTTCTTCACCCTTATCTCATTCTCACCTACAACAACATCAGCTCAACTTCCCGATGGTCAATTCATCTTCAACGGATTCAACGGTGCCGGCGCCTCCTCCGACGTCCTCCTCGACAGGGCTACATTCCTCAAACCCAGCGGCGCCTTACGACTCACTTCCACCTCTACCAAACACGCCATAGGCTACGCTTTCCACACACACCGCTTTCACTTCCTAAACACTTCTTCCTTTGCAACTACTTTCGTCTTCTCTATAGCCCTTCCCTCCTCCGGTAAAGGCGGATTTGGCCTTGCCTTCGTCCTCTCCCCTTCCACTCAATTCCCCGGCGCAAATGCCGACCACTATCTCGGCCTCTTCAACTACACCACCAGCGGCGACCCCTCCAACCACATCTTCGCCGTCGAGTTTGACACCGTCAACGGCATCAACGACTCCCGAGACACCGTTGGAAGCCACGTCGGTATCAACGTCAATAGCATGAATTCTTCCCTATACAAAGCTGCAAGTTACACCGACCAGAACGATCGAACCAATGAGGTCATCCTCCAGAGCGGAGATCCGATTCAAGCCTGGATCGAATACGATGCAGTTGTCAAGTCCGTCTACGTAACCCTAGCCCCCGCCGGAGTACAGAAACCAATTTCCCCTCTCCTTAATTACTCAATAGATCTGGCTACCATCGTCAAGGAGGAAATGTACATCGGCTTCTCCGCTTCAACAGGGGATAAGGCCAGCTCACATTACATCCTCGGATGGAGCTTCTCCGCAAATGGAAATCCAGCTCCGCCGCTGAACATCTCGCTACTCCCTTCGACGCCGGAAGAGGAGAAGAGACCGACGAAATTCAAGCCGGGGGTAATCGCTCTAATCGCCTCTTTATGCGCCGTCACAGTCGCTCTATTCGGATTGATGATATTTGTCACTCTGTACAAGAGAGTGATGATGCGATTCGAGGTTTTAGAAGATTGGGAATTAGAATGCCCACACAGATTCTCCTACCGAGATCTGTACTCTGCCACCGGAGGATTCAGCGACAGCGAGGTAATCGGAATCGGCGGGTTCGGATCTGTATACAGGGCGATTCTCCCCAATTCATCATCCGGAGCTGAGCTCCTCGCCGTGAAGAAGATAACCCGAAACTCGATACAAGGGATTAGGGAATTCGCGGCTGAGATCGAGAGCCTGGGGAGGCTACGGCACAAGAATCTGGTGAACCTGCAAGGATGGTGTAAGCACAAGAACGACCTCCTCCTAGTCTATGACTACATCCCCAACGGTAGCCTGGACTTCTTCCTCTACCGGAGGCCAAACGGCGTCGTGTTGACATGGGAACAGAGATTCACAATCGTTAAAGGAATCGCCGCTGGACTATTGTACCTTCACGAGGAATGGGAGCAGGTTGTGATCCACAGGGACGTGAAATCAAGCAATGTGTTGATCGACGGTGAGATGAACGGGAGATTGGGGGATTTCGGACTGGCGAGGCTGTACAACCACGGAACGGCGTCGTATACTACGAACGTTGTCGGGACAGTCGGGTACATCGCGCCCGAGATGGCCCGAACAGGGAAGGCGTCGACCCGAACCGATGTTTTCGCGTTCGGGGTTTTGTTGCTGGAAATCGTGACAGGGAAAAGGCCGATCGACGACGACGAGGATTGTTTCATACTGGTGGACTGGGTGATGGAGATGTTGCGAATTGGGGATATTTTGGAGGTGGTGGATCAGAGATTGGGGTCCGGCGGTTACGCGGCGGAGGAGGTGAAGATGGTTTTAGGATTGGGATTGGTTTGTGCTCATCCAAGGCAGGAGTGTAGGCCGACGATGAGGGAGGCGGTGAAGTACATGAATGGCGAGGAGGAGCTTCCTTCGATCGAGGCGGAAGGATACGGCGACGTTTTGGGGAGCACGAGGAGGATGAATTTCAGACTGTTGGAAGTGATTAATCATAACAGTAATTTTTATAGCTCTTCTTCTATAGGTGGTGCTTCTGTGAATTCTATCTATGACGGGAGATAGTATTAGCGTGACTTAATTATTATTTATTTTTTGTTTGTTAAACATTGTGTACCATATGGTAAAAAGCTTTGTTGTATAAATTGTTCGGAATTTTATAAATAATCAAATTTTGAATTTGTTTGATTACCTATCAATATCTTAACTTTTCGTACTAAATGGCCCTGTACTTAGAAGCCTCATACATTATACATATACGAGGCGACAGACAAATTACCCACCTCCAACACTCGTCGGAGAGTGACATAGATGATCAACATGGTATTTATAGCATGACTCAAAGGCTGCAACACGTGTTGTCTCTAACTCGTGTTAGGGGGCAATTGATTGGGGCCGAGACCCAGAAGCCTCAAGTTGCAACTGACTATATATCTGCTTATGAGCGTTGAGGTAGATTTGCTCTAGTGCATCATCCACCCTCTGCATCACCTAATCTAGTAGAGTAAGTTCGCCGGGTCACCTCAATTGATAGGGCGCCCCACCTCGTCGCCACTCACACATTAGTACGGTCTGTAGACCAGTCACGTTAAAGATATTTCCTTGGCATGTCCCTGGCAGCAACAACCCTGCCCACTGCTAGGTAGGACCTCATTTGATGGCCCAGATCGTGCCACACGAGATCACCACTTAGAATTCGACATGTGGAGCTCAAGCCCACGCCACAATGGCTCTATAAATATAAAGATGATCATTCAACATTGGACACACATAACACCACTACCCATACAATTCTTATGATATTACGCATTGTACGTCGAAGGCTTGGTCATACGCCTTAAGGGCACATACTCAGTACTTCTCTGTTGTCCACTCATATACATTCACTTACCCCTAAACACATGCTATTCTCTTAGTGAATTGTTATCCATTGTTTACCTTACAAGGAAAAGCTCACAAGAACTTGAAGGTGCGCGTGGAGCACCCTCACATCCCTCAACCCTCCAGTTGAATTACTTATTGGATCTGGGTGAATCACTTCTGCACCTGATAGGGGTTAAACATTTTTGTTTCTATCATAGCAAAATACATCATACCCTTTTATTCAAACTATTGGCATTCCAACTCTTCTCTACGTATTCGTAAAGACTATTCTAAGACTAACATTCTCATCAGTGTTTGACAAAATTCTTCTAGAGTAGTATTTTTGAACAAGTAATGTAATGTTATGTACCCCACACCGAACAAAGTCTGTTCATTGAACATTATTTTGTACACATGAGTAACTTTGTAATTTATTCAAATAAACAAATCTAGCATTTATTAAAATAAAATTATGTACAAATGATACTTGGCTTCACAATATGTCTACTTACGGTTGACAATATGTCTACTTACATCATCCAAACACACCTTATTGCCGCTATGATGTCGTTTCATATCTTTAGCATCACTCCGCCGATGAGATTTACCAACAACATTGGGCCGAAATACGACTTGGCGTTCAATGGTCTTCGCATTACACAATTTGTGCCTACTAGTCCCCCGCCACGAGAACAAAGCATCCAACCCACACCCTTTCTGTGCAATTACCGACGTTGTCGTCGTCGACCTATTTGGTGAGTTATAACCATTTGAAGGCGGCGATTTCGGCGGCATTATCTTGTTGGTAGCATAAACTGCAGAAGATGCGACCGCCAATGCTGTTGCGTCTGGCAAGAACCTCTCCATCATGAAACTCAGATACTCGCCATCGCCATTGTTGTAAGTATTTCTCTCGCCGTCAAATTTTCGACCAAATCCACCCACGTCTCTGTCGCCGCCGCCGCCATCTTTGGTATCGTCTCTTTGGGCTATGTCGATTGCTTCCGTGAGAGACAAGGCGTCCATGTAAGCGTTTGAGTAATAATCGTCGACGTCATCATCCACATCAGCGTCACTTCCATCTTCCTCCTCGTGGCCTAGGGCAAATCATCCAATAAATACACTTAATTTAGTTCTTTAGTTAGTGTTTACTCTAAAAAAATCACTACTTATTATGTGTTACAATTTCTAATTTAGATAGATGTATCATGCTTCACATAAAAGTTCCAAATATGTATAAAAATACAATGTAAAAATCACTTGATCATGTAAAATTTTTATGTCTTTAATCGAGAATCATATTTTTATAATCAATCGTTATAAACTGTAATTGAACCATAGTTATATCAAATTGAACTAAATGGGTTAACTAATTGACAATATTTCACTATAAATCAAATGAAAAATGAGAAAATACTGACTTTGACGCTGACGTGTATCAACATGGGTAGCAGGAGAATGAGTGAAAACGGCGTCATTTTCTTCGGCAGCTGGAATCCAACGGCAAGGTGGGGGCCTGAGCCGAGGAGTGTAAAATTCGTCAGCTCCGATATCCGTCGGTGGCCGCTTAGGCTTCCCAGGAGCTCGTTCCCAACAAAAGGGAACTTGGTAGTGATGATCGCGTGATCTATGGGAAGCAGAAGGAAGATTGATGGAGTTAGTGGCTGTACAAGATGATGGGTGTTCTTGATCAGCAACGACGTCGTTGCAGCGAGCGTGACGCCTAGTGGACAAGAGTGGTAAATTAAAGTCGAGGTTTCCAGGACATTTGGAGTCCGCCGGAGTTTTCTTACCCTTTGCTTCTGATTCTTCCATAAGAAGAAGAAGAAGAAAGCCACACAAGGTGTTTGAACTTTGATTCATGTAGGGAAGATATGTTTGTCAGCACAATGCACAAGTAAAGAAAAGGTGAAAAAGGAGACACGGATGTGGTTGAGTTGTGTGTGTATCATGTATGATTTGATAGGATCGGTCGTGCAGCTGTCAATGTGTGTGGAAGCATCTCGTGATATATGCTATTAAAAACCTATCTTCCTTTCCTTTACCAACTTTACACGTACCTTCTTCATTCACATGAGAATCCATGCAAAAGAAAACCCTTATCAATCTGGGTTTCGAGCCGCATGATGGTTGATCTCATGATCGCTCAATGGTCTCTGCTAGCGAGGTGGTAATTTGCAGCACAATGCCTCCTAGCCTCCAGTTTATATATAGGAGGGTTTTTAATTACTAATGGTTTATATGTTACTAGCGAGGTGGCGATGGATTATTATACTGGGTTATTTCATCAAATTATAATATTTATTGGGCTAAATCTAAAAAATTACTGGATTAATCTACTTATATACATAAAAATACATATAGTTTAAAAGCTTTAGACTCGGACGTGGGTGGGCGGCGGCCTAGGGAACCAATCTCCAGATTCGTCACTGACTAGTAGCCTCCTATATATACCTCTGCAGAAGAAATGAGTGTTTAAGCAAAGGTTTTAGCTGAAAAGATTTGCAACGAGGTTGATTTATTTTTTGAGTTTACATAAACGTTAGTTTTCTTGGTCTTTCTGTAGTTCTGTTTGACTCATGTATACTCTGTATACTCTGTCTCTCTTCTATTTTTTGTTTGCAAAGTGAGAGTTCTTCGATGAATTAAAATTTAATTCTTAAAAAAAAAAAATACATCATAAAATAGTCTCGTAAATTCTAGGTTACATAATATTTTAGGTCACATCTTGTTTCTGAAAGCATATAAAATCTATGCAATCAATTCTGCAAACTTTTTTACCTACATCTAATTTTGGAGACAAGGTCTCTGAAATTCATTTAACGACTATAGTTGATTTGGTCAACTCAAACTTGACTCGTTATAAATTTTGGGTTGCCTGGAACCCTAATATACAAGTCTGAGCCCCAAGTGTAGTCTGATAAGGGTTATCTCAACCAAAGACCCAATCGAAGGACATGCCCGCCAGCCCACCCCACCCCATTACAAAACCAGTCTCCTCCCATCTATAAAAGCATTAGTGTTGCCTTCGTTGATTCGGTTGTCGTTGTCCTTCTCCACTGTCGTGCCCATTCATTCCTCAGCCCCAACATCACATAACTCCCATATTCGATTGTCACCGTCCTTCCCCACCCAGTGGCGGAAACAGGAAATTAGTTAAGGGGGTGCTTTGTTCGTAACAAAAAAAAAGTTAAACACATAATAATGAATTAACTCCAATGGAAGATGACAAATAATACTTAAGATTCATACAATCAGAGGCGTCCAATCATTTTTGGAGACCCTGTTCTAAAAGATAGACATGGGCACAAAATATAGTTAATGTTAAAGAAAAAATTGTTAGACAAGAGGTGAATCTAGAAGTCCTAGTGATTATTTTCAAGAGCACTTTCATTAGCATTAAAAAAATTGAGACCCCACATAAATAGCCTTTTAATTAACTCAATTTTAGATATTGGTAATTCGAATAATACGTACTGAAACCCGTTAACTATATTAATAATAGCCGTTGGCTTGGACCGAGGCCCAAAAAATTTGAGGCTGTGTGCCGTAGGTCTTCCTAGCACAGGGTAATGGACCCCTCTACATACAATAACCCAATAATAGTCAACATTCACAACCAACCACGACAAGTTGATATTATGAAAGCATTGTGAACTGCATTCCTTATCCAAGCTAGCACACTTTCAAAGATATGCTCTTTTAAATAATTGTTACGTATAACTTACGTAACAACATTTTCAATTATGTAATTAATTTTACAGGTTATGTAAGAAATAACTTTGTTACGTGCATCTTATGTAAATGTTTTTTTATCTTATGTAACAAGCATAATTTGACATGTTATGTAAGGAATATTCTTTGTTACGTAAAGATTATGTAACAGATGATCATTATCTTACGTAATAAACTTTAATAAGTTATCTTATTTGAAGTAAAGTCAAGTTATTGTAAGAGGTTTATAGTTTTTGATAAAGAATATAAATTAGAAATCATGTTTCGATTAATTTGGAAAAGAAGAATATTGAGAAGTGGGGTTTGGAAATTAACGAGTATCAACTCTTATCAGTGGCGGAGCCAGGAAATTGGCTAAGGGGGTGCTTTGTTAAAAAAAATTACATAATGAGAGACGGGCCCAAGATTCAAAAAATTATTGAGTCAAAATTAAAATAAATTTTTACTATTGATTCAAAGATTATTAGTATTACTTTTTATCACATGAAAATTAGAATGTGTCACCCGGCGATTTTTTTATCCATTTTAATGATTTATCATCAAATATTGTATTCTTACTTATTTACAAATTAAGATAAATTGATGTTGGACTTATTCAACCATTTATACATGTTGACGAAATATTAGTATTATAGAAAAGATAATAGTTAATATGATTGAACGGAGAGAACAGAATGAAGTTGCTCATCAGTTTGCTAGGAACTCTATCTCCTGTGAATTGTGATACGCCTGTTGTGAGGGTGTCTTCTCCAGAGTTTTTTGATGATGTTTGACTTGACTTTTGTCCGAATAGGCATGATTAATAAATGAGATCGTCATTTTCTTCAAACAAAATAGTTAATATGATTGAGTTTATTAACTATATTAGGATTTTTTTAAGACAAGGGTTGTGAAAATATATTTTATAGATGAAAATCATTTCTTCAATAGGTAGATTTAGAGTCATGTTAGAGGTTCAGTGTTCAAACCCAAGAGATGGAGGAGTATATTTCAATTTTTTATAAACAGCCCTAGAGATTCTGTGTTCAAGCCCAAGAGATGGAGGAGTATATTGCAATTTTTTTTAAACAGCCAAGGGGGCTGCAGAGCACCCCTTGGCAACAGGTGGCTCCGCCACTGACTCTTATGACTTACGAGTGTAGCAACCACCAAAGGGAGTCTAGAGCTGACCCTTAATTATATACATACGCATGTTTATAATTAATAGAATTTAAGTGACCAGATGAGAAATTGTTTGCTGGTTACCTTGCATGCCTTTACCCCTTTAGTTGAATATGTAATATGAGAATTGGAATTTTGTAGCACAATTTTAAAAAATATGTACCGTCAGTAGCCAAATGTGTAAAAAAGTCCAGAAATAGCACAATCTGACTGGCAGCCAGCTACGCGCCAGCCAGGTAGCGCTGCGCCACCCAGCCAGCGCATCGCTACCCAGCAAGCGCAGCGCTGGCTGCCTTATCAGATTTGATACCGTCAAATGCTCCGTTAGGGTTTCATCAATCCCAGCCAGCTATGCGCTGGCTAGATGGCGTATCGCTGCCTGGGACTGATGAAACCCTAAGCCCCTCAATTTTTAGTATAAATACCCCCTCTATGATGCAGTTTTGCACCACTCACCTCCCTTGAAGCCCACTTAGAATTTGAAGTAGGCAGCCGTCACCAAGCTTAGAATATGTCGTTCTTCAACTCTGGCTCTAGGTCTCGGAAGAGTAAGCGTAAGTTGAATTCGTTAGGGTGCTTTGTACTTATCTCATTTATTCGTTTAACGAATTAATCTTGTGTACTAATTATTGTTGTTCTGTAGTGACAGATACTGAGAGGGTAATGCACAAGTTGAAGAAGCCGGTGGAGGAGGACTTGTTCGTTTATGAGGCAAGTGTGGTTAACTGCTGGTGTGACTTAAGGGCGACTAGATCCGTTCGACCGAGTGATCTGGAACGCTATTTTAGCTGCCCTCTTGAGAGAGAGGTAAAAAAAGGGTTCGAATTTAATTTTATTCATTTTCCTAGTTCTCAAAACCCTCTACGTTTGTTTTCTGATCTGTAGGAGAAGGGGTGTGGTTATTATGAAAAAATGGAGGTGCGGGAGGCCGTGGATGCTGCTATTAAGGAGAAGGACCAAATCATTCGGGCGAAGGACGAACAACTTGTTCGATCGAATAGGGAGAAGGATGACATCGTTGAGGAGAAGGACAACATTATTCGAGACCTGAGGGAAGAAATTTCATGGTTGCACGTTTCAATCATTAGGTTGCTCAGGGAAGGGCCTCCCTCTCCACCACCCGGACGTTGTCCTTACAATTGACATCCATGTTGGGCCTAGTGTGTTTGTTATTTCTGTTGTTGTTGTTGTTGTCGTCGTTGTCGTTGTTGTCGTTGTTGGCGTCATTATCGAAGTTAATAAAATGACTGGTCTGTAGTTGCAGTCTTTCTTCATTGTGTTGTCAAATTTAATTTGTTTTTATGACATAGTTGCAGTCTTTTTCAGTGTGCGGCCAATAAATGTACACCATTTCTGAAGTGTGCGATCAATTCTGAAGGATGGACTAATAAAAGTAACTTCGTAGTACAACTACAAAACAAAAATTACATTGAAACTGAAACATGAAATTAACAACCAAACATTTGAAATACAGATTACCAAACACAGACTACCAAACACATAATACTAAACATTTCATAGTGCAATTAACCGTTCCTTGTAGGGTTTGGATTTCTGCTGCTTCGCCTCGCACGTCGGCACGTCCTCCTATTGTGCTCTTCTTGATGGCAGTAACTGCAGTGAGGCTCAATATCTTCAACCCAGTCCATCTCGTTGCGTATGCGAGAATGTCGTGGTTGCCCCATCTCCCTGACCCTTTCTGGGTCAGGCATCAACTTAGGCCCTCCATGAGGCACCCAGTCGTCTTTCGAGCCGATAGGGAGGAAACTCCGTTCGTATATGTGTCTTACTGTTTCCAGCCTGTAATGGGCGTTGGCGTAGTATAAGGGATCTTGATTGGCGGCGTTACATGCGGCCACGGCATGTGAACAAGGCATCTTCCACTGTTGGAACTTGCCGCAGGAGCAATGCACGTCCCCCTCCTCGTAGTCCAAGCGAACTTCTTGCCTATTGTTTCCCTTCCCGTTGCTGCGATTTATCGCCGTCTGTATTTCGAATATCCCAGCATCATAATCGAAAGTCCTCACTGTGTGAGAAGTGGCCTTATTCACTCTCCATTGCACTCACGATGCCCACATGTCGGTCGGATATGACACATACTCCGCGTCTCTATGTGACTCGTCGTTGTATGCAATCAAAGAACCATTCCCAAGTCTCCTTGCTTTCAACGTCCACAATTGCGAAAGCCACAGTGAAGATGTTCTTATTACCATCGAACGAACTAGCCATGAGTAGTGTGTACTTGTATTTTCCTGTCATGAAGGTACCGTCGACGACGAGCACAGGAGGACAATGTTTGAAACCTTCAATGGCCGGGGCGAAACTCCAAAACACACGGTCGAATTGGGTGATTGTATCTCCATCATCCGTTGTGATTTCTTTCGTGACGAATTCAACTTCCGTCCCATAGTTCCGATCTTGTATTGCCTTCATTAGGGTAGGTAACTCGTTGTATGATTCCTCCCAATTACTATATATCCGCTCCATGGCGCACTGTTTGCCGTTCCATGCCTTCTTGTATGAAATTTGCCGTCCGTACATAGTATGTATCTCTGTCTGAAGAAGTTTGATCCGAATATGGGGGCGTGCTTGGACAAAGGGCGTGACTGCATCAGCTATGACATTGACGTCCAACTGGGTCGGACTGATGTTGTTCTGGATCCCCAAACACGTATGGGCCGGATTGAATTGTTTTACCGTCCACACATCGCTCTCATCTGTAGTGAGCCTTATCCTCCACGGGCATCCATTGCTTTGATATCCATGACATCGTTGCTCAAGCAACCATTTGCTAGACCGTGTCGTGCATAACATACGGTTATTCCTGAGTGCATATTGCTTCAGACTAGTTTGAGCCACAAGTTTGCTTTCGAATTGTTGACCAACCGCTAACCCTGGCCCGTCAATGTGTGATAAAACGTGTTTACCAAGGTCGTATTCCTCGGGTTCTCTCAATGGCCTCTACTCACATTCCTCGTAGACGGTCTATTCATTTGAAAGGAGTTTTGATTTGAAATAGACACTAAAAACATCAAAGGAAACTAAAAGGAAGAAAGACAAATAAAGTGGTGCAAATCAAAGACAAAGAGGTTCTCTTGGTGGGTAGTTTCATCATGCTCAAGATGACTAATTGAACAAACAAGCCAATTAAGATCGAGTTTGCACTCGGATGACCATGCATTTCACTTTATTAGACTCGATGCACTCTCGTAGCACCTAATCCCTATCCCAATACCACTCAATTTAGGCTCTCGCTCTCAAACTAAGTGAAAATAGGATGCATTCTAAGTGTTTGATGAAATGCCAAGACACAAGACCCTCTCTTAAGACTCTATGACCACAAGGCTAGGCACAACACTCTCATATCAATGCCCTAACACTAAGAGATTCACCCAAAAAGCCCTTTCAAACTCAATTGAATGAAATTCCACATGCACACCAAGTGTTCGATAAAATGCCCAAGAGAGAAATCAAGTGAAAATGGTTGAAATAAGATGATCTAATCTCTTAGAACACACTCACTTCAATCCCTAGACCTACAATCTATGCAATCCAAGCACTCTCATGCATCAAATTACAATGAATGGAACAAATCAAGCAAACATGGCATAAAATGGCATTAAGAACAAGTCTAGGAATCATCCTCATACAACCAAGATCAATCATGGCAAGTTCTATACAATCATCTCTCTATCATAGCACAACTAATCTACCCATCCAAGATGAACCCTAGAAAATCAGCCACACATGGCCAAGGGAGTAAAGAGAGAAGAAGGAAGAATGGTCACCAAGAACACCATGGATGAATCCTTGAGATGATCTTCACTTCTCCACTTGTAAGCACTTCTCCCAAGGTTTGTTGGCTTCAATCCTAGCTCCAATAGCTTCAAATTGCTCCAAAAACGTGCTCTAGGGTTTGAGGGTTCGTGGAAATGTATTTGGGGTTTTAGAGATAGCATAGAATTGCCCAAAATGGCCAAAATCAAGAGTATTTATAGTGCAGGGGACAGTGCACGGCGTGCACCCCTGCACGGCGTGCATAGTGCACGGCGTGCACCCCTGCACGGCGTGCACATCTGCACGGCGTGCACCCCCTGCACTCTGCAGAAGACCCGATCTTGCAAGGCTCACATCTCCCTCGTCCGGCCTCCAAATGACCTCCCGTTTGCTCCTATGCGCTCCTTGTTATCCGTACTTTGAAGCCAGAACCTGAAAATGCACAGAGCAGCTCCAATAGCCCACGAATTTTGGCTCCGAAGTGGCAACCGGACAACAAAATGACACTTAGCACAAAAATTCAATAAACGCATATAAATCATGTTATTTCGCGAATAAATACGGGCATATCATAGGTCATTCATAAGCTTAAAATGCACTGATTAAAGTCACATCAAATTCCCCTACGACTAAGCTTTGCTTGTCCTCAAGCAAATGAATTAGAAAACATCCAAGTTCACAAATGACAAGTTCGGTCCATTGAGATTCAAGCAATCACGATTTAGCTTAAACTGTTCCACGAACAAACTAAACCTACACATGCAAGAACATCAACCAAACAAGTCTAAACCTCACCAATTTCTGCACACTTCAAGTAGTGGTTGATTGGGACACAGCAAAACCGACCACGACAACACCAACTCTAATCAAAAGGACTTGAAATCGGAACATGGATCGTGAGTCGTGAATGTGGCTATCGACTCGACTTCATCCGCTTCTAGATCCGCACTTTACAACTCTGGCTAGGATCAAAGGCTACAGTTGAGAACTCTTTTTCTTTCTTTTCTTTTCTCTTTTTTTTTTTTTTTTCTTACTGCATACTAGTGCTCGATTCAACACTTCACTTAGGTGTTGAACCTGCCTAGCTCACAGCCTTTGCCCTTTTGCTTAGTGCTCAACCCGACACTTCACTTAGGTGCCGAGCTTGCCTAGCTTTTCTTTTGAGCATTTTTTTTTTTTCACAACTTAGCCACTTGATCCTTAGCCCCTTAACAACTTCCGTACAAGATTTCGAATTGGATTCCGTCTAGTCTCAAACACAATCACGAAAGATCAAAAAGAGAATGAAAAACATGGAAGAGGGGAAGAAATTCTGATTGCCTTCATCATCCTAGACCGGTGTTATCGAGTGGTATAAAAACACGTATCCAACCAATCAACCAACATACAAGAGTGATAAGATCTCAGTTCTGGCCCAGACTCATTTGATATTAGTGCTAACATGCTGGTTATAGGTTCTAAGTGAAACAATCTAAACATCATTGTGAAGGCTTGAAGTCAATTAAACACTAAACGCCAAGAACCGAACGATTCTACAATAGAGGAATTCGACAGTCAATTAAGGTCATGCAACACATCAGATCATAGCTTTAGACTTCTACCGACAAATAATCACACCAAAACTCAAACTCCCCTACGACTAACATGAGCATTGTCCTCAATGATCAAGAGAGAGAGAGGATAAGGTGGAACGAATATACCGCGCGGTGAAGAAGAGAAGCCGGAGATGGGATCCCGGGTCAAGTAACCTGCTCAGGACGAGGACCTGAATCAGGGTACCTGTATAAAACAAGGGAGGGCACACCGCTCAAACACAACCCATAGTTGACAAGATGAGAGTACGGATGAGATGTGTGATCCAACAACACGACAAGTTCAATGCCAGAAATGAAAAGAGAAAATAAGAAGTCAAAACACAACAAAACATGCAGTCATAAACAGAAATAAAGGAAAGGAAAAATCCAAAGTCCTGAGAAGTGGTGAGTGATCCTGCAGCTCTCAGTGAGGTGGTGGTCGTGGGTGCCCAGGCCACTGGGACCAAGGATGGTAGCCGTCAAACGGGGGAGGCGGTGGAAAGACTGTCCAAGTGCTGGAGGGGCCGGACTCAGAGTGGAAGCTCTCCTGGTAGTAGTAGGACTGATGCTGCTGCCAGTACTGAGAATGCTGAATCTGAGTAAGCTGGATACCCTGAAACTGCTGAACCTCATGCACCTGAGCAAGCTGCTGTCCATAGAACTGCTGGCTCTCAAAGTCCCTAGCGTTGTACGCCTCGAGGTCCTGAACTCTCCTGTTAAGATCCTGTATCGCTGCACTGTCTCTCCTCTGTCCCGCACGCATATCCTCCACTACGGTGGTGAGGCGACCCATCCCCGAGATAAGCTCATGAAGTGTAGTAGGGTCGATCTCCTCATCCTCCTCATCACTGTCATCATCTGAGATCCGACAAGTCGGAACCAGAAGGTCTGTGATCTGAGCTGTAGGTAGGACAATCCGCAAGAGAACTGGTCGAGGCTCGACAAATGCTGGAGCAGGACCAAAAGCATCAAGGCACTCATACCCCCGCACCAACCTGGTCACAAATCCTCCTCCCAGCAGAACACCAGCAGTGTCATTAGCTTGGATCTGAAGGAGGGCTCCTAGCACTAAATCACCTAGATGCAGCTTGATGCCCCTCTCCAAACAATAAAAGAGAAACAAATCTCTGACTGAGACTACACCTGGAGAGGAGGATGACTTCCTGTGGGTGATGGAGTGCCGGAAGAAGTGATGAAGGAGCTTCAGCATAGGCCGATTCACTTCTGTGACCTTGGATGAGCGAGCTGAATAACCCCTAGCCCTCGGTGCAATTTCCTTGAAGAATGCACACCTGGCGTCCCCCGTAAGAGAAGATATGAGAGCCAACCCAGAGAGCTCGCCACTTTGAACCTCCGTCCACTCATAGAACCCAAGACGGTATCCAAACTCGTCAATGGAGCACACACGCGCCATCCCGCCGAGCCTAAAGCGTACACACACCTCACTAGTGGTCTCGTGACACTCCACGGTGAGAGTGCTTAGGAACTCCTTTGTAGGCCACTCATACGCCCTCTCGTCAACCTCCAAGAGCGGCCAAATACCGGCTCCATCAGCAAAAGTCTTCAAACATCCAACCAACCATCACGACTCTGCAACCCCTCAAAATCAAATCTACCCTGCCTCGCCACGGGCCATCTCGCCATAACCTGATAGCGACTGTAAGCCCGATCTCTGGGGTCGAAGTCGAAGATCCTCTGAACCACTGATTCAGGAGGGTCGACGCCACGAGGAGCTGGAGGCGGCGAAGGCGACCGTGGTGGAGGAACAGAAGACTGCCCAGTCTGTCCCTTCCGCTTCTTGGAAGCTGGTGTCTTGGATCGCTTAGGGGCGGAGGATGAAGAAGCTGATTTACCATTAGGAGGCATCCTGCAAAAGAAGTGCAGACAAAGATTCAACAAGAAGGGCACACTCCTGACACAAATCCTATCGAGGCGCCGAATCAGAACACATGATCAAAACATTGAGCACAATATCGAGCACGATTCAAGATCATCACGTTCAAGTGCAACAACCTATGCTAGCAAAAATCAAATCATTGAAATCCACAGTTAAGCAAAAGGTATGCATCATGGATCAAAAACACGAATCAAGAACATATAAGCCTAAGTCCACGCAATGTAAAGAGGAATGCACAAAATTTAAATTAACGAGTGGTGATTAACCACACCCCTCCCCACACAAAGAAACGAATTAGCCCCTGAATTCAGAACCTGCAGAAACAAAAGACACATTCCAATGATAGGCACAGAGCAGGATCACAAGTCAAACACTAATAACCACACCTAACTCCACCATTCAAATAAATCACGATAAAAGAACATACTGCCCCCATCAAGCCACCACGAATCCAGGGCAACCATCCACCAATCAAGAGTAACCAAAGCAGCCACAACTCAAGAACAATCAATCAACCACCAAGCAAGAACAATCAAATCAGTGTCACAAAGCTAAAATCGGCCCAACAATGGACACAAGCAACGCCATAACCCCAAACTTGCGCACATGAAACCAAGCAAATCCCACACCCAAACGAAGCAAGTAGAATCTGCCAACACTCAATGAAACACCACACCACAAGTAAACAAACAAACCAACTCAACAAACCACACCCCTTACATCGAAATCCTAACAATCAAAATCAATGCCCAACTCCACAAATCAAAGCAAACCAACTATATCAACATTCAATCAAACCACACTACCAACGGCCAACTAACTCAAGCAACCACAGTTGAAATTCCAAATTAAAATTGGGAACCTGGAATCGGGGGCAGAGGTGGGAGGTTGGCGGCTGGAGTGGGAAAAAGGAGCCGGCGGCGGGATAGGTGGCGGCGGCTGTGAAGAAGAGAGGCTGGGCGAGTGGAAGCTGGCGGCGGGCAAGGCTGAATGGAAGGTCTGGCGGCGGCGGTTGGCGGTTGGAGCAGGGGGCTGGCGGGCGGGTGGATAGGGGGAGTGGGCAGCGGGCAGGAGGGGCGGCGGCGGCGGTTGGAGCAGGGGGTCGGGCGCGCTGGGCAGGGCAGATGGAAGCTCGGCGGCGGGTCTGGTGGTGGCGGGCGGGTGAGGGGAGATGGCTGGCGGCTGGGCGGGCGGCGGGCAGTCGGGGTCGGGGCTGGAGGGTGTGGCGGCGGCGGCGGCGGGCAGGTGAACTGGGCAGGTGCGGCGGCGGCAGGAGCTTCGGCGGGTGAGGGTCGGCGGCTGGAATGGGAAAAAGGGAATGAGAGAGTGATGGTCGGGGTTGAGGAGGGAAAGGGATAAGGGGGGAACCAAACCGAGCCAATGACTCAAACCAGAAAATCAAGTATCAACCGAGCCAACCACTAACCAAACCGAAATAAAGTAAAGGCGAAAATCATGGTGCACGGCGTGCAAGGGTGCACGGCGTGCAGGGTGCACGGCGTGCATGGGTGCACGGCGTGCACCCCGGAGCTGAAAATTTTTTTCGATGCTCCTGGACAGCCCGTGCACCAACCGTGCACGGTGCACGGCGTGTGCGGTGCGGGTGCACGGCGTGCACCCCCTCAGCACAAAATCAAATTTTCACTTCGACGAAAAACGACCAAAACACCGCCAAATCAACCCAAGACGGACCCCGAACTTCAGAATTTCAACCCTACGACACCACAAAGGACACCACAACAACTCAAGGACCTTGAATACCACAAAAACACACAATCATGCAATCAAATCAAGAAGAAAAGACATGAAAAACATCGGGTTGCCTCCCGAGAAGCGCTTGTTTAACGTCTTAAGCTCGACGAAGCAAGGAACACTCAAGGCACGACCAAAGACAAGATCTCAACAGCACCGATAGTATCACTAACAACATAATGCTTAAGTCTATGGCCATTCACCTTAAAAGGTTCGGTTTGGGATGGAGAGATTACCTCGATGGTGCCATAAGGAAAAACATGAGTTACCGTAAAGGGGCCGGACCAACGAGACCTCAATTTCCCGGGAAAGAGCTTGAGCCGAGAGTTGTATAGGAGGACTTGATCACCAACTTTGAAATCCTTGCCCGGCTTCAAACGGGAATCATGAATGAGCTTCGTCTCTCCTTGTAAAGCTTTGCATTCTCATATGCATGATGGCGATACTCCTCGAGCTCATGTACCTGAAACTTACGCTCTTCTCCTGCGAGACTCATATCAAGGTTTAGAAATTTCAATGCCCAATAAGCTCGGTGCTCGAGCTCTACCGGCAAATGGCATGCTTTGCCATAGACCATCCTATAGGGAGTAGTGCCTATAGGGGTCTTGTAGGCCGTGCGGTAGGCCCATAGAGCGTCATCAAGCTTCTTCGACCAATCTTTCCGTGATTGGTCGACCGTCTTCTCTAAGATTCTCTTAAGTTCCCTATTGGTCACCTCGGCTTGGCCACTAGTTTGAGGGTGATACGAGGTGGACATTCGATGAGTGACGCCGAACCGGTGGCATACTCTATCGAATTGCCCTTGAAAATGAGTACCTCGACCACTAATGATAGCACGAGGGGTACCAAAACGAGTGAACAACTTAACAAGAAACTTCCCTACGACTCGGGCATCATTGGTAGGCAAAGCTTGTGCCTCCGCCCATTTAGACACGTAATCTACCGCAACTAATATGTACTTGTTACCATGCGAAGTAGGAAACGGTCCCATGAAATCAATACCCCATATATCAAATATTTCTACCACTAACGAGACATTTTGAGGCATTTCGTTACGGGAAGAGATGTTACCTGAACGTTGACACGCATCGCAAGACTTGACAAAGTCTTGACAATCTCGGAAGATCGAAGGCCAAAAGAATCCGGACTCAAGTACCTTGCGAGCCGTGCGATTTGCTCCATGATGTCCACCCGTAGGACCGGAGTGGCAATGTTGCATGATGTCCTTAGACTCTCCATAAGTGACACATCTTCTAATCATACCATCCGAGCCAACTCGAAATACAAAAGGATCGTCCCAATAGTAATGCTTCAAATCCGCAAAGAACTTCCTTTTGTCTTGAGTGGAGAGGCCCTCCTTCAAGTCTCCACTAGCAAGATAGTTAGCGAAATCCGCGAACCAAGGTTCCTTGAACTCTAAAGTTTTATAGCGAATAATAGCTCATCGGGAAATTGTCATTGATCTCTTCATTACCATTGTGTACCATTTCCGCCTCTTCCAAGCGAGACAAGTGGTCGGCGGCTACATTCTCGGACCCCTTCTTATCTCGAATCTCAATATCAAACTCTTGCAATAGAAGGACCCATCGGATCAGCCTTGGTTTAGCATCGGCCTTAGATAGAAGGTACCTCAAAGCTTGGTGGTCCGTGAAGACAATAGTGTGAGAAAGTACCAAGTAGGACCTAAACTTATCAAAAGCAAACACTATGGCCAAGAGCTCCTTTTCCGTAGTTGTGTAGTTCCTTTGAGCATCATTGAGAGTCTTACTTGCATAGTATATTGGATGTAATCTCTTGTCGATTCGTTGGCCTAGAACTGCTCCAATGGCGTAATCGCTAGCATCACACATCAACTCAAATGACTTTGACCAATCCGGAGCAATGAGTATAGGGGCATTCGTGAGCTTACCCTTGAGGAGTTCAAAAGCTTGCAAGCACTCTTCATCAAAACGGAATTCCACATCCTTCTCAAGAAGCCGAGTCATATGAGTAGTTATTTTCGAGAAGTCTTTGATGAAGCGCCTATAGAAACCGGCATGCCCCAAGAAGCTTCTCACGGCTTTCACGGATGAGGGTGGAGGAAGTTGAGAGATGGTCTCCAACTTTGCCTTGTCAACCTCAATGCCCTTTTTAGAGATCTTGTGACCAAGAACAATCCCCTCATTGACCATGAAATGACACTTCTCCCAACTTAGTGCAAGATTGGTCTCTTCACACCGACGCAAGACCTTCTCAAGGTTCCTCAAGCATAGGTCGAATGAATCCCCAAAAACCGAGAAGTCGTCCATGAACACTTCCATGATATCTTCCACGAAATCATCGAAAATGGCAAGCATACACCGTTGGAAAGTGGCGGGAGCGTTGCACAACCCAAAGGGGATCCGTCGATAAGCAAAAGTACCGAAGGGGCATGTGAATGTGGTCTTCTCGATGTCCTCCGAGGCGATCGGGATTTGGAAGTACCCGGACATACCATCCAAAAAACAATAGTACTCGTGACCGGGGAGACGCTCGAGCATTTGATCCATGAAAGGTAGAGGGAAGTGATCCTTCCTAGTGGCATCATTGAGTCGACGATAATCTATGCAAACACGCCACCCGGTGATCGTCCTTGTCGGGATAAACTCATCCTTGTCATTAGCTACCACCGTGATCCCTCCTTTCTTGGGGACAACTTGCACGGGCTAACCCAAGGGCTGTCCGAGATAGGAAAGATAATCCCCGCATCCATAAGCTTAATAACTTCTTTCTTCACAACCTCCTTCATGTAGGATTTAGCCTTCTTTGTGGTTGCACAACCGGCTTGAAATCTTCCTCCATAAGGATCCGATGTGAGCAAAATGTGGGACTTATACCTCGAATATCCGAGATGCTCCACGCAATAGCTCTCATGTACTTCTTGAGGAGCTCCACTAGACGGTCCTTTTGCTCGGGTAGAAGCTCAGAATTGATGATGACCGGTAGCTTAGAATCCGGCATGAGAAAAGCATACTCCAAATGTGCGGGAAGAGGCTTGAGCTCAAGAGTAGGTGGTTCTTCACAGGAGGTCTTTACCCTTTCCACCTTCGGGAGAGCAACAAAAACCGTTTCACTCTCTAACTTGTCTCTCCCTTCATCAAGGTAAGCCACTTGAGCTTTTAATTCCGGGGTGCCTAAATGCTCCTGCACATCCGTTCTAAGGCAAACATCCAAAGAATCTCGACACACGAAGTTAGAAATACTACACACACTAGCCGAAGCAATAGTATCACACGAGTACTCTAAATCATCTTGTGCGTGAGCAAATTTCATGCCATCGGCTATGCAAAATGTGACACTCTCTTGTCCTACTCTCAATGTCAATTTTCCGTCATGCACATCAATCAAAGCACGAGAAGTAGCTAGGAATGGTCTACCAAATATCAATGAGACATCAACATCATCGGTATCAATGACCGCAAAATAAACTAGGAACACAAAAGGGCCTACTTTGACTAGCACATCATCAACAATTCCCCTAGGACTCTTGGTCGACTTGTCCGCAAGTTGAATGTACATACGAGTAGGACGAAGATTAGACAACCCTAGCTTCTCAAATATGCAATAAGGCATGACATTGATACTAGCACCTAGATCCGCAAGACCATTAGCAAGAGAAATATTACCAATAGCACAAGGGATAGTAAAGGTACCCGGATCCTTGAGCTTTTTGGTGGACTTTTGAAGAGAACGGCGGAGCATTCCTCATTAAGGTGGACTAGAGATGTCTCCGGTAGCTTTCTCTTGTTGGTGTAGAGTTCCTTCATGAACTTAGCATATTGGGGCATCATAGTCATTGCTTCGGGAAACGGGAGAGAGAATTGCATTTGACTAATCCGCTCCACAAACTTCTTGAAAACCTTCTCAAGGCCATCCTTCTTCAATCGAGATGGGTATGGGGGCTTAGGCTTATATGGAGATACACCCGGTGCGGGAGGAGAGACCGGTGGTGTACTCGATGTAGCCTTACTAGGTTCCTTGGCAACCTTAGTGTTCACATTACCCGTGGGAGGTTCGACTTCAACCTCAACTTCATCCGAAGGAGGATCATTAATATCATCATCATCAACCATTAGATTAGGATCTTGTACCTTTGTAGAGTCAATTGGAGTAGAGGTTGTATCTTGCAAGGGTCTTCCACTTCTCAAGGTCACTACCTTGCAATGCTCCGGGCCTTTGGGGTTGATCTCGGTATTGGAAGGTAAAGTGCCCGAGGGTCGCTCCGAGAGTGCCTTAGAAATATGTCCTAATTGGTTCTCCAAATTGGCAATTGAGGCTTGTTGATTCTTGATGAGTTGGATCATTGCCGCATTGGTGTCTTCTTGAGAGATTGAAGAACCACCCTCCTTATTTTGAGGAGGCTTGTTGAACCCGGGTGGTCCTTCACCTCTATGGTTGTACATTCCCGGTGGGGAAGGACCTTGAAAACCTTGACTTGGATGTCCACTTTGACTCCATTGATTTCCCCCTTGGTGCCCTTGACCTTGGGGTCCTCCTTGAGTCCCTTGGCTCCCTTGGTTTAGGTTACTTCCTTGAGACCATTGGTTGCCTTGATAACCCCTATAACCTTGATAACCTCCTTGATTTCCTTGGTTGTAGCCCTTGCTATAACCACTACCTTGACTCCCTTGGCCTTGTAACCTTGGTTAGTCTTGTTGTACCAAGGTCGGTTATAGTTACCTTGATAGTTACCTTGGGGGCTGAAATTACCATGGAAACCTTGACCTTGTGCGAAGCTTACCTCCTCAAGGTCGCCTTGGTCAAGTTCAGGAGTGGCGGAAGGACAAGCACTAACATCGTGGCCTTGACCCCCGCAACCCTCACAACAAAATACCGAAGCAACCGGTGGATTACCCACATGAGATGATTGAACCTTGGAGGGATGCTTAGGCATGCTTAGGTTACTTACTTGTGAAGCCATGGCATCGATCTTAGACATAAGGAGAGCAATCATGGGATCATCTTCATCTCGGTGCCCCGGTAACTTATTCTTCTTCCCATAGGTGGATGAATCTTTTGGTGCATCAACACTTACGGACCGAGAGTCATAGTGCGTGTCACTTCCATACTTAGACTTAGGAGGTTGTTGTCGAGACCAACTCCTTGTCTTGTTGGCCATCTCCGCGAAGAGTTCTAGAGCATCTTCGGGAGTGAGCATCCTTAAGTCACCTCCGGCGGCTTGGTTGATCATCCTTGTATTCTCAAAATCAAGGGACCTAGCAAAGATGTCCGCCAAGCTCCATTCGGCGAAGTTGTGATGAGGGCAAGACCGAAGAATGGCTTGGAACCTATTCCAAGTCTCATGGAAGAGCTCTCCCTTGTGTTGTATGAAGTGGTTGATACGGTCTCAGATTGCATCCGTCATATAGGGAGGAAAGAATTCTTCAAGGAAAGCTTCGGCTAGGCCCTCCCATGTAGTGAATGTTCTACTAGGTTGGTTCTCCAACCAAGACTTGGCTCGACCTTTGAGTGAGAAGGGGAAGAGTCGGAGTCGTATGCAATCCGGGTGAACTTGGTCATTCTTAACCGTGTCGCATATCTCCAAGAAGTCCTTGAGATGCCTAGATGGACATTCACCATCAATGCCATTGAACACCACTCCATTTTGAACCATTTGGATCATATTAGGCTTGAGCTCAAAGTTCCTAGCATTGACGGGTCTTCGAACAATGCTAGAGGCTGCCCCTTCAAGAGTAGGACGAGCATAATCCGCCAAGGTACGTCTTGCACCCCTTTGTGAGCGATCATCATCATTAGTGTGGTGTGAATGAACCGATTGGTCATCGTCATCCCCATGTTGAGACATAGTGTGGTGTGAGATGCGATCAACTTCTTCTTCTTCAACTATAGGAGGTGAGGAAGTGGTAGGTGACTTGAGCACTTGTTCTAGTCCTTGGATTCGTGCTTGAAGACGAGCCGAACGCCTCATGCACTAACCCAAAATCTCCTACAAACAAGCACAACAAACACACCCGAGTAATACGACAATGTGGAATAACAAACCAAACAACAAGTAAAAGGAAGCAAAAACTAAATTGGAAGGAAGTGAATAGATCGTCCACTACTAAGTGCTTTCAAAGGATTGAGAAAGTCCCCGGCAACGGCGCCAAAAACTTGATAAAACGTGTTTACCAAGGTCGTATTCCTCGGGGTTCTCTCAATGGCCTCTACTCACATTCCTCGTAGACGGTCTATTCATTTGAAAGGAGTTTTGATTTGAAATAGACACTAAAAACATCAAAGGAAACTAAAAGGAAGAAAGACAAATAAAGTGGTGCAAATCAAAGACAAAGAGGTTCTCTTGGTGGGTAGTTTCATCATGCTCAAGATGACTAATTGAACAAACAAGCCAATTAAGATCGAGTTTGCACTCGGATGACCATGCATTTCACTTTATTAGACTCGATGCACTCTCGTAGCACCTAATCCCTATCCCAATACCACTCAATTTAGGCTCTCGCTCTCAAACTAAGTGAAAATAGGATGCATTCTAAGTGTTTGATGAAATGCCAAGACACAAGACCCTCTCTTAAGACTCTATGACCACAAGGCTAGGCACAACACTCTCATATCAATGCCCTAACACTAAGAGATTCACCCAAAAAGCCCTTTCAAACTCAATTGAATGAAATTCCACATGCACACCAAGTGTTCGATAAAATGCCCAAGAGAGAAATCAAGTGAAAATGGTTGAAATAAGATGATCTAATCTCTTAGAACACACTCACTTCAATCCCTAGACCTACAATCTATGCAATCCAAGCACTCTCATGCATCAAATTACAATGAATGGAACAAATCAAGCAAACATGGCATAAAATGGCATTAAGAACAAGTCTAGGAATCATCCTCATACAACCAAGATCAATCATGGCAAGTTCTATACAATCATCTCTCTATCATAGCACAACTAATCTACCCATCCAAGATGAACCCTAGAAAATCAGCCACACATGGCCAAGGGAGTAAAGAGAGAAGAAGGAAGAATGGTCACCAAGAACACCATGGATGAATCCTTGAGATGATCTTCACTTCTCCACTTGTAAGCACTTCTCCCAAGGTTTGTTGGCTTCAATCCTAGCTCCAATAGCTTCAAATTGCTCCAAAAACGTGCTCTAGGGTTTGAGGGTTCGTGGAAATGTATTTGGGGTTTTAGAGATAGCATAGAATTGCCCAAAATGGCCAAAATCAAGAGTATTTATAGTGCAGGGGACAGTGCACGGCGTGCACCCCTGCACGGCGTGCATAGTGCACGGCGTGCACCCCTGCACGGCGTGCACATCTGCACGGCGTGCACCCCCTGCACTCTGCAGAAGACCCGATCTTGCAAGGCTCACATCTCCCTCGTCCGGCCTCCAAATGACCTCCCGTTTGCTCCTATGCGCTCCTTGTTATCCGTACTTTGAAGCCAGAACCTGAAAATGCACAGAGCAGCTCCAATAGCCCACGAATTTTGGCTCCGAAGTGGCAACCGGACAACAAAATGACACTTAGCACAAAAATTCAATAAACGCATATAAATCATGTTATTTCGCGAATAAATACGGGCATATCATAGGTCATTCATAAGCTTAAAATGCACTGATTAAAGTCACATCAATGTGCCACCGTGGAACGTTATGAATGCCGTACTCGTTGTTGCTTGTAGTCATCAGGGCACCGATATCTTCCGGTAAATGTGTGAAATGGCTCGGGGGGTGTAGTCTCTCAGAGGTTGCGCATTCACAAAGGGTTGCGTTTCAATGTCCGGCTCAGATACATTTGCTGCGTCCTGCTCCGAGTTGACGTCGCTTTCGGACGAGTCTCCTTCCATCTCATTTCCCAAGTGTGCTACCGTACTTTCTTGCCTACTATCGCCACACAATTGTATCGGTGTGTTTGATTGCTCTGACTGCTCTGACCACTATAACAGGCACTCGCTCCGTCACCCATGAATGTAGATTTTCTCTGGGCCGGCGTCCCAAGGTGGTCGAACTCAAAGTATAGCTCTGCCACTCGGTAGTCCGACTGTGTTGCCATGATGTTGTAGATAACCTCCAACCCAGTAACGTCATTAAGAATGAGTGGGTAGTGTGCCACAATTTGGTCATTCGCAAAGACTGGACATCGATACATGACAGTCCTCAGAACCGCCGAAGATCCTACCTCCATCTTTCGCAAAAAAACTGGACATGCCTGTTGTAGTGAAGGTTGCCTCGTCATTTTGAGGCGACATAATTTCCCCCCGCTGTAGCACACCCCACCGTGTTGTCCGTGTACTATTTCGCCATCCCATCGGAGCCAAAACGCGAAATTCATTTTCTCTGGTTAGAAGATATTGAGAATTGTAGTAGGTTTCAAGTAGTTTGGAAGAGTTAGTATGGTGGTTGTGGACTCACGCCTCTATATAATGTAAGGAAGATAGTAGTCAATTATTAGTTGTCTTTTTGAAGAGCTGCAGATTGCCACAATTAGTGGATGCCACAATTGCAGAACACCAACTTTTTTCACGTGTGATCTCAATTATACTGTACAGAACTTACATCATTGTGTCGTTAATAATTGGTTGACTTAATGAGGAGCTGCAGCTTTAATCACGTGTGTTGTCAATTATATCTTGCAAAAATTATACCTATCTATGTGAACAGATGTAGCTTTTTTGAAGTGTGTGATCAATTATATGTTGCATTTCTAGGGTGTTGTGAACTCATAAGATACAATGAAATATAACTTTGAATACCATGAAACAAACGTCTACTATGAATTACTCTGAAATACGAAACACAATGAAATAAACAAGCACTACCACAACTACTCACGACCCCTCCCATCACGACCCCTCCCCTCCCGACCCCCACCCTCTCGACCCCTACCCTCTCGACCCCTACGCCGACCCTGTCCCCTCCAATGTGCCCCCAACTCATGGCCTCCAGTACCGCACATCCTCTGCGTAGGCTCTCGCCTCAGTCCATATCGATGCTGCCCGTCGGCGGGTGAAGTATCATCATCATCGAAAGATGCCTCATATGTCACTACAGGTGGTGTGACATACTGAGACCCAGACGGACCTGCGTAAGATGTGGAAGGACCCCATTGAGACCCGGATGGAGGGCCGTAAGATGTATAGCCTCCAGTGGGGACTGTAGGAGTGGTGTGTGGCTGGGTCGGGTCCGGATGCTGTGTGTAATCCTGATGCTGTGTGTAGTCCTCCGGCTGGTGTAGTCCTGACTACCCATATAATCGAAAGTCGTGTCTCCTGTAGTGTCGAATGGATAGTGCTCCGAGTATCGGGTCTGCTGGTGATGTGGATCCCACTGCGGCAATGCCGACTCCCACAACCGCGGGACAGGGGGGACATCTACATGCTGTCGGACTCTACGTGTAGAAGGAATCCTGGCAGCTGGCGGGTCAGGTACTGGGTACTCAGCATGTTGTGGATGGGTGGCCTGCCGGGGTGCCCTCCTAGACTCAGCCGTCCTATGGATCCCGCCTGAAGCATGCATCATTGACCTCAATGTAGCATGCATCTCCTGCTGCTCCTGAGGCGTGATATGTGACTGACCAGTAGTCACGTATAGCCTCTCCATGCCATCAAGCTACAACACATAATAAGAATGGTTAAACATGTAACTAGAATTAGTTGTAATAATTATGACAAAGCCTACGTACCAAAGACTGGTCCACGGCTCCTCGGCGAGAAACTGTACGCCTAGTGATGCCATGATACCACTGGTTGATCTCGTCGTGGAAGTGATAGGACTCCCTCTCCTCGCTCCGCAGCCACGGGCCTGAGGCGATGTGGTCAATCCGAGTGGACCAAAGGTCCCGATATCCAGCAAATCTAGCTACCACATCAGTACGATGCCATCCACGCTGTGTCAGCTCCAGGTTACTGATGACCTCACCTACTGGCTGATCGTATGTAGGGACAGGCTGATCCATCCCAAACTGACGCAGCACTCTATCAGGTCTATGCCACATAGCGCTGAAGAAGCAGATGAGAGGTGCGACTATTTACTACTTTTAATCCCCATTAGTAGTCAATTAGTTTTAGTGATTTAAATCTAAGTTTAAAATTTATTAATATTAGGTACTACTAATTATCATTAGTAGTCAATTACTAATTATATTTAAATTTTTAAATATAATTACTATTATTTGTTACTTTTTCACTTTTTAACGTAACTAATATTCGTTACTAATATTCGGAACTAATATTCGTTACTAATTACTATTATTAGTAAATTTTTAAGGTACCTAATGTTCGCTACTAATTAATATTAGTAGTCAACTAGTAGTTAATTTGTATTTGATCCTAATATTACAATATATAATATTCAAATTTGATCCTAATTTGTATTTGATCCTAATTTGTATTTGATCCTAACAGTACAATATAATATTACACTAATTAATACTAATTAATGTTCGCTCAAAACCATTACTACTATTAATATTCAAATTTGATCATAATATTACAATTTAAGTAATTAAATTATGAATATTATTAAAATAAATGCAACATTCAAAAATAAATACCTTGTAAAAATAAATAACATTTCAAATGTACCAACCTGAGCTTCGAAAATCCCAGACGCTCGATGTCGGTCAGCATCACCCCATAAAATCGAAGGGTCCTCGGGACTACCACTTCGTACCCCAACCGGCACCTCTCCAAACATGTAATCCATCTACAATTTAATATCCACAAGCAATGTTAAGTACATATAAAATCGTAAAACACAATTCATTTGGATATAATTTATAGCATGATACCTTTTGAGGGAGGGTTTAGGCCTTCTTCAAACGAAATTTCCTCGCCGGACAATTGCTACGAACCTACAAATAAAAGACGTCATTAGCGTACAATAATAATAACAAGAAACTTATGACAAACACAAACTATCAAAAATACCTTAGAGAGAATTGAATTTCAGAAAGTATGAGAGGAGGTGTGAAGATGGTATGGGGGGATAGGGGGTATTTATACAAGCTGTAAAAACGGTAATATTGATCCCAGGCAGCGATGCGCCACCTAGCCAGCGCAACGCTACCTGGGATCAATATTACTGTTAAGTAACAGATACTATTGTAACGGCTATTTTGCCACATGGCGCAGCGCTGCAAACGGCACAAATCTGATTAGGCAGCCAGCGCTGCGCTGGCTAGGTGGCGCAGCGCTACCTGGCTGCCAGTCAGATTGTGCTATTTCTGGACTTTTTTACGCATTTGACTACTGACGGTATATATTTTTTAAAATTGTGCTATAAAATTCCAATCCCCATGTAATATGGGGTTGTTTTGCCACATTTCCAAGGGGGCTGCAGAGCACCCCAAGGATAAACGTGGCTCCGCCAATGTCCCCACCATCGTGCCCAATGTTCTTCAGTTCATGAACTTAGCCTAGGAGTCTAGGACTCCAATGGTGTATGGTTGTAGCATCACCATACCCGAATCATGAGCCTAAAGTTGTATAATTAGGGAAAATAAGTGAAGAGGTTTTTTGGTATCAAGTTGAGGCCGGATCAAATTGTCAACTCATCACGAAAATAAAGAGATATGAAACTTATTACAGGCGACGTTGCAACCAATGATGAGAGTTCCAGAGATAGTCATAAAAGATCATAGAAATGTTAATCTAAACTTTGATTTTGCTGCCCAAATTTTCTAGTGGGAGTTGTTGTCTAGGAGGTGGTATGCTCTATGGAACTGTACTGGTAAGTCGGTCAATTCAACGTAACAAGTTTCATTTACTGTGTAAGTAATTAATTGATTAATCTACCTAGTATGCTTTTCAAGTTGAATTGATACATCACAAGGAACACAATGCAATCTGCATCCCCCATTTTACCATCATCCCCCCCCCCCCCCAATAATTTACAATTTGCATATCACCCCCCGCATCCCCAATATTTACAATTGTGCCTCTTTTTCTCGCTCGTCCTTTCCATTTTAGTCCCCCAGAGTAACCTCTCAAGAAATTAGTATCAATTAGTTATTACCCATCTGATTGCTCATCGTTCAGTTGTTGCTTTCGTCGTTCCTTTGCTCTGATATACACCTCCATTGTATCCCCATGGCAGGGATCGAAACATAAAGCTGCTTCGCAGTCACGAAGTGTGGATGTTATATCCCCCGTTGATTCATAAAATGCCGCTCGATTACACAGCAGTCCCAGCTCTGGCTTGAATGTTATAGCCTTTGTAAGCTCTGCTATTGCTTCACCTTCCTTGTGATCGTCCATTAGAACTGAAAATGACAGTAAAAAATAGTTGAAAGGAAATACATATAACCTTATAGGCAGAGTTCAGCTGGAACGAATCTTAATAAGAGTGAAAAAGCATTATGTACTACCTGCTGCCCTGTATCTATATGGGTATGTGCGCAATGGATTCAGCTGGGTTGCCATGTCAAGATCACTTTTTGCCATGTCAACATCACAGTACTCTGCTCGTTTCTCATAAGCTGCTGCATTGCTCCTGGCTATCTCAATCAGTTTTGTCATCTCATCATATGCAGCTTTTCGATCGATTTGTTTCCTATAAACACGTGCCAGACCCTGATGAGCTCTTGTGTGCTTCAGGTTAAGTGCACTCTGGTAACAGTCGGCAGCATGATCCAGCTTCTTACAATCGACATAAACATCACCTAGAGTATTCATTGCCTGCACAACGGCAGAATTAGAGACAGTTTACTTATTACTATTACATCATATACAGGTCTAGTAAAGCCTCTAGCTCCAACAACAACTGATACACACCTGTCCTTTCCGAAGATGATCTGATGGGCAAGTTTGGGTTTCATTTAGAAGTTGAATAACACCCTCTGGTGACTCTGGATCAACACCTCGATCTACTAATATATATGCTTTCAGGAAAAATGCTTCAAATGATCTCTGAATAGAAAGAGACTCCTCAGCCTTAGCTAGAGCTTCTTCACGATGTCCCGAGTCATACAAGATCCAACCTTCATACACAAGCATCTCATGCTTGGTAGGAGATAAATTTCTAGCCAACCTCAAACTGCGCATGGCCGCCTTCTGAGCATTCAACCTATACGAAATACCAACCCAACACCAAAAATATATATAAAACCTGAGGGCCAAGTGAAAGCTGCACAAAAACCCTGATGTAGGTAAACATAGAAAGAGGTCAGAGTTTCATACCGTAAGAGTAAAATAGACTGCCGAAACCAAAGAGCGCTTTTCTCCGAGTCCAATGTCAACATCTGGTGTATTACAGCTAGAGACCCTATGTCGTCAACAGAGGACCATCTGTCATATAGTTGATACCAACAATCAGCTGCGTTCCATTGCTGGACAAGAGGGCCAAGAAGTTCTACCAACTGGTCGCCATGTACCTTCCCATTATATAACATGTAATTTGGTTCTAAAGTCAAGAGCGCTCGAATATCCCTAACAGCGACATCAAAATCCCGCAAACCAATCGAAATCCAAGCTCGTAGCTCAAGCAAGTCAGAGGACACATTAAATCCAATTATTTTATTCAGCTCTGATATGGAAGCTTCAAGTTTGCCATCCTCAACCATTGAAACAGCCCTGTACTTGTACGGGAAAGTAAGACTTGGATCCAGTGCAGTTACCATATCCAAATTCAACAGCTTCTCCTTCCCGCTGCAGTACATGGCCCTCTCCTGATACATCCAAGCAGCTGGTTTATGATCGGAAATCAATGAGTTCATCACTTTATAAGCTGCATACTTGTGGCCACGCTTACATTTAGTCCTTGCAACTCCTAATAAAGAATAAATATGCCCTTCTCTAACTGCTGCTTCAAACCATTGATGAGCATCCTTATACTCTTTCCTTTCGAGCATAACAACGCCTATTTGATGATAAGCAACCTGCTTCTGCCAGACTTCCGAGGCAGACTCGCATAACCTCTCCAGAAGCATAACCGTGGAGTTTGATTTCATGTCATCCTCCATAGAAATCTGACTCAAAAGGTAATAGAGCATAAAAGAAGCATGCCCAACAGCAGCCAATTTCTCCTTACCTTCTGAAGTACAAAACAAGTCCATCAAGTAGCTATGGTGCATTGAGCTTGGAAGCTCTCTTAGAAACACCTGTAAACAAGCTGCTACCAAAAGATGGGCCGTCTCTTCCAATCCATAATCAACTAACAACAATGCTAATTCCATGTCAGAGACATGCGATGCCAAATGAGCATCACAGGCTGCCTTCATTTCCTCGCAGCAAAACCTGTTGGCAAAGCAAAGAAGCTCCAGAACGATAGGTGGATCGAAATAGTCTAACTTCTTTATCCGGCTAAATATCTCCGCTGCTTTCATCCCTTCCACCGATATCCCATTCAGGGAAAAGTATATCTTCTCCCTTCTCGATTCCATGAAATTTCCATACAGCATTGCTCTAAACGGTTTGGAAAGCGATGCGAATTTGTAACGAACGCACCTGATCTCTTCTTCGCCGATGCAAAATGACATATCTGCGTCTTCATCTGAAGTTGAACATTCTTCCTCTTCCTCCTCCCAATCTATTGATATATCAAAGCCTCTAAAAGACCGGGAACAGGTACATGGATTGTTGGCGGAATCAGGATCATAACCTGATTTTAAACAAGCCTTAGGGCATTCAATATTCCTTCCAAAGCAATCCATCGCTGATGTACCTGTGAACTCGTCCTCCCTTCTTTGGTACCTCAACCAGGAGCCGAGCACGACCTTGGAATGGACGTCGACGGCGTGCTGCCTCGCTAAACGGAGGCTCCGACGCGAGATTTTCTGATCCGAGAAGCCTCGAAACACGGCGCATTGCTCCAAGAAAACCGACGTTTTATCCACCTCCGAGCAGTTATCTATCCTTCTGTACAGATCAGCGAGGGTTTCGATTAAATCCAAGGGTTTGAGGTTGGGCTCTATCTGCGGCTCCATGAGATCGGTCTCTGGAAGACCGCGAGGCAGCAGAGTTTCAAGACTGGTAGTCACCGGGGCGGGGGCGGCGGTGTATTACGAGAGGGTTTGATAGAATAGATATGGCTTAGGATTCTGCCGCTGAAGCTATTGCCGCGGGCATGCCCAAGGCCTCCGCTGCCGCTGTTGGCAGCGGCAGATGAGCTGCCGCTGGGTTTAAGGGCGTGGACATGGGAGCTTTTACATGTATCTATGAACTTCAAACTCCGCAATATAGGCTGCATATCTATTTACCGGGAATTTTTCAAATACCTGGAATAAATATATAGAAAAAATCTCGACATGAGGGACCAGGAGGAAACCGGAAGAAATCAAAGAAAATTGTTGGAAATTGTTCGTAGCCTGCAAAAACCACCGAAGAACAATGTATGAGAGATTAAAAGGTTGAGACGATGGTAAATGCAGGCTGATTGGGAAAATATTTCTAGGGATTTCCCCTCCTTTTTTCTTATGTGTTAGAATTCTGCTGGAGGGGAAATGGATGCTGGTGGACGCGGGAAGAGGAAGAAACTAATTTGTTAGGAAAAATGAAAATTGGAAACGAACACAAAAGCCAACCAGATTGGCTATGGTGTGAGACCCTTTTCTCTTAGATGGATCTAAGAGCTCCATCCGACGGCTCACAATTCTTTTTCGGTGAAGATGCTGATCGGATGGTTTATATTTTTTTTTATTGGTCGCCCTTCGGGCATACTCACCCAAGGTCGGTCCTGCATCAGAGACAGACCCCTGTGCAGGACGTTTTCTCACCTTCGTTACCGACAGTCGCCTGCTACTAGTTCTTCCGGCCCTTGCTGAAAGCCCACAGACCAAGAAATGGCTCAAACCCACTCACCTAGATTAGTCTCTACCACACATTAGCTCTCAACAAGGAAATCCTTGGATTTGCTTCTGGTGAGAGTCGAACCCAGGGTTGATGTACCCAAGCCAACATCTAGCCAAGTGCTTTACCACTAGGCCAGAAGGTGCTTGGTGTGGTTTATATTGATTGAAGGGTAAGTTAGGAAAATTTATAATTCATATTTTATTTTTATTTATTTTCAAATTCAAATATTATTTAACATTACTTAAAACAAACAAAATTCTTCTCTCTCCCAATTTCAAATCATTTTCAGACAACTTTCTCTCACTTCTCTCTAACTTGCTTCTTCTTCTTCTTCATCTTCACCATTTTTTTGTTCAAACTCTACCACCAAAGAAGAAGAAGCTATCTAAGATGAAACATGAAACTATTCAGAACAAACACGAAGCTATTCAGAAAAGCCAGCAAAGAGGAGCCCTCGTTTTCGACGAAAAAAGGTATTTATGTACTTATCTATGTTGTTTCGTGCCTCATATATTGTTGGTTTACGTTCATGTTATACATGTGTTATATATGCTATATGTCTAGTATATTTATGTGATGTGTTTATTTTCTGCCGTAGTTTCTTCATGGTTCTATCATCTGATGCACTAAGAAAAAACCTTGACTCAAACCTTCGTCATTCTTCAAAAAAAATCTAGATCTATCGAGTCTGAAACTAAATCTCAAGTTATACATACTCTAGATTTGTATATTGTTGTTTTGTGCCTCATATACAAGATATGTATGTTTTTTCGTGTCTCACATACCATATCTGTATGTTGTTTCGTGTCTCACATACCAGATCCGTATGTTGTCTTGTGTCTCACATACCAGATCTGTATGTTGTTGTTTTGTGTCTCACATATTGATGGTTTATCTTCATTTTATACACATGTTACTTTTGTGTTATGCATGTTATATGTATATTTCATTTTTAGTATATGTATGTTTTGTGTCTCTCGTATATGATTAACTCAAATATTCAGCCCTCTTCAAAAAAATCTAGATCTATCAAATTTGAAAAAAATCTAAATCTAGATCTATCAAGTTTGACAAAAATCTAAATCAATATATATTAGGTTTTTGTGGTTCTAAGCTTCAGATCTATATGTTGTATGTTGTAATACATTTTTTATATATGTATGTTTTTTGCCTCTCGTATATGATATATGTAATGTCGTTAAGTTATATGATATTTATTTTCGTATGTGTTATGCGTATTAAACAGAAGTGTTATTTATGTATTATGACGGTTCTATGTATAATGTGTTTGTCGAACTATTATATGTATGCTATGTGACTAATATACGTCTGTTATATATATCTTGACAGGTGCAAAAGAAGAAGCAATCATGAAGATTCATACAAAGACGACAAGTCAACTAAGAAGTCATCGAAAAGACACTTGCATATGAAGATGTTTTTATTATTAATATGTACTTTTGTTCAAGATTGATTATAACTTGAATGTAACACTGTCTATATAATGGGGTTGGTTACATAATAAGTCACTGAACTTTGGCCAAATAACCCGGAAGTCACTAAACAAAAAAAATTGCTATTGACATTACCAAACTTTGAACCATTTTTCGAAGAGGTCACTGTTAGCTACGGACATCCATTTTTCCGTCCATCCGCCTATGTGGACTTGCCAACTAGGCTGCCACGTCATTTAAAGTGCCACATCAGCTCCTATCTACCCAAAATTAACCCAACAACTCAACCAATTACCCACTCTAACCGAAACACAGATCTGATTTGTAAAAAAACCAATTACCCACTCCTTCACTTTCTCTTTTCCATCACCGTCTTCCCACACTCTCCGCCGCCGCCGCCACTCTTCTCCCACCCTTCCTCCTCTGCGCCCAACCCATCACCGAAGCCACTGCTTCCTCCGGTCTCACCATCCAAACCCACCCCCATCTCCAAACCCACCCCCGCCGCCATCTCCAAACCCACCCCCGCCGCTGCTCTCCAAACCCACCCCCGCCGCTGCTCTCCAAACCCACCCACCCCCCGCCGCCATCTCCAAACCCATCCCCCGCCGCCGCCATCTCCAAACCCACCCACCCCCCCCTCTCTCCAAATCATCCCGCCGCCGCATCCAAACCCACCCCCCCCGCCGCCATCTCCAAACCCACCCACCCCCCGCCGCCATCTCCAAACCCACCCACCCCCCGCCGCCATCTCCAAACCCATCCCCCGCCGCCGCCATCTCCAAACCATCCCCCGCCGCCGCCATCTCCAAACCCATCCCCGCCGCCGCCATCTCCAAACCCTCAGTTCCTCAAGCTCTTCAGCAATTGGTCCGCAATTTTGCCCTATTTTTCGCTTCTTCAAACCTTAGAATGGATGTTAGATTTAATTAAGATTTGGGGGAAGGAAGGAAAGGGGAAGAGGAGGGAGGAGGGAGGAAGAAAGGGAAGAGGAGGGAGGAAGATCTGGGTTTTTGTGGAAGTTGGCGGAGGTTTGTTTGAGGAAAGCCGGCGGAGGGTGGTGGAGGATGACAGTGCCGGCGGTGAGGAAAAGGAAGTCGGAGAAGTGAGATCCAGGGGAAGGGAGGAAGGAGATTGGAGTGTGGTGGAGGATTGGGTTTGGTTTGAGAATCGGTTAGAATTTTGAATTGAATGTATCAGGTTTGGTTTGGGTTAGATAGGAGCTGATGTGGATTTTAACTGACATGGCAGCCTAGTTGGCAAGTCCACATAGGCGGATGGACGGAAAAATGGATGTCCGTAGCTAACAGTGACCTCTTCGAAAAATGGTTCAATTGGTAATGTCAATAGCAATTTTTTTGTTTAGTGACTTCCGGGTTATTTGGCCAAAGTTCAGTGACTTATTATGTAACCAACCCCTATATAATGCATATGTGTTTGTATATATCTCTATGTTTGCCTCCAAACTATTATATGATTGTTAAAGTTAATATAACAAGGACATAAAATAATATAACAAGAACATGACATTGACATATTAAGAACATAACAGTGATATAATAATAATATACCAATAAAATTACAGTGATATATTGAGAATTTAATGACTTACTAGTATACAATAACAACATGACATATAAATCATAACTTAAGCTTCAAAATGTTATGTTAGTGTTATATGTATGTTATATTTATGTAATGGTGTCATAAAAGAAACATAATAATGACATAATAGGACCATAACAATGGCATAAAGAGGATCTGACAATTCATTTACACAATTGTATAAGTTATACACAAAAACCACGAGCTGCAAAATGTTAGTGTTATATGTATGTTATATTTATGTAATGATATCATAAAAGGAAACATAATAACGACATAACAGGACCATAACAATGACATTACCTAACAATAACAAAATATTGACATAGAAATCATGAAAATACAGGACCATAACAATGACATAAAGAGTAAACAAGAAATAATGAAATAATCATGTGATAGAAGAAGAAGAAAATATGTGAGAAATAAAATTTAATAATCGATTATTTTATAACTAAGTTGTAACATATTGTTTCTTTCATTTTACATCAATATTATCTCATGTCATGAAAAATTGATATCATAAGATGAACATAACACTATGGGTATAACACTACAAGAAAACAGTTATTTAACGGCGGCAGAAAACGTGTTTAACAGCGGCCAAGGCCGCTGTTAAATTGGCCAATGGGAAAGGCATTTAACAGTGGTAAAATGTGGCCGCGGTTAAACCAAATAATTTAACAGCGGCCATGGGCCGCTGTTAAATCAATTCGTCGATTAAAGTAATAGCCGGAGCTCCGGCGACTGAATCTTCTGAAATCGTCAGTTTCCTAATGAACACGAACTCCGTCGATTGATTCTTCAACACGAACATCGAATCGTCTTGCCATCCACTTCTCAAAGCTTCATCTGCTGCAAAACCACCAACGAAAACGAAATCAGTTTGGGTGCTAAGAACCCTAGCTAACAACTCGACCAGAAAACGAAATCGAAAACGAAAAAACGAAACGAAATGAAATCGAGAGGGAAGAAAGGATGTACCTGCGAAGATAGGGAGCAATGGAGTTGTTGGAGAGAAGAAGAAAAGGGAGCTCGAGCCGGCAGTGGAGAGAAGAAGAAGAAGAAGAAGAAGAAGAAGCAATGGTGTTCTGAAAGAAAAAGAAGAAGCAACAGTGGTGGTTTTAGAAGAAGAAGAGTTATGGAGAGAAGAAGAAGAGTTATGGAGAGAAGAAGAAGCAGCAGTGGCGGCGGCCGATTATGGGCAAAAGAGAAGAAGAAGAGTTCCGGCGGCGGCGGGAGTAGCGGATTAGGGAGAGAGAGAGAGAGACCGATTAGGGTTTTTTAGGGAAGAAGAAATCAGAACCGTTGATATTAAATCAACGGTTCAAATAAAATTGGGAGCTATCCGCGTCCATCTGTTTCAGCCAATCATGGCTTAGTATTTTAACAGCGACCACATAGCCGCTGTTAAACTTTCTAATTTAACAGCGGCCACTTAGCCGCTGTTAAATTTCCCGTGTTTTTTAATTTAACAGCGGCCAAATTATGGCCGCTGTTAAGCTTCTGCTGTTAAATTGACATTTTCTTGTAGTGTAAGTTCAAAAATTTTCTTAAAAAGGTGAATTAAATATATCAAGATTGATGTCAATGGATTCGAAAAATTAAAACAAACAACATTTGTGAAGAAGAAAATTTGTTTTGATCACTCTAGAACTAGTTATGTGCATTAAATAAAAAATAGGGAAGTTGGTGGAGTTATTTAAAAAAATAATAAAAAATATATAGCTTGTTTGAGAAGTTGTCAGCATTCTTCTCATGTTCCCACAAAATTTCCCGCCATATGATATACCTTTTCTTCCATTTATACCCTTGTTTTCGTTTTTTTCATTTACAACCATAGGATTGTCTTCAAGGTTGATCCAACGGCTGAGGATCTCTCAGATTGATCTGAGAGAATGAGCTCTCAGATCAATAACCGGACTGGTTGGAAACGCCCATTCTTTTTTACTCAAATTATTATTTTAAACTATGTTTACTAAATATGATAGATATTTTCCAAGAATTTACCAAATACATATCCAATATATATTATAAAGCCTACTTCGTACACTTAATTTGTCGCCACTCTCAATAATATGCTAATTGGGTCAATATATTAAATATAATGTGAGTTATCACATCATGAGCTCAACGACGGATCCATGATGAATCGAAACACTAGGTCACATTTGAAAAAAAAATGATAATAAAGATACAAATATAATAAACTATAGATTTTAGTAAGGTATCAATTGTACATGACAAGATTTTACATTAGCAAACTCATTAATAATAGGTCTAATACCCCCAGTTGTCACGAACTATTGCGTTATTACTCGTGTATATACAACGTATACCCTATCTGGAGGGCGTCACCAACTATTGAATTCCGAGTTCCAAATAACACGCCGTTAGTTTTCGATCATTATTTTGACAGCTGACTAGATGGAGTTAGCTGACTGTATAAACTAGTCTAGTTGGCATCCTATGTGGCAATATTTAATAATTTTTTAAAACTACAAAATAAAAATGAAACCCAATCCCTCCGACGACGACCCTCCTCCTCCCTCACCGGCGCCGCCGACCGCCTCCGACCACCACTTCCTCCCCCAAAATCGCCACCACCGTCTCCTTCTCCCCGAACAAACGGAAGCTCCTCACCGACCAACTCACCTCCAAGAAACCCAAACTCTCTCCTCACACTCACACCCCCAATCCCTTCATTCACCCACCAGCAATTCCTCACCGCCACCGTCGCCGCCTCTGTTCTCTCCATGCGCCTTAATCCACCGCGGTCTCGGTCTGCTTAACAACCCCAACTTTATACCCGACGCTCACCAGCCTCCTCACGTGGACATTTAGTCGAACAGTTGGTATGCTCGCCGTAAGAAAGTTGTGATTGACTTGAGAATCGTGCCAACCAAGACCTAGATTAATCACTCCATTAGCTAGATCCAAAACTGGATATAGTGAGAAATGAATTTCATTAATCTCCAGATCGAGAAACTGCTCTGAAGTCTGATTCGAGTAAACCAAATCGAATTGTCAAAGATACGACGATTGAAATTCGAAACAATGGCGGACTTCTACTCTGTCTCCCCAACCTCTTTGAGGAGAGAGGTTGGGGAGACAGAGTAGAAGTCCGCCATTGTTGTAGGGTGTGTGTGAGTGAGGAAGGAAGAGTGAATGATGAAGGGAGTATTTGTAGAAGGAAGAAGAAAGCGCGTGGAAACAGAGGAGGAGTAGATCTAGGAAACGCAGAATGATAGTGTCGGGTTCTGCGAGGAGCTTCCGTTTGTTCGGGGAGAAGGAGATGGTGGTGGCGATTTTGGGGGAGGAAGTGGTGGTCGGAGGCGGCGGCGGCGACGATGAGGGAGGAGGAGGGTCGTCGTAAGAGGGATTGGGCTTCATTTTTATTTTGTAGTTTTATAAAATTATTAAATATTGCCACATGGAATGCCAACTAGACTAGTTTATACAGTCAGCTAACTCCATCTAGCCAGCTGTCAAAATAATGATCGAAAACTAACGACGTGTTATTTGGAACTCGAAATTCAATAGTTGGTGACGCCCTCCAGATAGGGTATACGAGGTATATACGCGAGTAATAACGGAATAGTTCGTGACAACTAGGGGTATTAGGCCTTAATAATAGGGTATTCATCTATATCATTAACATACTCTCTTAAAGAAAATAGTCAAACAATCAGCAAGAAATTCATCGAACATTTTCTTGTGTAAATCGGTCTTCACATATTTCATTGCTGAAAAAGTTTTCTCAGTAGTAGTCTTTGGACGGGCAAAGTCAACAATACTAGACGAATTAACCTGTTTATCATTTTATAATGTGCATCCATCTCTGTTGTTTCCACCAACTTTTATAGTAATTTTGCAAGAGAAGGGACATCATATTCCTAACTCCGAACCACATGAATACCATAAAATTGTAACTCATTCCTCAAAGCATGTATCTCATAACCTTCAAAATCTTGGGGATAAAACTCTTCTGTAAGCTTGTAAATATCACCCTCGTTAAAAGACTAATTTTTTTTTTGGGATTTAGTGCTCCGCTCAACTGAAGTAATCCAATTGAAGACTCACTGAATCTTGAATTCAATGTTCCCAGCTGAAAATCTATACATTGATTGAAGTATTCAAAATGGTAACGATGTTCAAGAGTCGTTTGATTTTCACCACATCTGAGTGTTGCACTCAAACGAGGTACGTCTATGCCATGTTTCGAGCTAATAATGGATTTGGGCTAAACTCTAAAGCCTAAATGAAATATAAACACAGTTCACGATAACAATAATATATGGGTCAACATTATGAAATATTAATATGATTAAGATATCAATATTAATATGTATTTTTGAGTTTGTGTTTTGATTAGATTGTAAGTTAGTGAGTTTAATTTTGTATTAAAAATTTACTATTTAAGTTACGAATCAATTTTAAAAATGCATTCGGCCGAATTTAGATTAACATAGGGTCGGACACTTAGAATTTAAAAATATATAACTACTTTTGGTCGCTTTGGATCCGAAAGAGGGTTGTGCCGGGTCCCGGGGGAGCCCCCCTAGATCCGCCACGAGCTACACAAGTTATATGTCGTTTAATTTTAGTTTAATAATAAACACTGGATAAATTAGGTTAGATGGAGAAGTCGACATTTTACAACCTTAATTTTTTTTCCATGTATGTTCCTATTCAAATCCAATATTGTGAATAACTAATAGGTGGTTTTTTAGTTGTCCTTAATTTTTTTTAGAAAATTAATTTCTTAAATTTATTAGTATATATGACATACGAGATAATTCTGTCAATAAAATCATAAATTAAATTTTTGAATGCCCTAATTTTTTTAATGAAGTATATTAAGTGATTATAATTTAGAAATTATGAAGGTTATTTCTGGCTCAAGATCCGGACCCAACCCTTTAACGGTTGGACCGGTTTCCAACCAAAAACCGGAGGGGCAATTTGATCATTTTAATTAATTAAAAAAACCCTAATTTACTTTTCCTAATTCTGCCGCCGCCGTATTACACTTTTCCTCGATTCCATCGTTGCCGGAACTCGTTGCTGGAACACATTGCCGGTCTCATCTTCCTACTACTCGTCGATCTGCATCGTAAGCTTCACCCTCTGATGACGTTAGATTTACCACGTTTATCTCACCACATTTGAGCCAAATTCCCCTCTTTGTACACCTTTTTGTGATAGTTTTTAGGAACTTTCATGAAAATTGCGTGTTATTGTCCTCTGGCCCTCTTTTGGGCAATTTGATGTTGTTTCGAGTTTTTTTGTTTGAGATTTCAGGTTACCACATTGTGGAGGACCTTTCTACGAGCTCGACGCTTCAAACGGGGACCAATTCGGAGTTCAGATGAAGCAGGAATCATCAAAAGAAGTATGGAGCTAAAATTATTTTTCCCAGCTCCAAAAGTGCGCTGTTTGGACAAACAAGTGCGCCGGAGCACTTTTTGGGTGCCTCCAGGCGCACTTTTTAATCGACGTTCTGGAAATTTTTTGCCGACTTTCAAAAGTGCGCCTTTTACAAGAAAAAGTGCGCCGGCGCACTTTTTAAGTGCCGCCGGGCGCACTTTTTGGCAAAAATCTGGATTGGAGAGGAAAAATAGGATTTTTAAGCCTGAGAAACATACAGAACGACAAGACTTCAGACTTGATTCTAATTTTGACGAACCCGACACTCTCGGAGGAGGATTTTGAAGCTTTGAAGTGACGATTAAGCGAGGAAAAGCGAGGATTAGTTCAGGAGTTTCTAAGATTCGTCAGGATTAGGTTTACTCGGAGTAAGATGTCTTCTTCTCTAGTTTTCTTTTTCTCTGTTTCTGTGATTTCTTCTCTGGCGATGTCTAGCTAAACCCTTAGTTTGTTCAGATTAGATGAAGTTTTAGCGAAACTTTGTATGGATGATGTCGGGTTTCTAACCCGTTAATGTTAATTGAGGTTTATTCAGACTTAATTGAGATTTTTCTAAAACCCTAATTTGAAGCTCTTGACGCAGATTGACCATATCGTAGAATTTGCTTCATATTTGTCTTGCGGTTCTGACCATGGACGTGAGTCATTCTAGGGTTTAGAAGGTCATTAAGATTACCCGGTGTCTTGACCATAGGGCCGGTGAAATTAATCTCTTTGCATTTCTGTGCGGCGTTACATTGTTCTTCGTGCATTCTTGGAGATTTATGAGTTATCTTGACCATAGGAACTCGTAGGTTTGCTAGGATAGTTTCTCTGCGTCCTGACCATGGAGTAGAGATTGCCAAAGGAAGCGTCGAGGCATTGAGTCTGTTAAAACCTTAGTTGCATTGCATCATCCGTCTTAGTCGAGCTAAAGGCGATTCGAGTCTGGACAAGCGCCTTAGTCAATTCTTGAAGCTCCAACTTGTTTGTCTGCTTGATTGGTTTAATTTGCATTATTAGTTTACTTAGTTCATTCACCACCATTTCCAAACCCAACGTTTAAAACAGAATAGCTTATTCCACATTAGTTGAGTAATAGAAATAGAAAGACCCCTTGGGAAATAACGATCTCTTAGGAGCAATCCTTCGAGTAAAACTAGTGTGCATTAATTTGCGCACCAAGTTTTTGGCGCCGTTGCCGGGGGCTTTTCTTTTTCTAGGAAAGGCATTGTGCGTTTTAAGCTTTTCATTCACTCTTTTATCATTTCTTTTCTCCCACATTTTTATACTACTTGGTATTTCTTGTTTTTGTTGTTTCAGGCAAGATTACAGGTTCGGAGGAAATACGGGCTAGTAAGCGCATAGCTGGAAAGGGTAGAGTCTTCTACACTCACTTCGGCACTACTCCGGTACCTCCTCCTTCCGCCAAGACACCTAAAGCAAGGAAGAACCTCTTCACATCTTCATCTACATCTTCGCCTTCCCCATCCACCATTGCTACTACAGATCCTCCCACCGATCCTCCTATCCCACCTGAGATAGAAATTATGGCGGCGAAAAGGACATTGAAGGATTATGATCGTCCAACCATAGATGGGACAGCTTCGTGCATTCAGATTCCCAACACGGGAACTCGGAATCTGCACATTCCATCTTACTTGATCAACATGATTCAAACAAATAGGAACACTTTCTCTGGAGGTGTTAATGAGGACACGAATGCTCATGTGAGGAACTTCTTGAGGCTGGCTCATACAGTCTCCAACAATGAAGCGGATCATAATGCAGTCAAGCTTCAGCTTTTTCCTTTCACTCTGAAGGGTCAAGCAGAACTGTGGTTGTATGATCATCCTGCGAATCACTTCACTATGTGGGATGGTCTGGCTTAAGCATTCCTAAAAGAGTTCTTCTCCCCTTCCAGAACCGATGCACTCAGGGCACAGATAACAGGTTTCACAAGTGGTCCGGAGGAGAACTTCTATGAGGCTTGGCAAAGATTTCAAGGGCTTCTCCGAGCTTGTCCTCACTATGGATGTGATGACTATAACAAGTTCTCTATATTTCTCCGAGGCTTGGATTATGAGAAGAGGAAGGATTTCTCTTTACAGCTGAATACAGACTTGGATGATATGACCGCAACCGCGGCTTTGGCTGCTTGCAAGGTCTTTGCCATGAGGATCAAGTCTCTAATGCAAGCTAATCCCTTAAAGGTGGACGACATGAGTCTGGGGCAAAAGAGATTTTCTGCTGATGCCCAATACCCCGTTCCCACAGTTCCTGCACCAGTAGACCTTGTTCAAAGTCAGTTGGAGTTGGATAACTCGAAATTGGATATGGAAGTGCAAAGATTAAAGCATGAGCTGGAAAGGGCTAAGATAGCTCCTTCACCGGGTGTTCCTACAGCTCCACCGCCAGGGTTCAAGGTGCGTACTCGGACAGAGAATGTATCAGCTGTATCCACTCTGTGTTCGAATTGTGGTGGTGCAGGTCATTCAGCAGAGGGCTGTACTTGGAAGTTTGAGAGTAACCAAGACCAACAACAAGAGGAGATTGCTTATGTTGGTGGCCCAAACCAAGGGAATAACCAGAACCAGGGAGGATATCAGAATCAGAACTCCCAATGGCAGAACAGAGGGAACTGGAACAATAACCAGAACCAAGGGGTTATCAGAGGAATAATGGGAATCAGAATCAGAATTCCCAATGGCAGAACAGAGGAGGCTGGAATAACAATCAGAACCAGAACCAAAATCAGAACAATAACGGTGGTTCGAGCTCTTCTGCGCCTAAGTCCTACTCCGATATCATGTTGGACAAGATGCTTGCTGAGACTCAATCCAATAAGAAGGACATTTCACTCACCGAGGCCTATGTCAAGAAGCTAGACGATAGGGTGACGGCAATAACCAACTTTTTGCAGGAGAAGGTAGTTGGTCTTCTTCCTAGCACAACTCCCTCCTCCTCATCTAACAATGCCGGAGGAGGCAAAACTAAGGAAGAATTCTGTGGAGCAGTTTCTCTTCAGGATGGCACGGAGGAATTGGAGAAGCCAATGGAGCAGTTGTGTCAGAAGGAGCAACAAAGAAAAGAAGCTACTCCACCAGTCGATCCTTACCGACCAAAAGCACCTTATCCTGCAGCCTTGAACAGACCTGTGCTAAACGAGGAGAACTTGGGGAAGACTCTGGTGACAATTAATAACTAGAAGATGGGAGTTGCTTTATTGGAAGAACTTCTTGCAAACCCGGATTATGCTAGGCATATGAAAGAAATTCTCACCAAGAAGAAGAAGCTGAAAATGCAGAAGCTGCTGCTGTGGTGGAGGAGCTGAGAAGCGTGATTCCTGACAAGAAGAAAGACAAAGATGTCAATCCTCTTCCAAAGAACTCCTCCCAAAAGACGAGAGCAGACGAGATAGAGGAGATAGCCTCAGTTACCCTCCATGGAGCTGGCGAGTCTGATCCGAAGCAGAGCCACGTGGTGCCAAAGCAACCTGATCCAGGGAGTTTTTCTTTTCCTTGTTCTATTGGCACATATTTGGTTGATAGAGCTCTTGCGGATTTAGGTGCTAGCATTAGTGTTATGCCTTACTTATTGTTTGAGCGTCTAGGACTGCCTAGACTAACTCCTACCACCATGAATATCAACCTAGCTGATCAAACTGTTAGACATCCTAGGGGTATTGCTGAAAATGTTGTAGTTAGGGTGCATGATAGCTACTTCATGACTGATTTTGTGGTTATTGATTGCATGGAGAGTGTTAACATTCCCCTTATCTTGGGACGACCCTTCCTAGCCACTTCTGGTGCACTCATAGATGCAAAGGCTGGGAGGTTAACCTTTCGGGATAAGGAAAAAGTTATTATATTTGAAATTCCTCCACCTGATCCTAATGTGCACTCTTCCGCTAAGAAACCCATGTCGTTAGTGTTTGAGAATGCTTCAGTTTATACTGTATTTACCGACATGGATACTCCTTATTCATCTTCACCTTTGCAGGATCAGGTAGCGGCGATAGTATCTACCCAAGATACAGGTGGAGTAAAGAAGAAGAACAAGCCTTCTGAGAAAGCTAAGACGCCGCCCCATGAAAGTACTCCTACTAAACCCCCAGATGTGGTCCTGGAAAAGTGGAGCTATTTGGACCCTTTGAGGTAGCTGGATTGCGTGGCGACGGTTCATTGGAGCTTTACCATGCTAGCGGGAAGAAATTTGTGCTTCAGAGTGGAGCGATGAAGGTATTCTTTCAGGACACGGATGCCAGTATCTGAAAGAAGTTCTGAGCTGGGATGCGGCACGTTAGACCAGGTATCGTCTAGCTCAAAGACGTAAAATAAAGAGTGCTTCTCAGGAGGCAACCCGAGCTTGAGTCTTTTATTTTATTTATTTTGAGTCCGTGGTAGAGTCGTGGAGTCCGTTCTTGTGTGTGTGTCTGTCATTGGGTGTCAAATTTTGGGTCCTGGTCGCCGAAACGAATTTGATTTTCGAATTTTTCACCAAATAAATTCTCTATTTTTTGCCTGTCGGGTAAAAAAATAGGTTTGCCTGTCGGGTAAAAAAAATCTCGTATATAATAATGTTTTTCTTATGATTTTTAATGAGGAAGATCCTTTTTGCCAACTGGTTTAAAAAATAGGCAAAAAGCCCTCATACATCACAAACTATAGCGAAATTACTCGTTTATACATGAACATTTTCGAAATACTCATTTGACATCGACTACCAGGTCCAATGTTACTTATGGCATACCGTCAAATTTCGTTCAAAATCATAAACGGAGTTAGATGACTGTTTGTTTCATGCTTAGGTGGAAAGCTGCGTGGCTTCCACTCATCATCTTCTTCTTTCTTCTTCTTCCTACCTCTCCCCCTTTCTCTCTTCTCTTCTTACTTATCATCCCCTCCCTTCTCTCCATTAGGTCTATGGACGTTGAGGTTGCTGTTCAACTTGTGGATGATGGACCGGAGAACCGCGTTCTCCTGGAGGAGGGACTCCACACCCAAGCTGAAGAACCAGTACCAGTTCTGAAACGCCCTTACCTGAAGCCCTTCAACCAGCGCCTTTTGCTCGCATCTTCCCAGTTTCCAGATCACTGACATTGAGAACTCGGTCGCCGCCACTGATATCCTCAGTATCTTCTTGACCAGGAGCAATATTGTTAGGGAGTTGCGGGATGCGGTGGCTATGCCTTTGACGAAGTCGCAGAAATTGTCCAGAACACCTAATGCCTTCTCGCTGATGCTCTTCGACGATGTGGAGTAATCGAGTGTGATCTCCAGGAGTAGGTCGACTGTGCCAGAGGATATTAGGGAGGATTTGAATTGCTCGGTTTTTGTGGTTGAGATCTGGAGGAGGTTGAAAATTAGGGTTAAGGTTGATTTGGTGGTGGTTGGGGAAATTGGGGATTTGAGGAATTGGAAAAGGATTTTGTCCAATCCTTCGATTTGAATCATCGTTTCCGCTACTCTTTCCCGATTTGACCAAGAAGAAGGAGAAAGAAGCAGCTCCTTGAGAGCGGATAAAGCGTTGTGCTTCGCCGATACATTTCCGGCGAGTCTCCGATTGTTGTTCGACTTCAGGAAGTTAACGAGTGCTTTAACCGACTCCAGAGATCTCAATCACCGGAGAGCTTCCTCGTCGATGATGGGAAACATCCAGCTCATCGAAATGAGAAGCTCCGCCAACACGACGAGGGATTCGGATTTGCCTGCGGCGAATCCGTCGAACGCAGCGGCGAGTGCGAACACAGCTCTGGCGGAGATGATACACACACAGTTCCTCTCCCTCTCGTTCCCCATCCGTTAATCTTCCTCAGAGTGCCAAGCGTCTCCGACGCGTTCAATCTCACGGCGGAGCTCTCCAATCGGACGAGTACAGCTTCGATTTGTGATGAGGACACAGGGACACGCAGAGTCGGGCAGAGGAAATGAGTCTGCACTACAACCGCTTGCTCTTCCTCCTCCTACTGCTGCTGCTGATCTTGATTACTAATCTGTGACTGTGAATGACGAATCTGGTTCTTCTTCTTGGTACTGTCCAGATTGGCAGTCATCCTTTTCCTTCTCCACAACGCTATTGCTGTAATTATCTGAAGATGTGTTTGTTTGTTTGATTGTGAGCTGGTGGTGTTCTGTAATGGCGGAGAGAAGGGAGGGATGATAAGTAAGAAGAGAAGAGAGAAAGGGGGAGAGGTAGGAAGAAGAAAAAAGAAGAAGATGATGAGGTGGAAAGCCACGTGGCTTTCCACCTAAGCATGAAACGAACAGTCATCTAACTCCGTTTACGATTTTGAACGAAATTTGACGGTATGCCATAAGTAACATTGGACCTGGTAGTTGATGTCAAATAGGTATTTCGAAAATGTTCGTGTATAAACGAGTAATTTCGCTATAGTTGGTGCTGTATGAGGGCTTTTTGCCTAAAAAATATTCTTTACTTAAGTCGCAATAATATAATCGTTACAAACTTACAATAACCATTTTGTCAAAACAAATAATTAAATAACCGATATGTTATCATCTCTAAACTTAAGTGACGGTTTTTGTATTTGACCTCGGAGAACGGGAGAAGGACCCTTATCTCAGTTCTGCAAATTCTCAATCGAAAATCCAATCCCTGATCATCATCCCTCGTCCCATTTTCGGAACTCCGCCAAGGTCATCGTGTCCGTCCAGGCCCCAACTCGTCCCCGCTTCGCCGGAGAACATAATTGCAGACTTTAGATTTAGAACCGAGCCGCCGCTGATCGTCGCCACTGTCTGACCCTGTCTGCGTCCATAGCTGCTATACTCAATCATAGGGGAAGGGCTTGGAAACCAGCACACAGAGAGAAGGAACCCGCTGAGTTTGTTCCTGGTTATCAATGGCCAGGTCAATGGCAGCAGCTACAGCTACAGGGACAGCTCCTTGGATGATAAGGGCAGGGAGGAGCAGATTAACCCCTGATTTCCGCAACCTGCCTCACTATCCCGCTGTCCAGTCACTTCCATTCCCCTTTCTTAAACCCCTTACCTTCCGATTCTCTTCCTTTGCACCTTCCCCTTCTAGGAACTTCTCTGTTTCCGCATCCAAATCTATCGGCGGCGAACAACAGCAAGTCCGGGTTCGTTTTGCGCCTTCTCCGACTGGCAATCTCCATGTTGGTGGTGCTCGAACTGCTCTCTTCAATTATCTCTTTGCAAGGTTCTCCCACTTTGGCCATTCACTTCTTGTATTTGTCCCGTTTATATACTTCATTCTCATATTTGTACTTGCAACTTCTCTTGCCAGGGCAAATGGTGGCAAATTCGTTCTGAGGATTGAAGACACTGACTTGGAGAGGTCAACTAGAGAGTCCGAAGAGGCCGTTCTTAAAGATCTTTCCTGGCTTGCTCTTGATTGGGATGAAGGTATCTTCTTCCCCTCCTTTATTCTTTCTTTTGAGTTACGGAATCGCTGCTTCTACATTATTTCAACTTCAATCGCTTGGTTTTCTGACTGTGATTCTCAAAAGTTTATCTTATGCGTATTTTGTGGGTTCAGGTCCTGGGATTGGCGGAGACTATGGTCCATATCGGCAATCTGAAAGGAATTCCCTTTATAAACAACACGCTGACAGGCTTGTAGAGTCTGGTCATGTTTACCGCTGCTTCTGTTCCAACGAGGTAGAGTCTGGTCATATTTGTCTGTTTTAAAAATTGATACATCAAATGCGTTACAAATGAGGTCACTTCTACGAAATAAGATACCATAACTTGGTAACTGTTAAGAAATGTTTTTTTCCCTTAATCCTCTTTGGCTCCTCTTAGCTTGAGTTTCATTGTGAATTCATACCATATTGGCTGATTTTGAGGCATGTGGCTAACACAGAATTTTATCGCCTTTTATTCCCAGGAACTTGAGAAAATGAAGGAGATAGCAAAATTGAAACAACTGCCTCCTGTGTACACTGGGAAGTGGGCTACTGCAACAGATGATGAAGTAATGCGAGAGATGGAAAAGGGAACCCCATATACCTATCGTTTTCGTGTTCCGAAGCAGGGGAGGTTGAAAATTAATGATCTCATTCGGGGTGAAGTAAGTTACACTGGGTGGCATGCTATGTCCATCTTATGGGCGACTAGAGCAATATTTATGATGCAATAAGATTAGTTCAATTCATACCATTACTGTACCTGTCTTTGAAAATGGTTTTTTGCCAAGAAAAAACTTTGTATTACGTTTTGAGTAGGATTATATATTCTTTCCCCCCTTGCCTTGATGTTTGTTTCATGTGTGCCATGGTGACTGTTAGTACTCTAATATTGTAACTTGACGAGTTGTATGAGTTTCTAATTAGGTTGGATAGTGTCTTGAAGGTTAGTTGGAATCTTGACACACTTGGAGATTTTGTGATCATGAGGAGCAATGGACAACCTGTTTACAACTTCTGTGTCACAGTGGATGATGCCACCATGGCTATCTCACATGTTATTAGGTGAGTGGTTAAGTCTCTTGATACTTTGGTAAATTATAGGGTTGTGATAAGTTCCAGCAGATATAAACACAAGATGATATGATTCATGCCCAACATATGCGTTTCAGGGCTGAAGAGCATTTGCCTAATACACTGAGGCAAGCATTAATCTATCAGGTATTACTACTCCGTATACTCCTCAACAGTCATTCCCATGTCCCTGTTACTTACTGAACTTTGGTTCTGCATCAGGCTCTTGGATTACCAATGCCTCAGTTTGCACATGTGTCTCTGATTCTAGCACCTGATCGAAGCAAGCTATCAAAAAGGCATGGTGCTACTTCAGTGGGTCAGGTAACAATTGTATCACTTGTTTCTATGATTATTGCTCGGAATGAACAGTTTTACTTTCTTTGAGATCTCTTGGAGCATCAACACGTTTATCCATATATTTTGAAGAGGTGATTTCTTTTTGGTCTCGTACATGTCAATAATAGTTACTTCTTACACAGTTCAGGGAGATGGGCTACCTGCCCCAAGGATGGTAAATTACTTGGCACTTTTGGGTTGGGGTGATGGCACTGAAAATGAATTTTTCACTCTTGAACAACTAGGTATGCTCCTTCAGCATTTTTTGGATATTTTGTGTAAGTTAATGGATTTCCTTTAATAGTTAGTTTCATATGCAGTTGAAAAGTTCACAATTGACCGTGTTAACAAAAGTGGAGCTGTGTTTGATTCAACTAAGTTGAGGTAATCAAGGCAATCTATCAGTATACTCTAGTTTTGTGTGTCTGATATTCCCTCTTTGCATTTAAGTTGACGTGATGGAGCTATTAAACAGTTGCATATATAATCTTTGGAACTTTTCCGTACTCTAGTAAAGTACTATGTTGCATATGTATGATGCTATGGTGTATGTTTCATGCTTAACTTGAGATGGTTATGTATGTTAAAATGCTTAACTGTTACTTTCTTTAGCCAGTAAAGTACTGTTTTTCCTAATTGGCTTCCTAAAGTTTGTTCCTTTGGAATGTATTCTAGATGGATGAATGGTCAGCATTTAAGAGCACTTTCGTCTGAGAAGTTGACAAAGCTTATAGGGGAACGCTGGAAGGAAACTGGTATCCTTATGGAGTCACAGGGACCTTTCATAGAGGTAAGAATATCTCAAGACTTGTAGACCCATTCTACTGGTGCAGTAGCTTCATTAAGTTTATGTACTAGCTACTAGAGAACTCGGACACTTGGTTATACATAACAGCCGGATACTTCATTCTAGTTGAAGTATAACCACTAAATTGAATTCTCTGCACTTGATTTACGTCTTCATGCATTATTCTGTCTTTACTTTAGTATGCTTTTCTTAATTGTTGTAACTTTGTACAAACAGGAGGCTCTTGAGCTGCTTAAGGATGGGATAGATTTGGTAGCTGATGCAGACAAAGTTATGCTGAATCTCTTATCATATCCTTTACAGGAGACCTTAATGAGGTGATCCTCAAGCTTACACCTGTCCTCTCTAAGTTCTCATTGCTTTACTGTTCAAGTATGGTTTGGAAATGGTATGGGGATGCCGTATTAAGTTAATAACTACAGAAATCTACCCTTTTTCTGTAGTTGGAATGGTGTCTGTCTAATATAGATATGGAATAAATAATAATGCTTATAAACTTTCTTAACTCAGTTGACATTTTAGATTTAATATCAAGGTACACATGACTATTTCGTTACATGGAAGTTGATATAATAAAATGATATATAGTTATAACTGTGTTTCTATCCGTGAGTGATGTCCTGCAGCCCGGAAGGTAAACCAGTAATAGAAGACAAGCTTTCTGAAGTTTCATTGAGCCTGTTGTCAGCGTATGATAGCGGGGAACTTGGCACTGCACTGGAAGGAGGTCATTCGGGGTGGAAGAAATGGGTGAAGGACTTTGGGAAATCTACAAAGCGCAAGGTAATCCATCCTCCACGTCTAAACTTATTCCGAGAGATGGTAGATTGTCAAGAGATGTGTGTTGGTTCAGTTGCAGACTGATAGACATCTCTCTTTGTCTGTCTCATTCACCAGCTTCTAAAGTCAATGGTGGGAAGTGGACTGATTGACGAATTGTCTTTGTTTCTTTTTTTGGGGGGTGGGGTCACCAGGGGAAGTCCTTGTTCATGCCGCTGCGGGTGCTGCTGACAGGGAAGCTGCATGGTCCTGACATTGGTGGGAGTGTGGTGTTGCTTCATAGAGCTGGAGTTGAAGGTATAGTTGGTCCTGAAGTTGGATTCTTGAGTTTGGAAGAGAGATTCAGGATGTTGAGAGAAGTGAACTGGGAGGCAATGTCATCGTGCAAAGATGACGTTTCTGTGGAATCAGCTACTGCTGCTGCTGCTGCTAGTATATCCAAGTGAGGTGGTTGTTTGAACTAGATTTTGTTATTTAGCAGAGGATGTTGGACTTGGTTGAAAGATTTGTTTAAAGCGAGCAATTCAGAATAGAGATGAGGATAGAGCGAGTAATGTAAAATTTTGACGAGGAAGCTGTGTCTACAGATGGAAAAATTGAATAATTATCTATACCACTAAACTCTTCTCAATGAAATTTGTCAGGTGTTGAAGCTGAATTCGTATTGTTGATTTTTTGTGTGCCTATGATAAAATTGTTATTTTATATCTGCAGTGGGAGTGTTATGTGTTAGTGACTAGTAAAATAGTAATCTTGTAAATGTGCTAATGTGATGATAAAGTAACAGGAAAAATATGAAATCGTATATGGAAGAGAGTATTCTCTTTTCTCAATTAACATAACTCACTCTTACGTTTTAATTTAATTTTCAGTAATTATAACATCAAGAGTCTTGTAATTAAATGACGAATCTAATGATATCACTATTTGATGGTGTTTAATGAAATTAATCATTTTACGATTTCGTACGAATAATGATAGGACATTGTGAATCATGTTAGAAAATTCGTATGTTAGGACTTACGTATGAATTATTTTAGGAATTTGTAAAAATTATGTTAGAAAAATTTGTATGGATTTTTTTTGACGGGATTACGTTAGGAATTTGTATGAACTTGTTCGTCCGTACAAATAAACATCCCCTTATATGTTGCGAATTCATATGAATTATGTTTAGTACTTCATATGAAATATGTTAGAAAAATTCTTTTGAATTATTTGAAGGTCATACGACATGACTTATTTATTCGTACGTTAGTAATAACTACTTACGTCGTACATATTGACATAAATTAGAACATTTTTGTATCATTGAATTCATAGGTTTGTATCTATCATTTCCGTATGTCTTATGCAATCTCAAACATTTTTGTATCAGTGTGATTCTTATGTTTGTACGGTTCTGAAATCAAACCATGAATGATTGGTCACATTTATTGGTGAACCATGACAAATCCGTCACGGTTCACCCATAACCGTGACCCAATCAGTCACGGTTTGGTTTATGAACTGTGACCAACCAAAAAATCCTGCGAATGAATAGTCGACTCAATCCCTATCGTTTGTGTTCAACCAAAAAAATCCGGCGACCAACACAGAGACAAATCAGGAGAGCTAATGGCGACTCCGCCTCTGTCGGATGCTAACCCTAGAGCCCCAGCTTTGGTGCCGACGAAACTAACGCGGCCGCCGGATTCGACTCTGGTTGGTCCATCTCTGTCTTCTTCTCAGCCCGAGTTGGGAATTCCAGTCGCAGCAAGCCCTGATACTGATTCGTTGCCGCGAAAACGTGCCCGTGATTCGCCTTCTCCGTTGAGCCTTGTCTCGGATCTCGATCGACCCTTAGACAGACGAACACAGACGACGTGAAGCTAACACAAAAACCAGCTCAGGAACAAAAAGCTCAATTCTCCTACAGTCGTGCAGCGGGGGCCCAGCAATGGCTGGTCGACGATAACGTTGCCAGCTTCCCGATCCCGATGCAAGAGGCCTTGGATGAATAGGTTAACAATCCGAGATGTCTGAGGATCCCCTTTTCTGACGAAGAAGTTAAAGCTTTCTACAAGCCCTGGTCCAAGGCTCTCGTGGTTAAAGTCCTTGAGAAATCTTTCTTGTTTCTCGCAATGAAACGTCGCCTTGAATTCTTGTGGGCACGTGCTGGTTCAATCCAAGTCGCGGATATGTCGAATAATTTCTTCCTCGTGCGCTTCTCCAATGAAAATGATTATAATACAGCTGCATTCCGGGGGCCTTGGAAAATATACGATTACTACATTGCCGTATCTCAGTGGTCCCCAGCTTCAAATGAAGAGGAACAGATCAGATCAATTCTGACATGGGTGAGGCTCCCGAAGTTACCGATTCACTACTTTAACTCGGTGGCAGTAAGCCGAATAGGTAACTTTATTGGGAAAACGGTACGCTTGGATCTTGCCACGAAGAAGGCTCACGTTGCCGTTATGCACGTGTGTGTGTGGAGCTTGATCTTACTAAGCCTTTACTTGGTAAGTACATGATTGAGGATAGAGTTTTCAAGATTGAGTATGAGAGCTTGGAGAATGTTTGCTTTGACTATGGTGGATATGGCCATAAGAAGGAAAATTGCCCCGAGCTGCTAACAGAACATCCCTCTGAGAAGATCGAGACAGAACCTATTGTTACTGTGCCCGAGATGGAGGAGCTTGATACCGGAGAATGGATGACGGTTCAAAGGCGTAACCGTAGAAAGCCAACCAAATCTGGGCATCAACCGCAGAACCCCAAGGTGAATGTTTCAAGATTCTCGATCCTTTAACCTGAGGAAACTACACCTACTGTCAATGACCCACTTGTTGAAGTGCCTAAGCACAACCCCTCTAAAAATCCCATTACTTTCCCAGCTGATGAGCTGGCCAAGTTCAAAGAGGCCCTTGATGCTGCGATGGCCGACAATTCTGTTCACAAGGACGCCGAAAAGGTTAAGTTGCCTAAGGAGAAATCTCCTCTTGACAGAATAAACCTTGAAGACATAACCAACAAGTTTTCCAGCACCCAGAACCGCAAAACCGCCGACAAATCAGTAATTAAGTCGAGTAAAGCAGATATGGTGTCGAGCCAGGAAGATAATTTGGGTCCGGTCACAGTTGTCTACCACAACCCGACATTTCACACTCCGTCATCTTTGCCCCAATCCACAAGAACCAAGACGACTGCAGTACGAAAGGGAAGTAGTCCAAAAACTAAGGATCCTACTTCAATCCCGTCGATCCTTGGTCAAAAGAAACGCAGTTTCAAGAAGAACCCTCCGGCCTCAGTCATATCAGCCACGACTTCACAGCCGATTGGCGGTGTTATGAATGATGCTTCTATTTCGAGGAAACCTCCTGACCGCTCTTGATCAGGAGATGAACCAGGTCGTCTGCTTCCCTTATCTTTATGATTAAGTTAATTTCTTGGAATTGCTGCGGGCCCGCCATAGAGACTTTGCTGCATCTTTTAAGTTTATTGTTGGGCAAAATTCGCCTAACCTCTTCTTTGTGTTTGAGACTCGCATTAGCGGGGATAGAGCTCTCCGAGTAGCTCGTTCGTTGGGTTTGATTCATATTTCATTGTTGATGCTGTAGGATTTGTGGGTGGTATTTGGGCCTTTTGGCGGGAGCATGAGGTGCAGGTCACTGTTCTGGAACACTCCACGCAACTACTCCATTTGAAATGTGTGAAAGGTACGAAAGCTCCGGTTTTCATCTCGGGAGTCTACGGTAGTCCTCAGCCTCATACCCGAATGGAGCTTTGGGGGTATATTCGAACGTTACATCAAGCTATGAGCGGGCCTTGGTTGCTTTGCGGTGACTTTAATTCTATTCGGTGCATGGATGATAGGCAAGGGGGAGCGGATTTCAATTCCTCCCGGTGTCGGGCGTTCAACAATTGCCTGGATGACTGTGAGCTGCTTGATTTGGGTTTTTCAGGACCTAAGTTTACTTGGTTTCATGGGCAGAAGAAGCGCAGGCTTGACAGAGCTGTCTGCAATGCTGCCAGGATATCCTCCTTTCCAGGCTCGTCAGTGTTACATCTCCCCCGCATTAGATCGGATCACTGACCTATTCTCATTCATTCCCCGCTGGGAGTTACGCCTGCTATATACACTCGGCCTTTCCGGTTTCAAATTACGTGGCTCGCACACAGTGATTTCCAAAGAGCCCTTAGAAGTTATTGGCGTGAGGGTGAGACAATTAATAGTAAGCTGTCTAATCTGCAAAGTCGGCTTCGTCAGTGGAATCGAAGAATGTTCGGGGACATTTTTGAGAGGAAGAAACAGCTTGTTCATCGGCTTGCTACGATGGAGGTGCAGAATGAAACCTTTGCTTCGCCGGGTTCTCTTGCTTTGGAAGCTAATATCCGAAGGGGTCTTGAAGAGACTCTCTGGCAAGAGGAGCTACTTTGGAAGTCAAAAGCTCATCCCCAATGGCACCAAGATGGAGACAGGAACACCAGGTTCTTTCATCTCTCGACCATGAAACGGCGCAAACATAACAAAGTTTTATGTTTGAAAGACAGAGAGGGTCTGTGGGTTTATGATCAGAATCACTAAAGGAAATGGCAATATCTTTCTTTCAGGGCTTATTTACGTTAGACAACCCCTATCTCTCGGGTTGTTTGGCTAACTTCAGCCCAATCTCGGAGGAGGCGAATGATAGGCTGCACCGGCATATCTCTCGTGATGAAGTAATGACCTGCATTAAAATGATGGGTCCGATGAAGGCTCCGGGTAAAGACGGATTCCATCCTATTTTCTTTCAACGTTGTTGGGATATTGTGGGACAGGATTTGGTGCTCTTTGTTCAGAACTGCTTTCAGAACCCGATTCAGGTGGAAATTGCTAATGATACTCTGCTTGTTCTTCTGCCTAAAGTTCGAGCTCCTGAAAAAATCTCTCAGTTTCGACCAATAGGGCTCTGCAATGTGGCTTATAAGGTTGTGACGAAGTGTTTGGCTAATAGGATGCAAGGTTTTATGAAGCAGCTTATTCATCCGACTCAGTCCAGTTTTGTGCCCGGCCGTCATATCTCATTTAATATTATCATCCTGCAAGAAGTGGTTCACTCTTTGATGGGCATGAAAGGTCAGAAAGGGCGTATGATTTTGAAAATTGACTTGGCCAAAGCCTATGATCGGGTGGAATGGAGCTTCTTGTAAGAGACCCTTGTGGCTGCAGGCTTTCCTCCGGAATTTATCTCTATTACCATGGCTTGCGTCACTACGGCTCGCTTTCAGATCCTTTGGAACGGTGGCATGTCTGACAGCTTCAGACCGTCCAGAGGACTTCGTCAGGGTTGTCCTCTTTCCCCTTATCTTTTTACCCTTTGTATTGACGTTTGAGTCATATAATTACTGATGCAGTGCAGAGAAACAAATGGAAACCGATCCGTATCGGGAAAGCTGGCCCAAACCTGTCTCATCTCTTTTTTGCAGATGATCTTATCCTGTTTGGGGAAGCTTCTGACAAGCAGGGACAAATTATTCTTGATTGTTTGAAGCGCTTCTGTGATGCTTCAGGTCAGTTGGTTAGCAAGGAAAAATCTGTGATCTTTTTCTCTCCTAATACTAGGCGGGGAGTCAGTAGCCAAATCTCCCGTTTGCTGGAAATTCCTATGACCCAGGATCTTGGCCGATACTTGGGTGTTCCGGTTCTCCACGGTCGCATTACCCGCCGAACCTTGATGCAAAGATTTCAGGCTGGAAGGCGAGTTCCTTATCTCTTGCAGGGAGGATTACATTGGCGCTCTCTGTTCTCAACGCCATTCCTGCCTATGCCATGCAGACGTCTGTCCTTCCTTCCCATATTTGTGAGCAAATTGATCAGAAAAATTAGAAACTTTGTTTGGGGTTCCTCTGATAATTGCAGGAAAGTGCACTTGGTTTCCTGGGATACCATCTGCAAGCCTAAAGATAGAGGGGGCTTGGGATTGAGGAAGGCGAAGGAGCTAAACCTCGCTTACATGATGAAACTTGCTTTCTTGTTCTTTAAATCGCCTAATGATCTTTGGGTGCAGGTTCTTCAGAATAAGTATTTCAGGGAAGGTGTTAACGGTTGGGTCCCTAAGAACAACTCTCGGATTTCACCACTTTGGAGGGCTATCAAACGAGTGACTCCTTCGATGGAACATGGGCTTCGAATGAGTCTTCGAGATGGCGTGTCAACGAACTTTTGGTAGGATAGATGGACAGATTCGTGTGAACGGCTTATCGACTCGGTACTGGGTGACCATTCGGCCATTGACACAGACCAACCTGTTAGCGCCTTTGTCTCGAGTACGGGTGAGTGGATTTGGTCACTTTTCTCTCACTTACTTACTCCGGGCGCAAGATTGCAGGTTGCAGGGATGTCACCACCAGTGTCAGGCGCGGATGAAGATCAGATCACTTGGGGCCTTGAAAGAGATGGAAGGTTTAGGATTCGCTCAGCTTACTCTCTGGTTGCGGAGGATGTCGAGGAACCAAGGGAAGGGCTTTGGAAGATCATTTGGTGTTGGAAAGGCCCTCAACGAATTCGTCAGTTTCTTTGGCTGGTGGACAACCATCGGCTCCTTACCAACGGTGAACGCCGCCGGCGGCACTTGACAGAGATTGGCGCCTGTCAAGTTTTCCCGGAGCAAGAGGAAACGGTCCTGCATGTGTTGCGGGACTGCCCTCTTGCTTCTGCCACCTGGGAGCTTCTGGCCTTTCCTTCTGACAATCTTGCGTTTTTTCAGACACCACTTCTGCCTTGGATCGAGGATTTCATCTGGAGACCTGAGCTTAGCCTGTTGTTCGGGGTCACTTACTGGTTCCTGTGGCGCTACCGCAATGACCGAGTGTTCAACGGCAAGCTCACTACTGCAGTTACCCTGACACGTCACATCCAGGCTTGGGTGGCGTTAGTGGGAGACACCCTGGATAGGGATCGGTCCGTTACAGATGCCGTCCCGCCCGCCAGAACGGAGGTGTGTATCTCGTGGGAGCCGGCACCTCCATAGTGGGTTACCCTCAACTCCAACGGCTCCATCATCTATGAGTCCGGACAGGCAGCTGCAGGAGGCCTGATCCGGGATTACCAGGGACACTGCTTAGCGGCGTTCTCTGAAAACCTTGGTATTTGCTCGATTACCAGGGCTGAGTTGAGGGGTGCCGTGTCTGGTTTGCAGCTAGCTTGGGACAGGGGCTATCGCAAAGTCCAGCTCCAGATTGATTCGCAGTGTGCGGTTCTTCTCCTTTAGTTTGATGACCGTACGGATCATCTTCATGCCACTACTATCAGGCACGCTCGGGAACTTCTCCGCCGCGATTGGGAGGTTCGCATCCGACATGTTTATCGTGAGAGTAATCACGTGCTGACCATCTCGCTAATAGAGGTCATTCTTGTCCCATTGGTTTCCATTGTATCGAGCTTTCCGATCCTGTTCTTTGCTGACCATCTCGCTAATAGAGGTCATTTTTGGTTGCTTCACGACCAGCTTGGTGTTTCTGAAACTCGTTTGATTATGAATGAAAGTTAAGGTGCAGTAGCACCGGGTTCCAAAAAAAAAAAAAAATCCGGCGATGCAACGATCCCCATCGTATTTGTACACTCCGGCCGCCTGAAATCTCCCGCCAGCTTCGTCGCCACTCCCTCATCTGGCGTTTCCACCAACAATTCATCGGTCACCTGAAAACTCCCGCCAGTCCTCCTCCTTCATCGCCACTCCCTCAATCCTCATCAGGCGTTTCCACCAGCGATTCATCGGCTACTTGAAATCTCCCATCAGCTCTTCCTCATCCGACGATTTACGAGATTCAGAGGTTAGTTGGTAGTGCTGGTTTATTCGTTTTATGAGCTCTCATAGTCAGCTCTTTGTTGGTAGATGAAATAGGCAGTCAGGTGGTGAGTAATTTCATTAGTCTAGCTAGCGATTAGGTTTTGCTTCCTGTTGAACCAAAATAAAATAGAGCTTAGTATCTGAAGAGAGTGTGGCATAGGATTTTCCCATCAGCACACTCTGAACTCGATTCCACGGAAGTAGCTGTACTGACCAGCCAGCCAAGGTCGTATATGTACCTGTCTTCTTTTACCTAAACCAATGTACACCTCATCTTTGAAAATAGAATCAATGAGATACAGATATTTATTTGTTCATTTGTTCATCTAGATTTTGTTTGAGTTTGCTGACACTCAAGACTCCACTTAGTTTATCTACATATTGTGTCAATCAAACCTAGTGCAATTTCATCTCAATTTGTCCTTCTTTGATTCAGAAATAAAGCGAAAGGTTGCTTCTGCTTTACTAAATATAGCCTTGCTTCAGTATTTATATATCTTGACCTTGACATTCAGTGAATCTTTATGTTCTTGTATGCAACTGTTGAATTTACACAGTTTGGTGAAGACACACTAGTAACACTTGCTTTCCATTGACATTGCAACTGAAGCATTATTCAGTGTAAAGAAGCAGTTTCACCCTGCCTTTATGATGTTGTTCGTGATTGTGTTAGTTTGCTTGGTTATTTAATATCTGGCATCAATTATTCTGAAATTTACTGTTAATGATGCATTCAACTTTACTATCACGGTTTACTGAAATGGCAGGATTCAAAACTATCTACAACACAAGGGTTGTGAAGAACAACGTATGCTCTATGATCTGTGGCTTATAATTGCATTTGTCAAAAACTTAGTTAAAGTAAGTTTCATTTTCTCTTCTTTCAGTATCTAAAGAGATTGCATATGTAATGCATTTGATAAGGATATAGATTAATATTGTAAATATTTATTTTTCTTTTCTGTTATTTCGGGATAATCTCCCTTGATTTAGTTTCTTTTGTAAACTCAAACTATATATCTATTTTTACCTATAAATAGAATACCACCAGGACAAGGTTGGCAGGTGAGCCTTTCCCTCTTTATGATATCAAAGCTATATTTTCCTGGTCCAATTTGACCGAATTCTCTCCCTTTACCCTAATCCTACTGCCTAACCGAATTCCCTCTCTCTCTTTACCCTAAATCCTACTACCTACCTACAACCACCACCCATCTCTTTTCCCTTCCCCATGGCTACCCCACCACCCAACAGTACTGTCACCTGCCCCACACCACAAATGGCCAATCCCTTGCCTTCCCTTCCCACACAACTCTCCGTTAAACTCACCTCAAATAACCATCTCATCTATAAGCTCCAATTCGAGCCTCTCCACTCAAGCCATGATCTCTACGGTCATGTTGATGGTACCCCGTTGCTCCTTCTGCTACCTTTGAAGATGGATCAGAGAATCCGCTATTCGTCTCATGGTGTCGTTGGGACAAGTTCGTCCTTAGTTGGATAATTAACTCTGTTTCTGAAGCTGCTCCGCACGTGCTGGTCGGTGCTTATTCCGCTCGTGCTGCTTGGCTTGCCCTCGCCACTGCGTATGGAGCTGGGAGTCCGTCGCAGATAAGATCCCTCAAGCTTTTTGACCTACGTCAAAATACAGATATAATATCTATTTATTTAGAGCGTGCAAAATCTATTTATGATTGTTTATTATCTCTTGGTGCATCTGTCTCTGAAGAAGATTTTGTTGAGTTGATTTGAAAAGGATTACCTAACTCGTTTAAGCCATTTGTGCGGAGCTTGAGGAAGCGACAATCGCCGGTTGACTACCTAGAGCTCCATGGCCTTCTTTTGGCTGAAGAGACATAATTGGCGGCAAAAGAATTAATTGGTCCGCATGCCCATTTCGGTCGCACCACCCAACAGGCCCAGCGTAGCCGCTTCAATCGTCCTGGCAGGGTGCGCGTCCCTCCCTCACAACAGATGGGCCGCCAGCCAACTTTCGGCCCACTAGGCTCCCTCGGCCGTTTCACACCTGCCTCCTCACATGGGAAGCCGCCAGCACCTCCTACCCGAGGCCCACAGAGTCAGACTACACAGTCCCCATCTCGCCTTCTCATCTGTTTCAGTTTTCAGGGGCACGATCACCATTATCATCAGTGTCCATCACCTCGACAGCCGGATTCTCAGCTACCGCCAACGGCTCAGTTTGCAACCTCCCCACAACATGCCAATCCGCCGTCGTGGACGCTTGATTCAGGAGCAAATCATCACCAAACGAATGATCTTGCAAATATGTCACTTCATTCCGAGTATCAGGGACCGATCAAGTTCAGCTGAGTGATGGTACACATGTTCCTATCTCTCACTCTGGTCACTCTAAAATGTTATTATCTAGCTCTCCTATTGCTCTAAACCGCATACTCTATGTTCCTCGGTCTTGTCAGAATCTGTTCTCCTTTAGTGCTCTCACTCGTGATAATAACCTAGCTGTTATTTTCTATCATAATATGGTGGTTATACAGGACTTGACCACACGCCGTCAACTATACAGAGGCTAGAGTAGAGATGGGTTGTATTCTATTCCGTTGGCCATGTTTGAGGGAGTCTCAAGATCACATGTTCACTTGGCGTCCCTCTTGGTTTGGCATCAACGACTTGGCCATGTGAATCTGGATAATGTGAAGCGGGTGGTTCGCCGTTATGATTTACCGTTTTCTAATAAATGTTTGCCAGCTATTTGTCCTGATTGCTGCTTAGTAAAAATGCATAAACTTCCTTTTTCCAGTTTCTACTTTTCAAGCTACTGGACCTTTGGATTTGATTTGTAGTGATGTGTGGGGACCATCACCCGTTGACTCTATTGCTCATCAATGATATTATGTTTTATTTTATGATCATTACAACAAATACTCGTGGATCTATTTTATGAGATACAGGTCCGATCTCCTCCACATCTTCATACAATTTCGAGTTTGGTAGAGAAATTTTTCGGGCGGCCCATTCGCTCCTTTCGAGCAGAATGGGGAGGCGAGTATCAAAAACTCTCTACTTATATGAAAGAGCAAGGGATCTTGGAGCAAACTTCGTGCCCTCATACACCCAAACAGAATGGATGCGCGGAACGGAAGCACCAACATATCGTTGAAACTGGCAGAACACTCATTCACCAAGCGAAGCTTCTGCTCTAGTATTGGACGTATGCTTTTCAGAAGACGGTACATATTATCAACCGACTACCTTCCTAGGTGATAAATCATGATTCTCCCTATCATCATTTATTTGACACTGACCCGGATTACACATCACTATGTGTTTTTGGATGCTTGTGTTTCCCATGGTTAAAACCTTATGCAGCTCATAAACTCGATGCAAAGTCGGCTCCTTGTGTCTTCCTCGGTTACAGTAATCAACATAAGGGATTCTATTGTCTTGACTTATCCACGAAGAAAGTCCATATATCTCGACATGTCCTATTTGACGAATCTGTGCTTCCATTTCAGGTCTCCCCATCATCAAGTTCGATCACAGCAGGCCCATATCCTATTTTTCTCCGTCCCGCCCATCTCCAGCCACTTTCTCCACCGCCGCCACTCCTTCATATACAATTGTGGCCCGACCCATAATCCCATCTTCGGCTGCACCATCCGCGCCAGCTGGGCCCGTCTCCACTCCGCCCACAGACACTGCTGATGTGCCTCCAGCATCCACTGCCCCTTGCGGGCCTGGGCCCACTTCAGAGTTGGCCACTAGTCCGCCTCACAATGTAGCATATGTCCATCCAATGATAACAAGCCTGCGAACATGCTCATTAAAGCCAAGGGCCTAGGCTGCTACAACAGATACGGGCGAACCTACTTGCTTTTCAAAATAAAATACACAACCGCAATGGCGAAAGGCAATGTCGGAGGAATATATGGCCTCAAGCAGGCTCCCTGTGCCTGGTTCTCCTGTCTCTGAGATGCGCTTGCTGATTTTGGTTTTCATGGTTCTAAGATCGACCACTCACTTTTTTATTTCACGGCTAGCAGGATCACTATCTATGTTCTTGTCTATGTTGATGACATCATTCTTACATGCTCAGATCAGATGACGATGGATCGCCTCCTTCGATTTCTCTCGGCCAAATTCAAAATAAAATATCTCGGGTTCTATTCATTATTTTCTAGGCATTGAAGTATCCACCACACCGCAATGGCTTCATCTCAGTCAAACTAAGTATATCAATGAGTTATTACACCGGGCGGGCATGGCTACCGCGAAACAGGTATCGACTCCTTCGTCTACCTCGTCCCCAACTGGCACGGCTGATCCCTTCCACGATGTGACGCTATTATCGACAATTAGTTGGGGGTCTCAAATACTTGTCAATGACTCGCCAAGACATGGCGTACACGACAGCTCGACTCTCCCAACACATGCATGCACCCACCGATCATCATTGGCTTCATCTCAAGCGAGCTCTTCGCTACCTTCGTGGCACGACAGAGATGGGTCTTCATATTCTTCCTTCGCTATCCATCACACTCCAGGGTTTCTCCAATGCAGACTGGGGTGGTGACTCTCTAGGCAGACGATCGACAAGCGGGCATGTCACTTTCTATGGGCCTAATCTCATATCTTGGTCAAGCCAAAAACAACGGACAATGTCGAGGTCCTCCACCGAAGCAGAGTACCGTGCTCTAGCGATGGTTGCTTCTGAAGTGACTTGGCTCATTTCAGACTTAAGGAAATTGGACGTCCAGTTGGCAAGTCTCCAACCTTGTGGTGTGATAATATCAGTGCTACATACTTGACTGCCAACCCGGTCTTTCACTCACGTTCTAAACATCTGGAAATTGATTTCCACTTTGTTCGGGAAAAGGTGGCGGATCAGTGTCTTCATTTGGCCTATATATCTTCTAAAGATCAGTTAGCAGATGCCTTGACGAAACCATTAGCTACATCACGATTTTCCGACTTGCAGTCCAAGCTCAAAGTGCGGGTGCCCTTTGCTTGAAGGAGGGTGATAAAAATATAGATTAATATTGTAAATATTTATTTTCCTTTTCTGTTATTTCCGGATAATCTCCCTTGATTAGTTTTCTTTGTAAACTCAAACTCTGTATCTATTTTTACCTATAAATAGAATACCACCAGGCTAAGGTTGGCAGGTGAGCCTTTCCCTCTTTAGCATTATCATCATATTGTATGATCAGCAATCTGCAGTATTTGTGGTTGACTATCTGCCCCTTACATGCTTTGCATAGATGCCCCCTTACATGATTTGCCTCTGTGCCTACTGAAATTCAATAGTATACAAAGCTTTTAATTAACTATCTCAAGCTTCATGCATAGGTTGTAGGTGTTTCCGAGGAAACATTAAAGAAATAAGATATGCTTCTGAGTTTCTGCTCAAGTTGTAGGTGTGCATCAACCTACAGGAACACAAAGTGTTTATTGTATAGATTATCCAAATGATCATTTTGCAAACTGCTCTATCTTAGTTGATGATGATTTGTGCTGCTGAGATAGGAGTATTAACACTGAAATTATTTCGATTTTGCAGCAAACTACTAGAAATGTGAATTTGATATAAGTGGTAGTAAGACCAAGAAGAAGAATTCGATTTTGGTGTTGACTGCTTCTATATGGTTTTCCAATAAGAGCTTCTTCTTTATAGGTAAAACCCCACCTCCATCTGTCCCCCCTTATCTCTGTCATTGCTACATACTGCTTTCCTACTTTGTCTTGGTTCTTTCCCTTTTGATTTTCACTCTTACCCCAACTCTCTCCTCCTCATCAGTTATGACTTGACTCTATCCTCATCAATTGCGAATTCAGTTTGTGCTTTATTGGATCAATTTGTGTTTAATCATGACGATTAATTAATTGATTAATATTCCAAAAAATTAGAACCAAAACTAGTTAAAGTATAAAATTATAATACATCTAGTATTAGGTATCTGATAATATAGATTTAATTTGCTTGAGTAGAGCGGATTTGACCTAGTTTGTGCTCATTTACACATACAATGTATTTGATTATTAATAAATCAGTACTCTACATTCATTCCTATCCTACAAATTAATGTTGTACACTTCTGTATAGGTTAATTTAATGGATAAATCATGGATTCATATGCCTCGTAATACTCCTGAGTATTATGAAGGTATTGAATAATTCCTCAATTTCGCTTTAGCACATGCTGATGATGGGACACATATTTTGTGTGCGTGTCCAAAGTGAAATTTGAAGAAATGGAAAAGTAGAAGTGAGGTGCATGATCACTTATCCAGAAAGCGGTTCCCTGAGTATTACGTCAATTGGATTAGGCATGGGGAAACACCAATTCATTATGAAATTGATGCGAGTATTCAAGTTCCAGAAGTGGCTGAAAATATTACTTCCACAACTATCAACGTGGCAGAGTATGCATAACCCGTTGAAACAGATATGATGCATCAAATTTTTAATGATGCGTTCGGAATGATTCCTGAGGAAGGGGTTTCTGGTGAAGGTAACATTGATGTACCCCATGATGAGGAGCCAGAAGACGTACCAATGGCTAAGCAGAACTCTGAACTAAACAATGAGTTTTTTCGACTGATGAAGGAAGGAGATGAACCACTCTATGACGGGTGCACAAAATTTTCAAGGATATCATTCTTGATGCGATTGTACCATTTAAAGTACATGCACAAGATAAGTGAAAAAGTCAGGGCAAAGATCATAGAGTTATTGAGAGATGCTTTCAAATTTGTTAAGATACCAAAATCAATTTACGAGGCGAAGAAGACTATAAAAGCTCTTGGGCTTGACTACATCAAAATCGATGATTGTAAAAAGGACTGCATGTTATACACAGGTGATGCTTTACACAAGGAGAAGTGCACTGTTTGTGGTGAATCGAGATATGAGGATTCAAAGACTGGTGAGAATGTGAATAGGAATAAGAAGAAGAAACCAAAACCTAAGAAGGTATTTAGATACTTTCCTCTAATACCTAGGCTAAAAAGATTGTACATGTGTCGGCGATCAGCTGAGAACATGATTTGGCGGGAAGTACAAAAGTGATGAGGCTAAAGCTATTGGGGTAAGTCTGAATGAAACTTTTAAGATGATTTTGATGTAAGAAATCTTATATATTTTGCAATTCAATTATGCAGGAAAGAATTGAAGAGATTCAAGCTTTAGGGCTAGCTCTTAGGCATATAGCTCTCGATGATGCATATGCCTTAGCATTAAATAAGCCTGAGCACCCTGGGAGGGTTCGAGGACTTAGATACGGAGCTGTCCCTTCGAAGGCAAGTTTATATAACACTTATAAAGATGAATAAGGAAGTTTATTAAAAAAATTTAACGGTAATTGGGGGCTTTTAACAAAAATAAATAAAAAAAATTAACTATTAACCTAAATAAATACGTTTCAAAACTATTTATTTCTGTAAATATAATCGCCCATGGTGTAGGCGATATCGCCCCAGGCCTAGGCGATATCGCCCCAGCACCGAGGATTGCTGGTCAAACCGATTCTAAACTGCCCAACCAACCGAGTAAATGCTGTCTGGCTGGACACATGGCAATCTCGCCCCAGACATAGGCGATCTCGCCCCAGCCCCAGGCGATATCGCCTAGGATACGGGCGATCTCGCCCAAGGGTTGGAGACCGGGCAATCTCGCCCCAACCCCTATAAATACCCCATTTTTCAACTCATTCTCCCACAGTACTCGGTAACCCCCTAAGGCAAAGGTAAGTCTCATTTCTCCTTTTTTTTAAATTACATTATTTAGTTTAGGGTTTTAGGTTAGAGAATTAGTTTAGGTTTAGGTTAAGAATTAGTTAGGGTTTTAGGTAGAGAATTAGTTTAGGGTTTTAGGTTAGAGAATTAGTTTAGGGTTTTAGGTTAGAGAATTAGTTTAGGGTTTTAGGTTAGAGAATTAGTTTAGGGTTTTATGGTAGATATTTTTTTCCAAAGTGATTTATTAACATTGTCATATTGACGTTGTAGGATTTTTATAAAACGGAGAGGAGAGGACCTTTTCTCGCACCATTACACAAGGTACATAGTACATACATTATTTATTGTTCTTATGTCATTGTGAACCATGTCATTATTTATGGATAGTTTAGAGAATTAGTATGATGTTGAGGTTAGCGAATTAGTATAATATTGAGGTTAGACAATTAGTATAATTTTGAGGTTAGACAATTAGTATAATTTTGAGGTTAGAGAACTAGTATACTTTTGACAAAGAGAATTAGTATAAAATAGCTTTTCTAACAATTTAGTATACAATAGATGTCGAACTATGGATGGGATGAACCGTTGGTGGATCGGATTCCCGAGAGCGTTAGGCCTCAACCTGGTGATTGTTCTCTACTGTGGGGGGAGAACAAGCATAGGGCTACTTTAGTGTGGCGTGACCCACATGCGTGCAAGGCGCTGAAGCTGCGACAGCGTAGTTCTTGCTTAGAGTGGAGTTCAGAGTACGAGGCATTCTTGCGAGAGTGTCGACTCCTCCCTGTTGTTCGTTTACTCGGTTTCACACCGTGTAAGGAGCTCGTCACAGCATTGATTGAGAGGTGGCGGCCAGAGACGAACACATTCCACCTGGTACCGGGCGAGGCGACGATCACCTTGGAGGATGTTGAGGTACTTACAGGTCTTCCTATCGATGGAGTTCCTGTTACCGTAGCAGTGGACAGACGTGACCCGGGTCTCATATGTGAGGAGTTGTTGGGTGCCCGACCCCCAGCTGGGAGTTGTACGGGACAGTCAGTGAAGATCTCGTGGTTAAGGGCATGTTTGATCGTCTACCGGCTGGTGCTCCAGCAGATGTTGTTCTCCGCTATGCACGAGCCTACACTTGGGTTCTTATTGGCGCCATTCTACTAGCTGACCGGACTGGAGACTTGATACCGGTTCATCTACTCCGACTTGTTGGGGACTCTGCGGTTGCATCCACATTCAGTTGGGGTAGTGCGGTACTAGCATGGCTGTATAAGGCCATGGGGAGGGCGGCCTTCTTCACGGCTGGGAGTCAGAGGGGTACAGGTGATATCGGAGGCTTCACCTTGCTGGTCCAGCTTTGGGCGTTGGAGAGATTCCCGAGCATAGCCGAGCGCTACGTAGCAGGTGGTGACCCACCAGATGCTGACACCGTTTCTCGTGGTGTGCGCTGGATGTCTGTCATCCGGCGCCACCAGCATCGCGTGGCTATGAAGCTGGAGGAAATACGCTACGCACTTGATCGGAACACGGAGTTCGTGGTTAGGAATCTTAACCTCATGTACATACTATCTCTGATTTTCTTAATTCTTCCTTACAATATATTTATTAATTCTCCAGTGGATGCCGTACGCCTTTCGAGAGGAGGACTATCAGTTGGAGGACGATGTGTTCTGGCGAGCTGTTTGCCCCATGCTGTGCATAGACTGTGTCTCATGGCACCATCTTGATCGTTGCATGCGTCAGTTCGGACATGGTCAGCGTATCCCACAGGACGCCGAGCCTGCTGCTCGCGTGGAGGAGTTGCTGGGACTGGACTTCAGAGCACCAGTACATGATTGGGGTGCTAGGTACCTACAGTACTTACGTCTCTGGGAGGAGCGGGATCAGCACATTGCCGAGGGCGAGGTGAGAGCAGATCCATTGATCCACCACTTCCATGATGAGTACGACGAGTGGTACAGGAGACGGACACGCCTGGCCATATCACACGATGGTGCACAGTTTCAGGGGATGGTTAGTGACCACCTACTTGAGTAACTGTAGGCAATTTAGTATTCCCTTAGGGTACACTAACTTTTATTTTTGTTTTGCCTTTCAGATCGCCTCGTTGGAGCAGGCTACCCTTTTGAGTGGTACGAGTGATTCTCACATGAGTCATGTGCTCCGATCTGGATTGGCTATGAGCGGAGCATATGAGCGCCTTCCCGATCGAGGACCACACCGCCCACGTGCAGCATCACGCCTGCCGACATACACTCCCTATGATGGCTATCCCATCCCACAGAGAGGTCACAGTACAGGGTTGGATGATGTCGATTACGGCGGTCTCGCGCACCATGATGTGGGATACGCACCTCCACCCTACTATGTGTGGAACGAGGATTTCGCTGACGGGCGGACGTACAGTTTTGATGACCCTCCTCAGTACCAGGCTTCGGCGCCTCAGTACCAGCCGACGGCACCTCATTACCAGCATGCAGGACACCCAGGTGCGTCGAGTAGCCAGCCGTATGGGCCCACCAGCCAGCACGTTGATCAGAGCCATCCGGTCGGCTCCCAGGGTTTCTCGGAGGACAGTGGGTTCGAGGATTGGGCCCATCGACCTGATTTCGTACCGCAGTCCACCCAGACACCACCGTACACTCACATGTTACGTGATCGGGCTACATTGCGTCCACCGGATTGCTACACGGACGAGCAGCGACAGAGACGCCAGAGGGGTCGGAGGCATTGACACTCACATTTGTAGTTTTTCGTTTCTGGATTTATGTTATGGTTTACTGTTTGTATTTGTCGTACTATGGTGATCGATTGTACTTGTCTCGGTTGTTGGTGTATTCATATGTCGTACTATTGTGATCGATTTGCACTTTCATGTCATTTTCGCTGTTAATGTTTTTGCAATGAAATTCAACCATTTCGATCTTGTTGTGGATGGAACACTGCGCCACATTTTATTATAACAAAATTCACTACGAAAATTACATAAACAACAGTTCTAACACGGTTCAGGTCCGAGGGTTTCTCATAATGAAATTCATAAGCTCTTGTTGTTCCTTGATTTTCTGGTTCAGTTGTCGAATCATCTCGTCCTTCTCCCTAACGATCCTTTGGGTCTCCCTCTTAGCTCGATCAAGTTCTTTGTCCTTCGCCCGAATTATATTGTCCTTCTCCCTTCTGATCTTGTCCACAGCCTCCCGAACCACCAATGTTTCAAAATAACCACAACCCTTGTTCTTTACAAAATGGCAACGAAACATGCTGGTTAGGAAATATTAATGGGATAGGTGACAAATTAAGAAAATCATTCCAGTCTTTATACCTCCCTCTCAAGCGGACACCCAAAATAGGGTTCGAGATCCTTCAGTTGAATGGATCTTGTTGCCCTCAAATCACACCAGCAATTCACCTCACTTAGCTCATACTCGAACAGGTCTTCCTGAGGTTTCTTCAGCTTGTACATTATACGATCAACTTCTGAAACTACACGAGAATAGCAATTGTAATTAGTGCAAAACGTGAAGTAGACGGGGAAACAAGACATGTTTTTTACCTTTATCGCGAGCTCTACTTCTTTCCCCATGTGTGAACACCATAGTGTGACCGAGGTGGATGGAAACTGAATTCGAAAAATTGAAAGTAGTGGTGTGTGTTTGGAAGCTGGTGATGGGAGGGTTTTATGATGCACACTGCCCCTGTTGTGGCACAGGCGAAATCGCCCGTGACCCAGGCGATCTCGTCCATGTCACAGGCGACATCGCCTATGCCTAGAGTGACTACTATTTTATTAAACGAACCGAGATAAAAACGTTACAGATACACTATTTTATTTCACGCTTGATTACTAGAAGACGCCCCAGCACTGTCCCGTCTCCTTCCACATGTCCTTGCATTATGACCCACGCGACCGCATGTCCTGCACTTACTTGGGCGACCCTCCTCACGCCAATCCATCTCGTTTCTGATTCGAGAGTGTCGTGGACGACCCTGTCCACGAAAAAGATGAGGTTGCGGGATCACTGGTAGGCCTGTGTGTGGGATCCAGTCTTTAGGACCCAGTATTGGTTGGAATGACTGAGCATACACTAGCTGGGTCTTGGATACCAGATAGAAGGGGCTGACGTAGTTGTGCCAGTTAGCACCAGCAAATGTGCAACAAGCTACAGCATGGGAGCACGGTACCTTGTACCCCTGGAACTTCCCGCATGTGCAAGTCCCCTTACGATTCGACTGCCTATCGAACCGAACAACGTAGCTATTATTACCGCTACGGTTCTGATTGTTTGGACCAGACTTAACCTCGTAAACCCCGTTAGCCGCATCGTACGGCAGCACGTAGTGTCTGACGGAACTTGACGTAGATTCTTCGGTTAATTTCTGACAGTACTTCGTATACGCGTTCCCTTCTGCCAACATTCCCTGGTATTCCCCACGACGCCTATGCCAATACTTGACCATACGATGGAATGTGTGCTCGATCACAGAAGACATGGGCAAACGTCGCACGCCCTTAAGTACTCCGTTCACGCATTCTTGCGCGTTGGTCGTCATGGTTCCCCACCGAGCACCGCCTCCCTCAGTGTTGTCATAGGCCAAGCTCCATAAGGGTAGTTCCTCATTCACCCATTTTGGCTCCCGTACGTTTTGTTCATCATGGATCGCCAACCATTCTGCCTTCTTTGCCTCAAACTTCCGCACATTCCCTTCTATTCCTGCGGGTAGCGATGAAGACTTCTATGAACATCTAGTTTGTATGAGAATATTATATTAGTTAAGTTCAAATATACACCGTAAACAAGTTGACAAATACCTAAGTTCCAAAGGCGAGATTTTAAAGTTTGGTTGCGGTGTTTCTTGTTGAAGTTGCTTACGTAATGGCGTAGACACCACCTCCATACCCACCCTCGATCAATGTTGCGCATTGCCGCTGCTATCCCCTTGTGTCGATCACTGATGATTGTGATGTTGGCCCGATTGGTCACATGTCTCTGTAGATTCTCCATGAACCACTTCCAATTATCGTGATCCTCTTGGTCAACTATGGCGTACGCCAATTGAACAATCCGATGTTGCCCATCGAATGTACTAGCCATGAACAACACTTGCTTGTACTTGCCCGTGAGGAATGTGCCGTCAATGATCATGACCCCAGCGCAGTGCTTGAAGGCTTCTATCATGGGCCAAACGCCCAAAACACACTCTTGAACATCCTACTGTTACCCGCCGGGTTGGTTCTGATCTCGTACCGTGTCCCGGGGTTCGTGAGACGAATAACATTCAGGATTGTCTCAATGTTGTTGTATGATGCCACCCAGTCTCCGTACAGCTTCTCGACAGCACGTTGCTTGCCAAACCACGCCTTCCGGTACGATATCTTGCGGTGGTACTTCTCCAGAATGCAATCAATAACTGTCTCAACCTTCAACCCCGGCTCTCTGCGCACAATGTGCATGATTGCATCTGAGATCAGCGTGACATCGAGCTGTGGGTGGGGCCCTAGTATCGTTGACCGGTCACAACTGTGGCCGTTGTTGAGTTGTCGTATTATCCAGAATCCATATCTGTTGCTAAGTGTAGAACGCATCCTCCAAGGACACGTCGGGTCGATGCACTTGATGGCCCATTCCTTCGGGTTGGAAGTGATTACCCTGTACTTATAGTTGCGGATGACTGCTTGGCTCTTCGTTAGGGACATCAGTTGACCTTTGGTAGAGAATGTCTGACCCAAGAAGAATTCCATCTCCACCGACCAGTACGCCTTCGCTGGGATCTGGAAGCGCCTGTCCATGGAGTAGGTGTTGGAGATTGTCATAATGTCGTCACAGTCGTCACCCTCGCTCGTGGCATGTTCCAGTGGCACATAAACTTCCACGCTATTTGCTGTGGCTCCCCCTTCTTCATCGTCGTCTTCCTCGTCGGATTGGCCAATGTCATCGTCGACGTTTGGATTCCCTTCGTCCGCCGAGCAATGGCTCCTTTCATCTCCAGAATCGTCAGTGCTGACATATTCATCTCGCGCCAACCCCTCTTGGTCAACCTCCTGGAACTCCGGACCGATATGACTGGTCGCCATGTATTCCCCATCATACGTTTGGCTCTGCTCTGCCATCTGATTTGGAATGACCCCCGAGAAATCGGAGAACTGAGACGGCTCCTCTTCCATCAAGGCGTACAACTCGGCAACTTCGAAAAATGGGTTGACGCGAACTAAGTCGTATATGACTTGTACGCCGTTGTCGTCCGATATCGGCCTAGAAACGAAATGCGACAGATTTCCCTCAGAACTGTATATCGGCATTCTCCAGACAAATGACTGGATTATCTGATCCGCTCCAAGACCCATTTTCCGTTGGAACACGGTAACCACACTATCATAGGTCGCTCGCTTGGTCATCTTCAGACGGACATTATTTCCCCCTTCGTAGGATAAGCCGGTCCAATCCTGGACGATACGGCCCCCCCAGAAAACTTGGATTCGGAATTCTCGTGACAAAGTGTAGTCGGCCATTTTAGAATGTTAGTTCTTTCGATTTGGTGACTAACCCCCGAAACTAACAAGGATTTATAGGGTGCTTAGTGATCCAAGATATAGGCGATATCGCCTATGCATTAGGCGATATCGCCCATGCCCTAGGCGATATCGCCTAATCCCTGGCTATTTTCACACCCGTGACTCAATCGAATCTAATCACGAGTCACGGGTGACAATCCACGGTGCTGGGGCGATATCGCCTAGGCCTGGGGCGATATCGCCTACACCATGGGCGATTATATTTACAGAAATAAATAGTTTTGAAACGTATTTATTTAGGTTAATAGTTAATTTTTTTTATTTATTTTAGTTAAAAGCCCGTAATTGGGAATTCTGAATTTCCAGGCAAGTTAATGAAACTCTTAATTTGATTTTGTACAGTTTAGGCTATGTTTGAAAGGTTAGAAATTTGAGCTAAATTTGATGTAGATTGATGTTTTGTTAGTTGTTAGAACAGTTTCGTTGAATTAGGGTTTACTGGGTAGATGAGTAATGAGTTATAAACTTTATAATCAGTTGGTTGAATTCCTCTCCATAGTTGAATGTGTTTGTTATCTAAAGTGTTTGTTATCTAAAGTGTTTGTTATGAGCTGATTTTGCTATTGTTGGATAAATTTCCATTGAATTAGGTTTTACCAGGCAGATGAGTAATGAGTTATAATGAGCTGATTGAATTCCCTCTCCATAATTGAATGTACTTGTTATGTTACTTGGTATGCGATTATGAGCTGTGATTTTTCAGAATGCCAAGTTTGAGTGATGAGGCTAACTAGAATGATGGTAGTGGGTCAGATTCTGAATATGAAGATTCTACTTAATAAAGTAACGTATAATTATAGTTATAGTCTTTGTATTTCTAGGTGTTCGGTGGATCAGCTTGTATAATGAAGCGCTCTAGGTCTGAATCCAGTGCAGAGGTTGCAGCTTTAAAGGACCAGCTCCGACAAACACAGGAGAAGCAGTCCCAGATGGAGGCACAACTACAGTTTCTGATGTCACAGATAGGAACCAATAGTTCTCATGCGCCAGTTGTGTCCTCGAGGAACCAAGAACAAATTGATCTGAATGTCCAAGGTAATAGCGAGACCGATAATCCCCTTGACTTTCCTACAGTCATGTTTGTGGTGAGTTCTCATCGAACTTTATTTGATAGGAACAATAATATTACTTGCAGTATATGTCAACTTAAAGAGTGAATTATTTTGCAGGATTGCTATGTGCCTAGTCCTCCTCCCGAATAGAGACGTCGATGTAGCCCAAATGATGATGCTAGTGCGCAGTAATATAGACTTAGATGCTAGAACTATGTTTGTGTAAGTGTTGGTAGAACTATTTTGATAGAACTATGTTGGCTTAGTGGAAGTTAGAACTATGATGGTAGCTCATTAGAACTGTGGTAGTATGGTTGGTGAATTGGAAAATTGTTAATCGTAAGTGTTAATGTTTTGCTGGATTTTCGTGGAAATGTATGTGCAGGTGCTTGTTAAAGGACAGTTTGAGCTTAAAAATCTGAATTAAAATGATATATAACAAATTATTTAGTCATGGTTTATAAAACTGTGACTAATTATTTCGGACACGAATTGGTCACGGTTTTGCTTATGAATCGTGACAAATATTGGTCACGGTTCACACATAAATGGTAACCAATATTGGTCACGGTTCACTGCAGAAACCGTGACCAATATTGGTCATGGTTCACACAGAAACCGTGACCAAGTACTTAGTCACGGTTTACTAGAAACCATGAAAAAACAAGGTCGATAAGGTCACGATTTTGTAAACCGTGACTAATTTTTTTAGTCATGATTAAAACCGTGACTAATAAGTTAAAAAAACTGTGACTAATTTCCAGTTTTCTTGTAGTGGTTATTCCAATGACAACTTGCAACAACTGTTGGGGTAGAATGGATTCCTGTCTTGGCACATCTCACTCACCACTAGGACCACAATAGTTTGCAACAACGAAACGTCTTGCCTGGCGGGAGGGGTAACTTGATCACCTATAATGCCAGAATTTGATCTTTTCCCCATTGTGCACACCCCAGTAGAGGCCATCCGTGGATACCTGTGAAGTCTCAATGTGACCCCTCCAACACGAAGACCTTCTCATGGCTTTTTGGGGAATTTGCCTATCCACTATACGCTTCATATATTTTGAGATGAGCACCTCGACCTAGAGTTCATTTGGTTTTTTGTCATCCCTCACGTTAGTTTCATGAGAAAATCTTGGTTTAATTCATGTGCGCTTCATAAACCAAGTCCATCTTGACTCTTAGGACTACAAACTTTTTCCCAACTAATAAGGTGTAACTTTCTCTCATAGTTATTCGACCCTCAAACAAAATCCCCGTTCTTCCTGTTGATGAAATTACATACTTCCACCGACAACAAAGTCATTTGCAGCACATAAAAGTATTGAAAACTGAAATCACCAAAGTCACCCTTCTAGCAATGGACATAGAATTAACTTTCCACCTTGCTAGTTCGTGTTCCAACCTCAGAATCAAGTACAAATTCTTTCGAGTTTCTACCGTGAATTTTTTGTTTTAATAATCAGCACATTACACACCTGTTGCACTAACCTTCTAGACACGTTATTTGAGAAGTGGATTCTCAATTTTTCTAAACTAATCTCCTGCCCTGAAATCGCACTAAATTTCTCCAACACTTCATTGATGATCACTATTTTTGAGAGATTGCAATTCCAAAGAGCACAAGGTCATCAACAAAAAACATATGAGTAAGCTTGGTACCTCCTTCTCTAACGCTCTCGAAATCAAATCACTTAGCCGCTCCATGCAAAGGGTAAAAAGGTGCAATGATATCAGGTAGCCTCGTTTGAGGCCTCTACTACGAAGGAAGTTGTCAGATAGTCTGCCATTCCACTGAACTAAAAAGGATATTGTTGAGATACAGGAAAAAATGACATTAATCAAGCTATCATAGCATGAAGCTGTCCAAGACGAAACTTATAGACTTCGACAAAGTCAATCTTCAGCACCATCATTCATTTTCCATTGTTTTTGGCATGCTTTGAATGAATCACTTCATGCACCACAATTAATGTTGTCAGTTATATGTCTACCTGACACAAAAATCAATTGAGAAGGATGTGCCAAGGAAGGCATGAGGTACTTTATTCGATTAGCAACACACTTCACCACCATTTTATAGGCCACCTTGCTAAGGCTAATTGGGCAAAACTTCAAGATGAGAATTGATCTTTCAACCTTTGGGATTAGCACAATTATTGTCTCGTTAACTGTTCTTATGCTTCAAGAAAGATGAAAACCCCTTCATAAACTCAAGGAAGTCCCTCCTGCCATGCTCTCAACATTTATGGAAAACGATGGGATGTAATCCATCTTTCCCTAAGGCTTTTAACCCGCCCATCTCATTCATTTCCTTATAGATCTCGTCATGGCCAACATGGATGCTAGTCGACCTTCTTTGGCTATCCGTCATATTGAGGGTCTATCACATATATTTCCCCAACAAATCCATTCTGCTAGTTGTGTACACCTCCTGAAAAAGTTGACTTCAAAATCCATAAGGGCTTCTTCTTCTTCAAGCCACACACCTTCATTATTTTTTTAACTGCTGGATTTTATTGAAAGCTCTTCGACGAGGGGCTGACTTGTGGTAGAATGATGTATTTTTATCCCCATCAATCTCCATTTTATGACTGGATTTTTGTATCAAGATTAGCTTTTCCTCCGCAAGGTTCTCTCAAAATCAACTTTCTTTGGCCAACAAGCTTGAGAAGGTTCAAATCCCGCCACTTCTCCACATCCTCTGACAGAGTCAAGAGGTCATGATTCCATTTAAAGACGTTCCCAAAGACTTCATTGTTCCACTTCTTCAGCTCGGAGGACATATGAAAAAGTTATGCTAGAAAACCTAGTCGTTCCCTCCACGCATCCTGCAAACACACGCGAAAGGAGTCATGGCTTAACCATGTACCCAAATACTGGAATGACTATGTTAGCCTTGTACATCTAATATCTTCACACAAGGCAAGAATGGGACTATGATCTGAATATATTATCGCTAGGTTTCGCACCCTCGTGAAGGGAAATCTCAACTATCAAAGATGTTAACCAAAGCATTGTCCAATATTTTAGAGAGTAACCCCATATACCACGTAACCTTGGTCAGGAGAATCTTGTGGAGAGTGTAAACATTACAACAATTAATGAATGATTAATTCTGATTTAAGCTGAAATAAGCACCCCCTCTTATCTTTCAAAGATAACATGGCATTGAAATCACCCGCCAGGTTTCAAGGAGTTTGCACACTACCTATTGGTCTTCAAATATCAGACCAAAGAACTTCTCTCTCTACAACACTAGGCTTGCCATACATGGTCGTAAGCAAAAACATCCCCATTGAACCATCGCTGCCCTCAACGTGAAGGAATTGGTTCGAATGATCAAGGACTTTCAAATAAACATTTCACAGATTCCATAGCACCTAAATTCCACCTTAGAAGCCAATGGCTTCCACACTACGGTATTCTTGAAAGCCGGACTTCTGACACACTCTCTTTTTCGTGTCACCGCTAATCTTTGGTTCCACTAAAATAACAACCTTTCTGGCCAATCCTTACCTTCCTTCCACTCAATCGTGCTTTGAAAACCTCTAAAAACGCTCTCCAATGGTGTCCGGTTTGTCCAAAATATGTACAAGTCTAATCCACCATCAAAACCCTTTCCTAGTTGAAATAGGTGAATTTTGTGGATCTAGTAGTTTACACTCCGTGTAAACTCATAGTGTGTTTAATTTACACGCTATGTAAAATCCAAATTCCAGCTTCTTGAGTTCTCTTCCAATTGGGTTTGATTCACCTGGTTGAGCCTTCTTCCTTCGACCCGGATCACTCCATGGGGTCCAGAATTACGCATCACTAAATGCTCCACTCTCGGTTTGATTCCCCAATGTCGTTTATTACCTGAAATACATAAGAACGTGCAAAATGACCTAAAACGCCTAAGGCCGAAAAGGGGACTAAACTCACTAAAAACCACCCAAATGAGATAAAATAATCACAAAAATGTCATCTAATGAGGGACTAAATACACCAATATTTGGATGCATCAAAGATATTGTATGGCCTAAAGCAAAGAGCACGGTTTGAACGTTTTCCCACTGTTGTGAACATAGGAGAGTACAATTAGTGTCAAACTGATCATACTCTATTCGTCGAACATGGGAAAGAAGGGGAAATGGTCATTCTCATAATGTATGTGGATGACATAATCATCACCATAGATGATTATCCTGAAATCCAGCTACTAAAGAAAAAGCTGGCCTCAGAGTTTGAGATTAAAACCTTTAGGTTACCTCTAGTATTTCCTTGGTGTGGAGGTTGTCGGGTCGTTAGAAGGTATTGTGGTGTTTCAACGTATGTATATGTTCTAGACTTACTCACTGAGAATGGAATGTTGGGATGTAAACCTATTGACACTCCAATCGAAGCAAACAAAAGATGGACCAGAGAAGGGATTGTGAAATTGGTGGACAAAGGTAGATATTAGCAGCTTGTTGGAAAGCTGATATATCTCTCACGTGCGAGACTTGACATTGTGTATTCTGTTGGGAATAGTAGGCCAGCAGATGCAAGGGCCTAATGAGGAGCATATGGAGGTAGTCATGAGGATCTTAAGATATCTGAAGGGAGCTCCCAGACTCGAACTCAAGTTTCAAAAGAATTATGGGAGAGAAATACCCATGTTTACTAATGCGAGTTGGGATGGTGAGCTTACCAATAGAAGATCAACTAGTGGTTATTGCATGTATGTCTCGGGAAACTTAGCAAATTAGAGAAGTAAAAAACAACCAGTGGTGGCCAGAAGTAGTGCTGAAATCGAATACCGAGCCTTAGCTTTGGGCATCTGTGAAGGAATCTGGCTTGGAAGAGTTCTAAACGAGTTGAGAGTTACTACTGAAGGACCTATTAACATTGTTAAGAATCTATTTCATCATGATCAGACGAAACATGTTGAGATGGATCGTCTCTTTATCTCAGAGAAGGCTACAAATGGAACTATATCAGTGAGCTATGTAACATCTGCTCAATAAACAACCGATATAATCACAAAAACTATATCACGGGAGTTGCTAGAATTTTTCAAGTCCAAGCTTGGTCTTTACAATGTCTACACCAAACTTGAGGCACTGCAAAAAAGGGGTATAGCGTCAGTCACTATGAAACGGTTTAGCGTCGGTTGATCAAACTATCGATGCCAAAGCGTTGACCAAACTTTGAATCGTACTTTAGCGTTGGTCAAATGGAGCTCGACGCTAAATCTAGTCGTTATGACCGACGCCAAACCTAGTTTTGGTCAGCAAAATGGGGTTGACCCAAGGGGGAATATGAGGATTATAATGTTATCAAATTAATTAGTTTTCATTCATTGATATTATAATTACTACAAAATTGCTATTTTTTTATAAAAAATTGCTATTTATAGTACATCATTAGTTGATATTTCGATTGCTATATAGTTAACATAATTGATACCTAATTGCTATTATATTATAAATAATTGCAATTGATGTATGAATTTCAACTCACAACAATCAAGGTCGTATTCCACGAGGTCCTCTCATAAGCTAATACTCACACGGTTCATGAACGGTCTAAACATTTAAATTGAGATTTGGTTTTGGTGACAAAAGTTCAGAATTAAAAACTAAACAAGCAAGTAAAGCAATAGCTAACAGGGTAAGAAGAGGGTCAAACAGGAGAGAAGTAGGCTAGCTTAGCAAGGGGTTTCTTCAAGCTCAAGGATCATGAAAGCTGGATTGAATCTCAAGCAACGATGTATAAACGGATGACCATGCAATTCACTCAAGTAGAATCAACGAACTCTCGCACAATTGACTCTCTACTCCTAGACCAAATGCACCATGCTTTCGCTATGTGAACAAAGGAAATGGAGTGCTTTAGCTAGCTCAATGAAATGCTCAACACTTGATCTCTATGCTAACATTCATCTAACACAAGGTAAATGATGCAAAACACTCTCATGTCAATCATAGAACACTAGTCTAGCAATCAAAGGGCCTTTCAACCTTCAAATGACTGAAAACTAAATGCACACCAAGTGTTCGACAAAATGTCACCAAGGAAAACAAGCTCAAAATGGTTGTAATTGCATAATCCAATCTCTCAAATCATTCAATTACAATCCCAACACCTTAGATCAACATCAAACAATCATTCTCATGTATTGAAAGACATAAACAATGTACCAAAAGAACAAGTCAAGCTCTCATGGACAACAAGCACAAGGTCTAGGATCATCATCTTACACCAATGGCTATGAGAAACTCAATCCATACAATCAATCACCTATCCTAGCTTGATCCATCCCCCACTAAACTAAACCTAGGCTTAGCCTAGCATAACCATGGAAGAAACCTGAAATTGAGGAGAGGAGATCATCCTTGTTTCCATGGAGGATCTTGCAACTTGGCTCTTCAAGCTTCAATCCAAGGTTTGGCTTTTTCTTCCTAGATGATCTTCACTTAGCTCTTAGGTTGAGATGGAGAATGATGATGATTGATGATAGGAGGGGAGAAGTAGGAAATTCAGAGGAGAGTGTCGAAGGGTGTAATGTGTTCTCTCTCTTTTTTAAACGCGAACTCCTCTTTAAATAGGCTGCTGGAAAAACCTGATTTTTTCGGCGAAAACTCCTTCAGTTTTCGCCGAAAATTTCTTTGAAAATCACCGAGCCAGCCTTGACTTTCTTCATAGTTTTTTGGCGAAAACTCTGAATGTTTTCGCCAAAAGTTTCTTCACAAATCAGCTCCAAATTTCCGGAATTCTACTGTTTGCAAATGACCGAGAGTTCTCGGCGAGAACTTAGAGTTCTCGCCAAAAACTTTTTCAGAAAAGCTGCATTTCTCTCGATTTTGCAACGGCCATATCTCCTCCATCCTAGCTCCGATTGACCTTCCGTTTGATCCTATGTGCTCCTTGTCACCAGTAATACGACGCCAAGGCCTGAAAATGCACAGATAAAACTCCATTAGGCACTGAAATTGCCCTCAAAGTGGCACTTGGACAACAAAAGAGCACTTTGCACACAATAACCAAATAAGCATATAAATCATGGCAAATGAAACATGGGAGATCCTTTGGCTAAACGAGGGCTTAAAACACCCGAAATATAGTCACATCAAACTCCCCTATGACTAAGCTTTGCTTGTCCTCAAGCAAATGAATTAGAAAACATCAAGTTCACAAATGACAAGATCGGCCCCATTGAGATTTCAAGCAATAACAATTTGGCTTAAACTGTTACGAACAAACTTAACCTACACATGCAATAACGTCAATCAAACAAGTCTAGACCTCACTATTTTCTGCACACTCCAAGTAGTGGTTAAATGGGACGCAGGAAAACCGACCACGACAACACCAACTCTAATCAAAAGGTCTTAAACTCGGGAAATGATGCGGTTTAGGTGAAGGTATGAAGTATTTGGGAGGTGGTGAGTGATCGTGATGTGGCTATCGACTCAACTTCATCCGCCTCTAGATCTGCACTTTACAAGCTCTAACTAGGATCACCACAACAAGGCCCACTTTTAAGAACTCTTTTTTTTCCCTACTGCATACTAGTGCTCGATCCAACACTTCACTTAGGTGTTGAACCTGCCTAGCTCATAGCCTATGCCTTCGCTAGTGCTCAACCCGACACTTCACTTAGGTGCCGAGCTTGCCTAGCTTTTCTTACGGCACTTCAAAAATTTGAGAAACTAGAACACTTTCTTTTGAGCATTTTCTTCACAAATTAGCCACTTGATCCTTAGCTCCTTACAACTTCCACACAAGATTTCGAATTGGATTTCCGTCTAATCTCAAGCCACAATCATGAGGGATCAAAAAGGTGATGAAAAACATGGAATAGGGTGAAAATGTGTATGATCCAACAAACAGGCCAAGGCTTAACGGGGTTATCCTAAAGGATAATGATTCGGGTAGGCTTTTTGGCTGAATGCGGTGAAATTCTAATTGCCTTTATCATCTTAGAACGGTGTTATCGAGCGGTACAAAAACACGTATCAAACCAATCAACCAACATACACAAGTGATAAAATCTCTGTTCTGGCCTAGACTCATTTGATATTAGTGCTAACATGCTGGTTATAGGTTCTAAGTTGAACAGTCTAAACGTCATTATGAAAGCTTGAAGTCAACTAAACACCAAAAGTCAAGAACCGAATGATTCTACGATAGAGGAATTTGACATTCAATCAAGATCATGCAACTCATCAAAGCATAGCATTAGACTTCTACCAACAAATAATCACACCAAACCTCAACTCCCCCTACGACTAACATGAGCATTGTCCTCAATGATCAAGAGAGAGAGGGTAAGGTGGAACGAAGTTACTGCGTTGGTAGAGAAGAGCATAGGAGGCAATAGCGGTGAAAGAGTTCCATGATGATAAGTGGTGAAGAGTGATCCTCCTAAGTGCTTGCCAACATCTTATTCAAAGAGCTAAAACAACACAAAAACATAAAAGCAAAAAGGTAAGGATAACATGGGATGCCTCCCATGAAGCGCTTCTTTAACGTCTCTAGCTAGACGAAAGCACAAGGAGTAGGCTAAGTAAACCATCCCAACTCATTACCTCCTTGAAGTCGATGTCATTACCATCGTATGGCACGCGGAACTTGAATTGTACCTTACCAACTTCGGGTGGAATGAGCACGGATTTCCCGGATGGTGAAGTGGGAGCAATGGAGAAGGGGCCAAACCACTTGGAGTTGAGCCTTTCATTGGGTGGCTTCTTAGTCTTGCTCGTCTCGCCCATTGGTGGGGCTTCCTTGCCTTTCTCAGTTGGCTTCTTCACAGCGCTCTTCTTAGCCTTGAGTGGTGTCTTTGGGAGCACGAAAGGTGGGGCCTCGTTTACTTCATCCTTTGTCTCTTGCACATCATTAAGTGCAAACAACTCCGCAAGACTATGACGGACAAGGTTAGTGCTATTAGTAGCCAAAGTAAGCTCATGCGGATTCTTAGGATCATGGTGACTAGCATAAGACAAAGTAAACTCCATGCCATTTGAACGGTCAAAGATCATGCATTCATTATCGACCCTAAGTGTAAGTTTACCACCATAGACATCAATTAAAGCACGAGAGGTCGCTAAAAAGGGTCGTCCTAGAATCAAAGGCACATCGGTATCACCTAAAGCATCTAGAATAACAAAATCCACAAGAAAATCAAAAGCACCGACCTTAACCAACACATCTTCAACAATACCACGATGAGATTTCATGGTCTTATCCGCTAATTGAACACTCATGAGGGTTGGTTTTAGTTTCCCTAGGCCTAGCTTCTTAAATATGCAATATGACATAACATTGATACTAGCACCCAAATCGGCTAAGCCTCTACTTATTGCATGCTCACCAATAGTGCAAGGAATAGTAAAGCTACCTGGGTCCTTAAGCTTCTCCGGTGGTTGCTTAGAGAGAATGACGAAGCATTGTTCGTTGAGCTTTGCCGAAGTTACATCCTTAAGCTTGCGTTTGTTGGTGAAGATCTCTTTCATGAACTTCGCATATTGAGGCATCTTGGTAATTGCTTCTCCAAAAGGCATTGTGAATTGCACCTTATCAAGAATTTCAACAAACCTCTTGAAATCTTTCTCCATGGAATTCGGCTTCAAGCGAGAAGGATAAGGTGGTTTAGGCTTGTACGGAGGCACAACCGGTGCGGGAGGAGAGACCGGAGTAGCGCTCTTCGTAGCCTTTTGAGAACCAATCTTATTGGTAGTCTTAGAAGCCTCATTAGCCTTGGCTCCATTATCTAGTACTTCAATCTTGTCCGTGTCATCATCGGAAACAACCTCTTCAACCAAAACATAGTCATCATCTTGAGTTCTTACCGCTTTAGGTGTGGGGTCTTGGACTTGCTTACCATTCCTCAATGTTACGATCATAAACTCCTCGGGAACTTTGGGGTTGACCTCGGTGTTGGAGGGTAGGCTACCCTTTGGTCTCTCCGAGAGTGCCTGTTACACCCCGAATCTAGAACCATAATTTTTTTTCCATACGTTTGAGAAATGACCGCAAATTGACGTTTAAATGAATTCGAGGCAAGTTAAGTTCAATCATGGAAGGCGGAACGAGAGGTTAAGCGACTGACTCGACTCTTGCGGACCTGAGTTCGACTCGGATTGGACGCACGACCTTCCCGTTAAAATTTTGGTCATCTATGCCCGAATTTATTTAACCACGGTATAGCGTGAGGTGTTTAATGCGGTAGTCCTCGTTAATCAAATGGTTTTATAATTTGGTTAAGCTTGGATTCCAAAGGAAGGCGGGTAAGGGTTAATTGAACACGGTTGCATGGAAGTTAAGGATTCTGCTTGGCCGAGTTGGTTGAGGAACTGAACCAACAACCTAAAGGTCACAGGTTCAAGTCCCTGCTCCAGCAAATCCTTTATTTTTATTAGTTTTCAGTCTTTCTTCAAAACAACGTAGTTTCGTTAGATGATGACATCATAGTGACGTCACCACTAGGTCAACATCATCTTCCATGAACCAAGGCCGCCGTCACATCTTCATTTTCCGGTGACTCCTCTATAGTTCCGTTGAGGGCCCAATCCTCCTCATCATTGATGTTTGTCGGGTTTTGATGATTGTAAATCATCACCATGTGAATTCCGACCCCTCCAGCTCCATTATTGGCCTGAATATCGCCAAAACGAAGCTACCTTGTCGGATTCGTCAAGCTACATTGACCACACAAATAAATGACCTTTCACTCCATTCCTTTTCGTGACCTTGACTTTTGGGTACTCCAGAGGGCATCGAGAGGCTTCTGAGTCGGCTATAAAAGCCAACAAGCCTTCGACTTCGAGTCACGGAACCTCACCGTCGTAGCTCCGACGAGAGTTGCGTCGTAGCGTTCCAAGCATGCCCAACCCTTGGAAAATACAAATCCGACATCGTCTTAAGCATGAGAATCTTTTCCAACCTTCAAAAGGTAGTTTCGTGCGAGAATTAGGGGAATCCGAGCTTCACCGGAGCTTTACCAAAAGGAGGGTGTCATCTCCTGCAAATTGGAGAAGATGATGGCAGAGTTGCAGTTTGGTCACCCAAATTCTATAGGTGACAGTCAGTCCTCCAATTTAATTTAATTACTATCGTGGTCCAAGCCTATTAGTCTTTGACAGTTTGGCCCCTCAGATATTCTATTCTCTTAGTTTAATCCTAAACTCTAAATGGTGACAGATTTGGCCCAACTAACTTTTCAGTTAGTACAATTTGGCCCGGGAGTTACGACGGTTCGTTAACTCCTTATTTCCATCCGATTCAAGCTACGGAACCGATTTTCAAGTCAACCGACTCGATTTTTAGGTGGGTTGGTTTAAGGGGGTAAATTCCTTGGATTAATTAATTCCTCAATTTAAATAGCTATTTGGTTAAACTTTGTCACTAACCAAATATTGTGATAATTCCGAATTAATCGTTTGACGTGGACCGGATCAACGAGTGAGGTACTCGGGCCTTATTTTGGACTCATGCATGCTTAAATTAAGGTTTTTATAATTTTTGTGGTGATTTACTGCTAACCGAGTACTAACCCATCTGAGTTGGTTTTCCCGATAGGTTAGATTATTCAGAGTAATGAGTGACGCGGATCCTCATTAATTCCGGTTTATAAAGTTATGATGCCTAAGGTTAAGAGGGACTTAAGTAGTCCGAGTGACTCCCCTACTTACCTGGAAATTAAGACGGAACGTCTTGGTTTTGACAACAAGGTGTCGTTTCTACGAAAAGTTCTATCTTTCCGGAACCGTTGGTTTTATACCTAATAGTGTTTGATTCTGTTATGGTTAAACCGTGATGTTATCTAATGATGTTTGGCACCTAGTGCATACAGGTGGAAAGTAAAGCCTCGCTAGCTAGTCCTCTGCCGGGAACAATGATGGATACGGGTTCCTACCGGGTGATGGGATTTGGGTATTGTTAGCCCCAATCAAATCACGGTAGATGAGTACGTGATGACACTCGATTTGACGTGATTATCAGCCTCATTTAAGCGACATTTCTTTGCGTAAGACATGGTTTTTAGGGTAGAATAACGGATATTCAATCGATTGCCCTATCTCGTGCCATTTGTGTTACCTTGGCCCGTTTCGGGTCTATTTGATGGTTTTCTAGTGTTTTTACGTTAGCACAGGTTTTTGCCATCGAATAAAGTAACCAAGGACGTGTCTAAGGCATTGGAACATCGAGGAACTGAATCGGAATCGATCAAAGGAGCCAATTAAGTTCAAACCAAATTCCTGCCCGGTTTATACATATATTTTCGGCAAAACTACCCTTTGATTTTCGCCGAAAATGGAAGAAGAAATCACTGGCCGATCGAGAGGAAGTCTTCGGCGAAAATACCCTTGAGAGTTCGCCGAAAACAAAAGGAAGAATCCACTGTCCCGAGTATGAAGAAGTTTTCGCCGAAATTCCTTTACTATTTTCGGCGAAAATCCCAGTTGAAATCAGAAAAATCTCGGGTTGATATAAATAGAGAACTCGGCGGCTAATATGAGGGGGATCACTTTTACAACTGAACACACACACACAAACGACGACAGAGAGAGAGACAGGGCGAGTAGATAGAGTTCGAGGAGCAGGAACGGATCGTGACGCCATCCATCCATCTCGGAGAGCCAGTGCTAGGAGTTGAAAATCCAGCAGATTTGAGCTGCTAGGAAGCATCGAAATTAGGTTTTGCAGTTCTTCTCTGCCTTCCTATCTGAGATGTATTTCTTGTCTGTCTTCGATTCTTCTGTATTGAATATGAGTAGATAAACTCGTGTAGCTTAGATTAGATGAACCCTAAGTGACCCAGGGCTTAAAGCGGTCACGGATCGGCGGTGATTAGATTCGAAATTCATTTCTTCGTTTTCTGTGTTTCTTGTCTGGTTTGGCCACCTAGATTAGATTCTTGTTAAGCTAAGGATAGAAGCAAACGCTCGCCTTACTTTAAAACACCAAATCGAACAATCAACCTTATAATTGGAGCGTGCCTTTCGTAGGAACCGATTAGGGTTGATCCATTGCTAGAGTAACTCATGGATCACTAGAATTTGCACCAGTTAAGTTAAGTCGTTGCGAGAGGCGACCGTACCCGGGCGGCTAATTAATCGTGGTAGCTAGATCGGATAGAGCGAACGTTCGCTAGTCTTAAACCTAAGGGTCAGGAGTTATGATGGTGTCTATGAAATGAATGAACTAGAATCAAAAATCGTTGGTCTGTGACTGCTGTTGCCTTGGTGATCTAAGGGGAATTCGAAGTCTAAGCTTGTCTGTCATCTTTCTAGTCAATTAATCAATCTTCAATCTTTCTTCGTTTTAATTTTCAATTCTTCTTATTCTTGCGTCGTAGTATAGAAGTCGTGGAACTCACACCACACACAACTTGTGTTTGACCTTGAATTAAAACTGCCAACACCTTTGAGTAAGGAAGTAGAGGAAACCCCTGGAATACGATCTGCTATAGCTTTTTCTTAGCCTTAGTAGTTATTTGTTTGAACCCGAACAACGATCTTAGGTTCACCAAATTGGCGCCGTTGCCGGGGACTCTTCTACTTTGTTGAAAGAAGAGTTGGCATTTTTAATCTTCTACGTTTTCATCTTTCACTTTCCATTACACATCGATTCTACACCGGTTGTGTTTGTTTTTGTCTCGTGCAGATCATAGCAGGTACAGAAGCAGATCACATTCGTTCCATCTTCCTTTACCACAATGGTTACTCTTAAAAGTGTTGCGGACTATAGTAAGCCGCATGCATCTAATCTTCGATCACCCATCACCCTGCCCTCTAATGACAATGATCCTGACTATGAGATTCAGATTCCTCTCCTGGAGCTAATTTCTAGGACATACAATTCGAGGGAAGACCAGAAGATAACCCTTACACACACATAACCACCTTTCTGGCTGTCTGCGACACCTCCAAGTTTGGGAATCTTAATAAGAATGTGCTATATCTCCGAGCTTTTCCATTTTCTCTCAGAGGTGCAGCTAAACAATGGCTTAGCAGCAAACCGCCAGGTCATTACACTGAATGGGAGGCATTAACTCAAGATTTTGTTGAGGAATACTTTCCTCCTGCAAGAACAACTGCTTATAAAGACCGCATTTCCAGATTCACTCAGAGAGAGGATGCGAGCCTGTATGACACTTGGAATGAATTCCAGTCTCTTCTCTTCGACTGCCCTCACCATGGGTATGAACAAAGGCAGCTGGCTGAATTCTTTACTCGCGGTATGCGCGAAGAGTCGTCAAAATGGGTCAACGCCCTAGCTGGCGGAGATTGCACCGCTCTCACTCCTCAGGATGCTCTTCTGCATTTTGCTGATTGTGCTTCAAAATCTAGAAACTGGGAGAGGCAAATAGAAGGAACCAAGAGTCAGAGCCAGAGTCAGATAAATGTTGCAAAGCAGATCAAGGCAGAAGTTCAGAAGCATCTGCAAGCAGCTGGTATCCCTCTCGACTCTCCGTCAGCTACTGTCTTTTCGGTTAACTGTGGATGGTGTGGATCATGTGCTCATAACGGTGGAAGTTGCCTCAATTTCGGTACAGCAGAAGTCTGGTCTACAGAAGAGATCAACTTCATCGATCAGGGCTTTGCTAATAATCAGAAAGGCTATGCCGGTTACAGAAACTACGTGCCACGGAAGCAGAGCAACCGATTGGTGGATCCTTATTATAGACCTCCGGGATTCATTGGAGGACAACACCAGTTTCAGGCTAAGCCGTACTACAATAGAGATATGGACTATGAGAGGAAGATTGATCAGATCATGAGCCGACTTGACGACCATGACATTCAGTTAAAAGCTCAAGCGGCACTTAATCAGGGACAAAGAGCTCAAAGTCAAAGAATAGAGGACGCTGTAAACACCATGGCTAGACTTTTTACTAGCAATCCTCTCCTTAATCCAGAAGCATTTCAAGCAGATTCCGATACAAGGAGCGAACACGCTCAAGCTATTACAACTAGGAGCGACAAGCAAACAACTGATCCAAAAGCTCTGGAACCTGACATGATACCAGATACTAGTGCTGCCATGGATATGCCAGAAATAGAAGATATCACAGAAGAGGAAGAAGAAGCACCTGCTCCTCCTCCGCCACCCAGGGCAGCTTCTGAGCCTGTTCTGGCGCCATATGTACCTAGGATTCCTTTTCCAAAAGCTGCAAGGAGCAAAGCCAAGGATCACGACACTCAGTATAAGAAATGGTACAATGTTCTTAAGACTGCAGAAATCAAGATACCAGTGACAGACGCTGTAGAGATTATACCACCACTTGGGAAGTTCTTTAAAGATCTCGTGAAGAAAGTGAAGAGCGGCGAGGTGTACTCTATCACGCTCACTGATGAATGCACGTCTATTCTAGGTGCGCCATCTCCCATTCGACAGCCGCCACCACCCCCAGCTAAGTGTCCTGATCCCGGTTCTTTTACATTACCGTGCATTATTAATGGCATTAAAATTGATCGCAGTCTGGTTGATTCTGGTGCTTCTATTAATGTTATGCCTGTCTATTTATATGAAAAGCTGAATCCAGGGCAATTAAAACCGATTACTCTGCATCTCGTCTTAGCCGATAGGTCTGTCAAACGACCTAGAGGTATAATAGAAGATGTAACTGTTTGCTGTGGTCCGTTTACTATACTGGCAGATTTTGTTGTTTTAGATACTCGTGAGTTAGACGGAACACTCATCCTAGGTCGACCTTTCTTAGCAACAGCTGGTGTGAATATAAATTGCAAACAAGGCTTATTAACTCTAAGCGTAGGTCAAGAGAGTGTTGAATTCTGCATTAAAGATAGCATGAGATATTCTGTTGCTCAAGATGATAAATGTTATGCTGTTGATCCCCTAGAGTTGGCCTCGGCCAACTCCTTTACTAATGCTTTATCTAGTGATCCGCTAGAGTTGTGTTTGATTTCAGGAATTGATAATGCGTTAGACGACCCAGAGCAGTGCTTATGGCAAGATGAGCTAGATGAACAAAAGGCGACATTCACACCCATCACTGCGCCTACCCATATCGAGCCAGCATCGAGTCGAATTACTACTTCATATGAGAATCCGCCAGAAATCACTCTGAAGGAGCTTCCTGACCACTTAGAGTACGCATTTCTGGGAAAGGACTGCCAGTTACCTGTCATTATCAATGCGAATCTATCTCCCGAGCAGAAAGAGCAACTGATCAGACTACTCAAGAAGCATGTCCGAGCTATTGCCTGGAAGTTGGCGGACATCAGAGGCATCTCTGAAACCTTCTGCAAACATCGGATAGTTGTTGATGAAGAATTCAAACCAGTTAGACAACCCCAACGCCGACTTAACCCTCTGATGCAGGAAGTTGTAAAGAAAGAAGTGATCAAGCTTCTAGATGCCGGTATCATCTATCACTATTGCCGACAGTCCTTGGGTCAGCCCGACTCAAGTCGTTCCAAAGAAAGGAGGAATCACAATCATCCCTAATCCAAAGGGTGAACTCATTCCCACCCGAACAGTTACAGGATGGAGAGTCTGCATCGATTATCGACGACTAAATGATGCCACCAAGAAGGATCACTTTCCACTGCCGTTCATCGATCAGATGCTTGAACGATTGGCTGGTCATAAATACTACTGCTTCTTAGACGGGATGTCCGGTTACTTTCAGATCCCCATCGAGCTTGCTGATCAAGAGAAGACGACCTTCACATGCCCGTTCGATACGTTTGTTATCGTCATATTCCTTTTGGTCTATGTAATGCTCCCGCTACTTTTCAGAGATGCATGCTTGCAATATTTGGAGATCTGGTAGAGAATGTGGTAGAGGTGTTCATGGATGACTTCTCCGTCTATGGAGATTCATTTTCAAAGTGTTTGGCTAATCTGGATAAGGTGTTAGCTCGTTGTGAGGAGACCAACCTAGCTCTTAGCTGGGAGAAATGTCACTTCATGGTTACAGAAGGTATTGTTCTTGGCCATAGAATATCTAAGACAGGTATAGAAGTCGATCGTGCTAAGCTTGAGACCATTGCTAGCCTACCACCGCCGACCTCAGTTAAGACAGTGCGAAGTTTTCTCGGTCATGCTGGATTCTACCAGAGATTCATCAGAGATTTCTCCAAGATTACTCTTCCAATGACGAAGCTGCTTGAGAAAGATGTTCCCTTCGTCTTTGATAAAGCTTGTCTTGAAGCTTTCGAGACCTTGAAGACTCAACTGACCACCGCACCGATTCTTACAGCACCAGATTGGAATCTTCCATTCGAGATCATGTGCGATGCTAGTGATTTCGCCGTTGGCGCGGTTCTGGGTCAGAGGAAGGAAAAGAGATTTCATCCTATCTACTTTGCGAGCAAGACACTAAATGATGCTCAGAGGAACTACACTACTACGGAGAAAGAGCTTCTAGCTATCGTTTTCTCCTTTGATAAGTTTAGACAGTATCTAGTTCTTTCACATACCATTGTCTACACAGATCATGCTGCTCTGCGCCATTTATTAGCCAAGCAGGATTCAAAGCCACGTCTCATCCGGTGGATCCTTCTCCTCCAAGAGTTCGACATAGAAATTAAAGACAAGAAAGGAGCAGAGAACTTAGCAGCAGATCATCTTTCTCGCCTCGAGGAATCACAAACAGGTAAGTCTACTACCCCTATCAATGATTCTTTCCCTGATGAGCTGTTGCGTGTTGAAACGTATGAGCAGGTTAACAGCATAGCTATCGAGCCCTGGGCAATTCCTCACGCTCAAGATCTGAGTAATGCCGCCGATTCAGATGAGCCTTGGTATGCAACTCTAGCTAACTATCTCTCACACAACATTGTACCTCCCGAACTGGATTTCAATGCACGCAAAATGCTTTTTAAAGAAGCCAAGTCATACTTCTGGGACGAGCCTTTCTTATACCGCATCAGTCTTGACGGGATGATCCGGAGATGTGTCTCTTACACTGAAGCTGCGGACATCATGCGTAAGTGCCATGAAGGACAGTTCGGAGGACACTTTGGAGGAAACCGCACGGCGAGAAAGGTACTCGAAACAGGTTTTTATTGGCCTTCAATTTTTAGTGACTGCGACGTCTTTGCTAGACGTTGTGATGCATGCCAGCGGTCAGGTAACATCTCAAACCGTAATGAGATGCCCCAAATTGTTTCTTTAACTGTTGAAATTTTTGATGTTTGGGGGATTGATTTTATGGGTCCGTTCACACCCTCCAACGGAAACAAGTACATTCTTGTAGCCGTTGATTACGTTTCTAAGTGGGTTGAGGCTGAAGCTTTACCCACTAATGATTCTAGAGTGGTGGGTCGATTCCTTACCCGTCTTTTCACGCGTTTTGGTTCACCGCGCTTCATCATAAGTGATAGGGGTACCCACTTCCACGGACAATTCGACCGGGTGTGCAAACGCTTTGGCGTCACCCACCGAATGTCCACGGCTTATCATCCTCAAGCGAATGGTCAAGCGGAAGTGACGAACCGTGAGCTCAAGCGGATTCTTGATAGGACAGTTGGCCGGTCTCGCAAAGACTGGTCATCTAAGCTTAATGATGCCTTATGGGCATATCGAACTGCCTACAAGACTCCTATCGGTACCTCACCGTATCAGCTAGTCTATGGCAAGTCATGTCATTTACCAGTTGAGCTTGAGCACAAGGCATTCTGGGCTAACAAAGAGTTGAATATGAGCTATGCAGTAGCAGGTAATAACCGCCATGACCAGATCACTGAGCTTGAGGAGCACCGTCTACACGCTTATGAAAGCACAAAGCTATACAAAGAGCGCACGAAGAGAATTCATGACTCTCAGTTGAAGACGATCAAGCAGTTCTATCCCGGAGAAGAAGTGCTCTTATATAACTCTCGCTTGAAACTGTTTCCGGGTAAGTTGAAATCTTGATGGTCTGGCCCTTTATACCGTGGTCCGACAGACACCCTTAGGCAGCGTCTACATTAAATTGCACGATTAAGAGCCGTTTGTGGTCAATGGGCATATGCTTAAGAAGTATCTGCAAGGGTTAGCCGTATCCTCCATAGACGTGCACTACCTCGTTTTGGAATCATGACACGAATCCAGGTATCGTCTGGCTCACGGACGTTAAACAAGAGCGCTTCCTGGGAGGCAACCCACGGCTGGAGTCAGTTATTTTTCATTTTGAGTCGTTTTGTTTTGAAACATCAGTTAAAAAAAAAAAATACCGCCATCTTCAAATAAGGTTTCGGCGAAAATGTGTCAGTATTTTCGCCGAAACCGTTTGTTCAAACTCGACCTGATCCTCCTGTTCAGCATTTTCGGACCGAAAACCACCAAACCCTTCGCCGAAAATTTTGCTTCCATTTTCACTACAATTTTCGCCGAAAATCTTCCATTCATCTTCGCCAAAAATTCTGGTTCAAATACCCCTATTCCACCTGTCTAAAAATTTCGCCGAAAACCCCCCTTCATTTTCGCCGAAAAATCCTGTGTTTTCCTTTGACTATATAAGCGGTCCCACCCCTCTTCTTTTCGGCCCCTTCACATCCGAAAACTTCCACTTTCTCCCTCTCCTGTTTTGAGACCACCGCTCGCCGCCGCCAGCCCGCCGACTGCCTCGTCGCCGCCGCCCCACCAAAAAATAACCGCCGCCGCCGACAGTCACCAACCTCCGTCCCTAGCCCCTGTTCCAAACCCTAGAACCAGCGTTTTTTCAGCTCCGGTTCCGGCCGACCTAGTTTTGAAGTTTTTCCCCGTTTTCGTGGATTTCCAATCGTTTTCTCGAATCATGTCTTCACGGTTAGTTGTTCAGCCTTTGATTGTGCATCTTTTGGCTTTTTGACTTTCGGTTTTCGGCATGGTTGACTTTGGTTGACTTTTTGGTTCTCCCTTATTTTTCATGACTGCTTTGTCGGTATCAATCGGCTAGGTTTTGGTGTTGTTTTGTGGCCTTTTCAGGATTGTGATCTGTTGTCTGTGTGATCATGTTAATGAATCGTTCCATTATTCATGCCTTCCTAATGAATTGACAGTTATTCAATGATATATATATTGATTCTATGATCACTCGGTTACTTAGTCCCCAACTTGTCACCTTAAGTGTGGGGTAAGAGTCTTGTCATCTAATGCTGGTCATCTCTGAGTTGTGTTTTATAGGGCTCCCAAGCGTTTTAATACTACCAGTGCAGATAGAGCACAACGATCCTCAGCTCGCCAGAGCAAGACATCACCTTCTCGACGGCCCGCACCAGCTGCACAGAAATCGACGGCTGTGGCCATCATTCCCGAGGATGCGCCTACCCCTGCGACTCTCATTTCCTCTATTCCTACACCTGTCAACGGGGCCGTGCATCCTTTCATCGCCGCCCTGGAGCCGCACCAGCTGGAGGTCTTTCAGAAGATCAAAGACATCCCTCCAGCTACGGTGGCAGTTCTGTCTCTTGACAGTCTCAAAGCGCACAATCCGGCTTGGCACTCGATAATTGACACCGCTCTTCATAAAGCCGGATTGCGAGTGCTGACCACTCATGGATCCCCGTACCCGCTTGTCGCCCTCCAGGAGTTCTGGAGTTCATTTCGGCGCCTCACCCCCGAAGCTCTTTCGTGAGCAGAAATTCGTTTCCTTTTGCCTCGGTGGTGTTCTTCATGAGAAGTCCCTTCACGAGTTCGGCCACTTGCTGGATCCGCACGTCAATTTCGATACTGCATTAGCTGGCTTTGAGGACACATACTCCATCACCAGTGCTCCTTACCCGGATGTGTGGAAATGGGCCTGCTGCGAGGATGAGAGCTCACCTATCGTCCACCCCACGGTCGGTGACATCTTTCACCCTGTTCTTAAATTCTTGCATTATGTTTGGGTGCAGTCTCTGTGTTTTTGCAGCAAGACGAGCCGCCACCACGTTTCTTTGGAGGAGCTCGTATTGTTCCGTGCTTTAGAGGAAGATGCCAACCTGCATCCCGGCTGGTGGCGTGCACGATTCTTTCACAAGCGCACTACCGCCAAGAAGCTTCCTACTGAGCTTCCAGGAGGCCCTTTCATTTCAATTCTGATCGACAACCTCCAGCTCGGTGACAAATGGGGCCCCGATATTCCTCGTATCCCGATTGAGTATATAGGCGCTGAACTTGCCATAGCACGGCGCATCGACCTTTCAGAGACTATTGAGCATTGCACATCGCTCCCTCATCGCACGAACCAGCCAGTTGACCGCCCACCGTCGCGAGCGCAAATCACCGCAGAGATGACTGAAAGGCTGGCGCGTATTGAGAAGTGGCAGCTAGATTACTCGGCTGGTTCGTTGCAATGGAAGAAGGACCGAGTAGCACATGAGGAGACTCAGAACGAGCGTTGGTCCACTCTACAACAATTCATGGCCGACCAGTCAGCTAGACACAAGGACGAGCTCGCATGGCGACAGCAGATGGAGCAGCGGTTCGCCATTTCCTCCATTCCCACTGCACCTCCACCTCCTCCTGCGGAACAGTGATCAGGTTGTTTCTATTTTTTTCCTTTCTTTTCTTTCTTCTTTTCGGGTCTCGACCCAATTTTATTCTGTGTGGATCCGGGACACTTGTCCCGGTGTCCTTTTGATCTTTTTGTTGTTTGTGTTCTGTAGGATTTTGAGTAGCTCTGCTCCGCTCCGGACTCTCCGTGTTCATCCACTACACCGACCATCACCTTCCAGGTTCTTCGTATATCTCTACTCTAGTTAGTCCTGTGAGGACACAGAACAGTTCAAGTGTGGGGTAGGGTGTTAGATAACCATGCATGATCTTGATTGCCTATATCTTTGTATGTGCCTCGTGATTCCTGTCCAGTTCTCTAGCATAGAATTGCTCAATTCTTGACTTTTGATGTTAAATTGACTTCAATTTTGAATAATGACGTCTAGACTGTTCCACTTAGAACCTGTAACCAACGTGTCAGAACTGATATTAAATGAGTCTAGGTCAGAACAGATCATAAATCACTTCTGTAGTTGGAACTGGAATTAATTGAATAAATCAACTTGTTAACAACAAAGCTCGATAACACCGTTCTAAGATGATAAATGCTAGCTTCTTCCATGTTTTCACTCCATATTTGATCACCTGTGATTGTGGCCTGAGATTAGACGGAAATCCAATTCGAAATCTTGTGTAAAAAAAAATTATAACTAGCTAGGATTAAGTGGCTAAATGGTGAAATCAAGTGATTGAGTGAATCAAATCAATGCTAAGTTCTTTAAAGTGCTGAAAATAAAGCTAGGCAAGCCCGACACCTAAGTGAAGTGTTCGGGTTGAGCACTAGCAAAAGGCACGAATACTGTGAGCTAGGCAGGTCCAACACCTAAGTGAAGTGTTTGGTATCGAGCACTAGTATGCAGTAAATAAATTAAAGAAAGTTTGAATCTTGAAAGAAATTGTTGTTTAAATCGGTCCTAGCTAGAACGTGTAACGTACAGATCTAGAAGCGAATGAAGTCGAGTCGATAGCCACGTCATTTTTCATGCCTCCGCGTCCACATCATGGCTAGAGCTTAAAGTCGTTTTGATTAGAATTGGTGTTATCGTAGTCGGTTAATCATGATTAATTGTTTTGCTGAAAAACAATCTTTGTTAAAACCACTACTGGAAGTGTGCAGAAATCAGTATGATCGGAAACTTGTTTGGTTGATATTCTTGCATGTGTAGGTCACTCTTTCTACGTGGAGCAGTCTAAACCAAATTGTTAGAATTGAATCTCAGTTTAATCTCGTGTCATTTATGAATTTGAGCGTGTTTCTATTCAGTTTGCTTGAGGACAAGCAAAAGCTTAAGTGTGGGGTATTTGATGACACTCGATTTGACGTGATTATCAGCCTCATTTAAGCGACATTTCTTTGCGTAAGACATGGTTTTTAGGGTAGAATAACGGATATTCAATCGATTGCCCTATCTCGTGCCATTTGTGTTACCTTGGCCCGTTTCGGGTCTATTTGATGGTTTTCTAGTGTTTTTACGCTAGCACAGGTTTTTTGCCATCGAATAAAGTAACCAAGGACGTGTCTAAGGCATTGGAACATCGAGGAACTGAATCGGAATCGATCAAAGGAGCCAATTAAGTTCAAACCAAATTCCTGCCCGGTTTATACATATATTTTCGGCGAAACTACCCTTTGGTTTTCGCCGAAAATGGAAGAAGAAATCACTGGCCGATCGAGAGGAAGTCTTCGGCGAAAATACCCTTGAGAGTTCGCCGAAAACAAAAGGAAGAATCCACTGTCCCGAGTATGAAGAAGTTTTCGCCGAAATTCCTTTATTATTTTCGGCGAAAATCCCAGTTGAAATCAGAAAAATCTCGGGTTGATATAAATAGAGAACTCGGCGGCTAATATGAGGGGGATCACTTTTACAACTGAACACACACACACAAACGACGACAGAGAGAGAGACAGGGCGAGTAGATAGAGTTCGAGGAGCAGGAACGGATCGTGACGCCATCCATCCATCTCGGAGAGCCAGTGCTAGGAGTTGAAAATCCAGCAGATTTGAGCTGCTAGGAAGCATCGAAATTAGGTTTTGCAGTTCTTCTCTGCCTTCCTATCTGAGATGTATTTCTTGTCTGTCTTCGATTCTTCTGTATTGAATATGAGTAGATAAACTCGTGTAGCTTAGATTAGATGAACCCTAAGTGACCCAGGGCTTAAAGCGGTCACGGATCGGCGGTGATTAGATTCGAAATTCATTCAGTTTCATCTTTAATGTTTGGTTTGTTCTTCGTTTTCTGTGTTTCTTGTCTGGTTTGGCCACCTAGATTAGATTCTTGTTAAGCTAAGGATAGAAGCGAACGCTCGCCTTACTTTAAAACACCAAATCGAACTATCAACCTTATAATTGGAGCGTGCCTTTCGTAGGAACCGATTAGGGTTGATCCATTGCTAGAGTAACTCATGGATCACTAGAATTTGCACCAGTTAAGTTAAGTCGTTGCGAGAGGCGACCGTACCCGGGCGGCTAATTAATCGTGGTAGCTAGATCGGATAGAGCGAACGTTCGCCAGTCTTAAACCTAAGGGTCAGGAGTTATGATGGTGTCTATGAAATGAATGAACTAGAATCAAAAATCGCTGGTCTGTGACTGCTGTTGCCTTGGTGATCTAAGGGGAATTCGAAGTCTAAGCTTGTCTGTCATCTTTCTAGTCAATTAATCAATCTTCAATCTTTCTTCGTTTTAATTTTCAATTCTTCTTATTCTTGCGTCGTAGTATAGAAGTCGTGGAACTCACACCACGCACAACTTGTGTTTGACCTTGAATTAAAACTGCCAACACCTTTGAGTAAGGAAGTAGAGGAAACCCCTGGAATACGATCTGCTATAGCTTTTTCTTAGCCTTAGTAGTTATTTGTTTGAACCCGAACAACGATCTTAGGTTCACCAGTACGGATAGCCCAACCGGTTGATGGGAGTTGGGTGGAATTAGCCTCGACCGGATGATGGGAGTTGGGTATTGATAGCCCCAATCGATTCATGGTAGTCGGAAAGAATAACGACTCTTGCGAAGTCCCTATTGCAGGCTCAGAAGTAAGCCTTGTTGATGATGGCGTAGAGGTTAGCTAGGCGGGAAGAGGGGACGCCCTATTGTTTAATGAAAGTTGATCGAGTTGATCTCGATGTTGTGTGGTACTATTGGAATAGCTCATGTGATGTCTTATTGACTTGTGATTATGTGTGTTAATGTTTCACATATAGGTCATGATTGGAATGTTGGATTAATATTCCTTGTTACAGGTCATTTGATAAACGATAACGATAATCTCCGTTACGGAAGGATGATTATGGAATTGCTGGTTTGCGTTATTAATTCCATTAAATGTGTTTATTCATGTTTATACGGAATAATCAGTGATAACGGACTGACCCCGAGCCACCCACCAGTTTTGCAGGAATTTCCTGGACAAGCAATGGACCACCGGAGTTTCTTAAGGTGTGCCGAAGCAGTGGATCATGAGACGGTGTATTGGCGGCTTGGAGGATTGCTCTAAGTCGTTGGGCCCAATTCCGCTTTAAATGATTTGACGGTTAATACCCTAGTTTTATGATTGGTTTGAAAGTAGTTGGTCAAAGGTGTATTTTTCAACCTTTGAGTCATCGTCTGTCCCGGGACACGTTGTCGTTTTACGTTTCATAAAATTGGGGTGTTACATTTTTGTATCAGAGCCGGCTTCCACCTGTTTCATGGGTTACCAGGAAACACTGGAAGATCGATCTGGTGCGGGAGTTGTTCTGGTGATTTTAAAGGGAAAAGGGGTATTAAGTTTTAACGGATTTTAACCAAGGTTTGAAAGTGAAAAGTTTTTCACAGGCACCGGTCTCATTTCCCTGCATCACGGCACCGGCACAGAAACCTCCACGGTGAGACGTTCTTGGGTTCTATAACTAACGTGGTTGAAATAATTCATTGTTATGACAAATGGTGGGTGTGGCTAATATAGATGTGACAGGATAAAAGCAAGAATTTATTTGCTTATCACTCGAACGATAAGGGTTCCGACAATTACACAAACAACGGCAAGGACTGCTAAGGAAGTTTTGTAGGTAACTTTTATGTTTCTATGACAAAAACGACTATTAGCCGTGTTTCTGACGGAAGATGCAGATGATGCAACAGTATCGGGAATAGTCTCCCCTGAAATTTCCTCTCTTTCACTTCTGAAGGTACGCTCATAGATGTTTAACTTCCGTAATAGGCTGTTGATCACGACCTTGGCTCGATGTTGCATCAGGGGATCTAACCATGCAAAGTAACTACAATAGTTGTTCATCCTCTGCCATAAACCAAGGGGATATATGAGTTTCTCTCTGGTTAGTTTTAGATGATAGTCGAAACTGATAGAGCACTTTTGACTTACCGAGCGACGTCTTTTGCAGCTAAAAAATCTTCGCCCTGGATTTTCTTCAGTCCAGGATGTTGTTATAATCGTGGCTTCCCCGCACTAGCAAATGGGAATCGTAGCCATTTCTTTGATATAAAAGCGATGAATGAGGTATTTTTTCCGACCTTTACTCTGTTATCCAAAGCGTTTCGATACCGTCTATTTAAAGGGACGAACCCTAGCCCTTGACTTATTGGACCCCTTTTCTTTGTCCATGCGTGCCGACATGAAATGAGTGGTGTCACCATTATTGTGACCACTCCCTTCTCGAATTTGGCTCCCATAAAAACCGGGTTTCGAAAACTTGACCACCATCACCATCTCTTTCGCTTTCCCTCCCTTGCTTAGTAAACTCTCTCAATTCCGGGAATGTGCCGAGAGGATGGCAGTGTGCGTGACGTGGGATTTGTAATCTTTGCCTTGATCATCCTGTGTGGTCAAATTTTTGTTATCTGGAAGCTGATGTCAGAGACAGCTGAGGAACGACGTCGGAAACTCGATCGCAAGAACTTGCATGATGAGTAGACCACTTTAATTTCGTACTAACTTTTGTTGTGGTAACTCATGTTTTAAGTTGTGATCTTGCGTTTTGAGTTAGTTTTTTAGGGAATAACTGGTTTGAATGTCTAAAGGTGGAAGAGAAGTAGAAAATTATTATTATTAAGAAGGAACTGGGTACATGAACTGGTAGTACAAAATGACTATTCGGGTCACGTTTTTTTTAGAACTAACTCCCTGAAAGATCCACTAACTCGTTCGGACGCTCTCGCTTCTTTCCCTTGTCAGCCTCTAGTATCTTACTTGCCATTTCTAGAATCTCATCCCTAGACCGTTTCTTTCCACAGCAAATCTTGACTGTTCCCGCTTGGTCTGGTCTTCCCCTGATGGCAACTCCTGTCTGCGCAACATGAGCCATGTTAAGCGGAAAGCACCTGCCTACTTTTGGTACAGAGAGAAAAGGGTTTCCGAAATGGTCAAAAATTGTACACCATCCTCCCTTAAAATGGAAGGAAAAATTCAGTTCCATAAGCTGGCTCAAGCTAATGAAACTACCGGCAATGTTAGAGATCAGTAACACGTCCGGTATGATCAAGGGACCCAACCTGACGGAACCCTTCCCTTTGGACTTTGCCTTGGAACCCCTTCCAAAGGAAACGAGTTGGTTAAAGCTACGATCTAGAGAAATGAAGGAGTTTTCATTAGGAGTCATGTGATTAGGGAAGCTGCTATCTAGTGTCCATTCCATTTTAATAGAATCGCAAAAGGACAGAAATCGGTCAAGTAAGGATTACCAGGAGGGACTGGCAGACTCTCAGCGGTGGGAAAAAAGTTGAGGAATGGAGTCGCTCCTGCATTTTTCCTTCCTTCACCAAAAACTTCTATCTGAACCTCCCGTAAGTGTTGACGGAATCCCGTCAGAGCACCATGCAGGTGACACTTCGAACCGAGCTTCATCTGGGTTAAATACCCAAGTGAAGGAAACGTTGATCTCCGACACAAGATCTACGTAAATCTCTCGCTTTCTCCGAAGACACGTGTACGGCTGAGAATCGTCCACTGCATCAGCTCTACTTTTGAGGCTTCGTTAAAGCCTGAACCTGTGTTGTCATGTCGTTCTTTTTGCTTTGGACTTTCGAGTCCGAACGGCAGCTTCTTGGGCAAGCTAATCGTAACCTCTTCTTCTTTAAATGGATGCCCTCCCTCTAAGTCATTCTCTAAAGAAAAATGACTTGCTCTGATGAAACGGAAACCATGAGTGGGATAAATTTCATCCTTCTGATAGTCATTCTTCTCTTCGTGGCTATCACCTTCATCCCAAAATTATGCAAATACATAGACCGACGAAGGTGTCAAGAAAATCCTCCGGAAGGACTAGTTCGGCGGAGTCGGACAGAAGTCCCATCCCGCATGCCTTAGTATTTCTTCGAATTCATGTTGTAACCTTATTCTCTTTCTTGTGGTTTTTGCCTGGGACATAAGAATGTATTGTCTCAGACGGTGCATACGTTCTTTAATCACTGGCTAGCTGGTGAGAATTCTGCTTCTCAGAATCCCCGCGGATGGCAGATGAACCAAGAGATGCCAATAGTTTGTATCAATTCTTTAACTAGTGAATTTAAAAAGATGATCTCGTAATCCGTGTCTGTTTAACCATACTTGCCGACACTCGCAAGTGGGCGAGGCTCAATGATGGCACCTCCTCTTCCCCTTCTCTTTAAGAACCCCCCTCTTTTCTCTTTTTTCTCTCGACAGCCGAATCACCGGTGGAAATCTTGAAGTCCTCCATCGTAGTCGCTTCAAGAATGGAAAGGGTCTACGACGAGGACTACGCCATGAAGAAGGCTATCATCCTCAGAACAGGATGCCTCCTTCTCATTGTCTCTTTCTTTTACTTTGTATGTGTAGGTTATCGTGAGGCGTCTTCGATGGACCTGTGGAAGCATTCGAGAAAACGGCGATCATCATCTGTTTAGTGATCTTGTTTCTGGCTTGCCTTCCTTTTAGTTTTCTCGAATGAAAAATTAAGTTTTTTTTTCACGTTTATGACTTGCTCCGGTTTGGCACCGTTAAAGTTAATTGCCGTCTAATTTCGAGGACGAAATCTTTTTAAGGAGGGGAGAAATGTTACACCCCGAATCTATGAACCAGAATTTTTTTTCCATACGTTTGAGAAATGACTGCAAATTGACGTTTAAATGAATTCGAGGCATGTTAAGTTCACTCATGGAAGGCGGAACGAGAGGTTAAGCGACTGACTCGACTCTTGCGGACCTAAGTTCGACTCAGATTGGACGCACGACCTTCCCGTTAAAATTTTGGTCATATATGCCCGAATTTATTTAACCACGGTATAGCATGAGGTGTTCAATGCGGTAGTCCTCGTTAATCAAATGGTTTTATAATTTGGTTAAGCTTGGATTCCAAAGGAAGGCGGGTAAGGGTTAATGGAACACGGTTGCATAGAAGTTAAGAATTCTGCTTGGCCGAGTTGGTTGAGGAACTAAACCAACAACCTAAAGGTCACAGGTTCAAGTCCTTGGTCTAGCAAATCCTTTATTTTTATTAGTTTTCGGTCTTTCTTTAAAACGACGTAGTTTCGTTAGATGATGACATCATAGTGACGTCACCACTAGGACAACATCATCTTCCATGAACCAAGGCCGCCGTCACATCTTCGTTTTCCGGTGACTCCACTATAGTTCCGGTGAGGGCCCAATCCTCCTCATTATTGATGTTTGTCGGGTTTTGATGATTGTAAATCATCACCATGTGAATTCCAACCCCTCCAGATCCATTATTGGCCTGAATATCGCCAAAACGAAGCTACCTTGTCGGATTCGTCAGGCTACATCGACCACACAAATAAATGACCTTTCACTCCATTCCTTTTCGTGACCTTGACTTTTGGGTACTCAAGAGGGCATCGAGAGGCTTCTGAGTCGGCTATAAAAGCCAACAAGCCTTCGACTTCGAGTCACGGAACCTCACCATCGTAGCTCCGACGAGAGTTGCGTCGTAGCGTTCCAAGCATGCCCAACCCTTGGAAAATACAAATCCGACATCGTCTTAAGCATGAGAATCTTTTCCAACCTTCAAAAGGTAGTTTCGTGCGAGAATTAGGGGAATCCGAGCTTCACCGGAGCTTTACCAAAAGGAGGGTGTCATCTCCTGCAAATTGAAGAAGATGATGGCAGAGTTGCATTTTGGTCACCCAAATTCTATATGTGATAGTCAGTCCTCCAATTTAATTTAATTACTATCGTGGTCCAAGCCTATTAGTCTTTGACAGTTTGGCCCCTCAGATATTCTATTCTCTTAGTTTAATCCTAAACTCTAAATGGTGACAGATTTGGCCCAACTAACTTTTCAGTTAGTACAATTTGGCCCGAGAGTTACGACGGTTCGTTAACTCCTTATTTCCATCCGATTCAAGCTACGGAACCGATTTTCAAGTCAACCGACTTGATTTTTAGGTGGGTTGGTTTAAGGGAGTAAATCCTTGGATTAATTAATTCCTCAATTTAAATAGCTATTTGGTTAAACTTTGTCACTAACCAAATATTGTGATAATTCCGAATTAATCGTTTGACGGGGACCGGATCAACGAGTGAGGTACTCGGGCCTTATTTTGGACTCGTGCATGCTTAAATTGAGGTCCTTATAATTTTCGTGGTGATTTACTGCTAACCGAGTACTAACCCATCTGAGTTGGTTTTCCCGATAGCTTAGATTATTCAGAGTAATGAGTGACGCAGATCCTCATTAATTCCGGTTTATAAAGTTATGATGCCTAAGGTTAAGAGGGACTTAAGTAGTCCGAGTGACTCCCCTACTTACCTGGAAATTAAGACGGAAAGTCTTGGTTTTGACAACAAGGTGTCGTTTCTACGAAAAGTTCTATCTTTCCGGAACCGTTGGTTTTATACCTAATAGTGTTTGATTCGGTTATGGTTAAACCGTGATGTTATCTGATGATGTTTGGCACCTAGTGCATACAGGTGGAAAGTAAAGCCTCGCTAGCTAGTCCTTCACCAGGAACATCGATGGATACGGGTTCCTACCGGGTGATGGGAGTTGGGTATTGTTAGCCCCAATCGAATCACGGTAGATGAGTACGGATAGCCCAACCGGTTGATGGGAGTTGGGTGGAATTAGCCTCGACCGGATGATGGGAGTTGGGTATTGATAGCCCCAATCGATTCATGTTAGTCGGGAAGAATATCGACTCTTGCGAAGTCCCTATTGCAGGCTCAGAAGTAAGCCTTATCGATGATGGCGTAGAGGTTAGCTAGGCGGGAAGAGGGGACGCCCTATTGTTTAATGAAAGTTGATCGAGTTGATCTCGATGTTGTGTGGTACTATTGGAATAACTCATGTGATGTCTTATTGACTTGTGATTATGTGTGTTAATGTTTCACATATAGGTCATGATTGGAATGTTGGATTAATATTCCTTGTGACAGGTCATTTGATAAACGGTAACGGTAATCTCCGTTACGGAAGGATGATTATGGAATTGCTGGTTTGCGTTATTAATTCCATTAAATGTGTTTATTCATGTTTATACGGAATAATCAGGATAACGGACTGACCCCGAGCCACCCACCAGTTTTGCAGGAATTTCCTGGACAAGCAACGGACCACCGGAGTTTCTTAAGGTGTGCCGGAGCAGTGGATCATGAGACGATGTATTGGCGGCTTGGAGGATTGCTCTCAAGTTGTTAGGCCCAATTCCGCTTTAAATGATTTGACGGTTAATACCCTAGTTTTATGATTGGTTTCAAAGTAGTTGGTCAAAGTTGTATTTTTCAACCTTTGACTCATCGTCTGTCCCGGGACACGTTGTCGTTTTACGTTTCATAAAATTGGGGTGTTACAGTGTCTTAGATATTTGACCCAATTGAGTATTGACGCTTGTTGATTCATGATAAGTTGAATCATTGCCGCATTGGTGTCTTCTTGGGAGATTGAAGAACCACCTTCTTTGTGTTGAGAAGGTTTGTTGAATCCGGGTGGACCATCACCTTTATGGTTGTTCATCCCCGGTGGATTAGAACCTTGTCACCACCTTGGTTACCTTGATTTTGGTTACCTCATTGAGTCCATTGGTTGCCTTGATTGTACCCTTTATAGCCTTGGAATCCACCTTGATTTCCTTGCCTTTGGTACCCTTGGTTAGGCTTGTTGTACCCACCTCCTTGGTTCCAAGGACGGTTGTAGTTACCACCTTGGTAATTCCCTTGAGGGTTGTAGTTTCCATAGAATCCTTGGCCTTGCACAAATCTTACTTCCTCAATACTTTCACCTTGGTTAGGCTCGGAAGTAGCGGAAGGGCAAACATTGACATCATGACCTTGGCCTCCACAACATTGACAACAATACACCGAAGCAACCGGTGGATTACCCAAATGAGATGATGAAACCTTAGAGGGATGCTTAGGCATACGAAGATTACTTACTTGAGAAGCCATGGCATCAATCTTGGACATAAGGAGAGCGATAATGGGATCATCTTCATCACGGTGTCCTGGAATCTTAGGATTCTTCCCATAACTAGATGGCTCCTTTGGTGCATCAACACTTATAGCCCGAGAATCATAGTGCGTGTCACTTCCATACTTAGACTTAGGAGGTTGTTGTCGAGACCAACTCCTTGTCTTGTTGGCCATCTCCGCGAAGAGTTCTAGAGCATCTCCGGGAGTGAGCATCCTTAAATCACCTCTGGCGGCTTGGTTGATCATCCTTGTATTATCAAAATCAAGGGAACTAGCAAAGATATCCGCCAAGCTCCATTCGGCGAAGTTGTGATGAGGACAAGACTGAAGAAGGGCTTGGAACCTATTCCAAGTCTCATGGAAGAGCTCTCCCTTGTGTTGTGTGAAGTGGTTGATACGATCTCGGATTGCATCCGTCATATAAGGAGGAAAGAATTCTTCGAGGAAAGCTTCGGCTAGTCCCTCCCATGTAGTGAATGCTCTACTAGGTTGATTCTCCAACCAAGACTTGACTCTACCTTTGAGGGAGAAAGGAAAGAGTCGGAGTCGCACACAATCCGGATGAACCTGATCGTTCTTCACCGTATCGCATATCTCTAGAAAGTCCTTCAAGTGTCTAGACGGGCACTCTCCATCTATACCATTGAACACCACTCCGTTTTGCACCATCTGAATCATATTTGGCTTTAGCTCAAAACTTCTTGCATTCACTGGTCTTCGCATGATGCTCGAGGCTGCCCCTTCAAGGGTTGGGCGAGCATAATCAGCTAGTGTGCGCCTCGCACCCCTTTGCGATTGATCGTCTTCATTGGTGTGATGTGAATGTTCTGAATGGTTATCTTCGTCCTCGTGATGAGACATAGTGTGGTGTGAGATGCGATCAATTTCTTCTTCTTCGACTGTAGGAGGTGGGGGAGCAGTTGGTGGCTCGAACACTTGTTCTAGTCCTTGGATTCGTGCTTGAAGACGAGCTGAACGCCTCATGCACTAGCACAATTCTCCTGCAAACAAGCACAACAAACACACCCGAGTAATACAACGATGCGGGATAACAAAGTTAACAAAGAGCAACAAGGAAGCAAAAAGGAAAATGGAAGGAAGTGTAACGACCGGTTCACTAATAATTGCTTTCTTAGGAATGAGAGAGTCCCCGACAACGGCGCCAAAAACTTGATGTATGAATTTCAACTCACAACAATCAAGGTCGTATTCCACGAGGTCCTCTCATAAGCTAATACTCACACGGTTCATGAACGGTCTAAACATTTAAATTGAGATTTGGTTTTGGTGACAAAAGTTCAGAATTAAAAACTAAACAAGCAAGTAAAACAATAGCTAACAGGATAAGAAGAGGGTCAAACAAGAGAGAAGTAGGCTAGCTTCGCAAGGGGTTTCTTCAAGCTCAAGGATCATGAAAGCTGGATTGAATCTCAAGCAACGATGTATAAACGGATGACCATGCAATTCACTCAAGTAGAATCAACGAACTCTCGCACAATTGACTCTCTAATCCTAGACCAAATGCACCATGCTTTCGCTATGTGAACAAAGGAAATGGAGTGCTTTAGCTAGCTCAATGAAATGCTCAACACTTGATCTCTATGCTAACATTCATCTAACACAAGGTAAATGATGCAAGACACTCTCATGTCAATCATAGAACACTAGTCTAGCAATCAAAGGGCCTTTCAACCTTCAAATGACTGAAAACTAAATGCACACCAAGTGTTTGACAAAATGTCACCAAGGAAAACAAGCTCAAAATGGTTGCAATTGCATAATCCAATCTCTCAAATCATTCAATTACAATCCCAACACCTTAGATCAACATCAAACAATCATTCTCATGTATTGAAAGACATAAACAATGTACCAAAAGAACAAGTCAAGCTCTCATGGACAACAAGCACAAGGTCTAGGATCATCATCTTACACCAATGGCTATGAGAAACTCAATCCATACAATCAATCACCTATCCTAGCTTGATCCATCCCCCACTAAACTAAACCTAGGCTTAGCCTAGCATAACCATGGAAGAAACCTGAAATTGAGGAGAGGAGATCATCCTTGTTTCCATGGAGGATCTTGCAACTTGGCTCTTCAAGCTTCAATCCAAGGTTTGGCTTCTTCTTCCTAGATGATCTTCACTTAGCTCTTAGGTTGAGATGGAGGAGGATGATGATTGATGATAGGAGGGGAGAAGTAGGAAATTCAGAGGAGAGTGTCGAAGGGTGTAATGTGTTCTCTCCCTTTTTTAAACGCGAACTCCTCTTTAAATAGGCTGCTGGAAAAGCCTGATTTTTTCGGTGAAAACTCCTTCAGTTTTCGCCGAAAATTCCTTTGAAAATCGCCGAGCCAGCCTTGACTTTCTTCATAGTTTTTCGGCGAAAACTCTGAATGTTTTCGCCGAAAACTTCTTCACAAATCAGCTCCAAATTTCTGGAATTCTACTGTTTGCAAATGACCGAGAGTTCTCGCCGAAAACTTCTTCAGAAAAGCTGCATTTTTCTCGATTTTGCAACGGCCATATCTCCTCCGTCCTAGCTCCGATTGACCTTCCGTTTGATCCTATGTGCTCCTTGTCACCAGTACTATGGCGCCAAGGCCTGAAAATGCATAGATAAAACTCCAATAGGCACTGAAATTGCCCTCAAAGTGACACTTGGACAACAAAAGAGCACTTTGCACACAATAACCAGATAAGCATATAAATCATGGCAAAGTGAGATCAAACATGGGAGATCCTTAGGCTAAATGAGAGCTTAAAACACCCGAAATATAGTCACATCAGCAATCTATAGTTAACATTAGTTGACATTATAATTGTTACCTTGTTAACATAATTACTACCTAATTTCTATTATATTATAAACAATCATAGTTAATTAATTTGTTGCTATTAGCTAGCTATTATCCAACTTAGGAAATTAATTAGTTAATAGAGACTGTGATTTTAACTACTGAGAATCTATTGACTACACTAAATCAGGTATCTTCCAATGGATAAATTTTGGATAAACAAATTTTGATTGTTAGCGGAGTATATGGTTGATATAGAAAGCTTCTTGAATTTCGCTTTCTCGAATAAAAATGATGGAGATCACATAGTCAATCCATGTCCAAAATGTCGATTGAAGAAATGGTTGTATATGGATGATGTGTACGAACATTTTCTTCGTAAGCCATTTCAGCTTCAGGATCGACGCCTGCATGAACATCCTCTCAGGGTAGTGGGAAGTAGAGAGTCATGGAGGATGAGTAGGAGTTGAATTCAGGGAATGATGATGATGAGACTCGGGAGTATGATTACTATGATGATGATCAGTGATTTAGTTTCAGATATAATAGTTACATATTTTATTTATTGTTAGTTATAGATATAACACTTACGTTATGGTTGATGCAGTTGCGTTTGGTTAGTACAGTTTGCACTGTTCTTAATGTATTTATATTATTGTACCTCATATGTGGAATTCTGTCTTTCAAAATGTAGTCCGCAGGTTTGTGCAGGTTTTGGCACTAGAAGAGTATGAAATAAGGTGAAAAAGCAACATAATTCTGGACCTATAACTCCGTTTTAGTGTCGGTCAATTGGGTTTTGTAACACCCACCCCGAATCGCTCGGATTGACCCGTGGTTAGACCGGAAATCAGGTGTCATAGTTTGAATTAAAACATAAAATGAGAAATAACGACTTGAAATCGAGATAAATAACATAAACCAAGAAGTAAATCAGAAGCGCTTCCATTATTCAAAATCCAAAATCCAAAATCGGATTACAAAGGTACAGTCCAAAACCAAGAATCATTATACTATCCCAAATTCATAATCAAACTGATACAAAACATCCCAAACCCAAAATAGTCAACTTAAAATAAAGAATGGTCAACTCCTAGTCCAAGCATTCGAAGATCCTCTCCCTGCTTCATGCCACCACATAAATGCTAACCGCACACCAGCACTCGACGCTTAACGCAAAGAACTAGGGGGGTCAGCTTCCTATTGAAACTGAATGAACCCACTGGACTTAACTATGCGTCGAACTACGCCTCAAGGACCTGTCCCAACACTCCACATACCAAATTCACAGTGGGACCAATCCTAGTCTATTCCATTTTTAAACATCCTGGTATAGTAGTTCTAGGTGTTCAGCTAATTCCCTCTACCTCTATTCCCATCATGCATCACCCCAGATCAATATCACCCAATCATCACAACCAATCTAATACAAAACTAGTGTCATAAATTGATTACCAATACCCATCTCATCATCACATATCATGTCATAATAAACAACAAATAACATCACCTCGGTCTAGCAATCCAGCACAACATGAGGGCTATCAGTTCACATATCAGTTCACAAGCACATCCAGCACAACACACAAACACAACAATTCATACTTCATTTAACTAGGTGAGTTCATTAGGCGCCATAAGGAGTTGTTTCCCCGCTTCCCCATCGGCCATCACATCCAGACGCATCCTCAACGCATCCCTTAAGAGTTAGCAACTAATCCTTGGTACATGACCAATGTGATCTACCCATGTAGATCGGAATCGAAACTAATCCTTGGTATTCGACCAAGGTGATCTACCCATATAGACCAGACTCAATCACATTTCTTTGGGTTAACGTTGTCTCCTTGCAATTCTATCATTTCATTCCCATTTACACAATCACAACAATTACAACACATCAACCAGACAAATCCAATAACCAATTTCATATCATCATCCACAACACAGTTCCCATCATCACTCGTTACCAGCATCAATAACATCATCACAGTTCATCCATTTCCACATTTCATCACCATCAACAATTCACAAGTTCATATGCACAACAAGAGTAAAATGCTAGCTTTCCAGCCACCCCAGCTACAACATCAAAGGGAGAGAGGCAGCCATGTCGCAAGTCTAGGGTTACCCACCTATCCGTCATTCATAGGACGACCCCACATTGGCAGGGCCATCCTCTTGCAACCACAACTGACAACAGCAAAATATGTAATTTCACAAGATCACTAACCCGTTCATCCTATCACTCATTTCTAACTCTGATCTGTTAACATCATTATTAATCGCTTTCCCCAATCCCACAACAATCAATAATCAACCATCAATCATTGAACAGTAACACCACTTTTTCTCTCTTCAATTTCATGCAAAATCCTTTATTTCATCTAGGCCAGATTATAACTTTTTCCAGACGCTACTCATCTTGTCCTATCGACGCTAACCCCTCACCTGAAGAAGAAGACGAGGCTCTAACGACTTCTAGAATCCCGAACGAACGAAACTCCCTTCTTCAAAACGTAGCTTTTCCCTTTCTCACTAATACCACTCAGCAACGACATAGAAGAAACCAAGAAGTGTGATCTCTTCTCCTCATCGCCAGGAAAACACAGGAAGAAACAGTGCCTTAATCGGACACCCGTAGCTCCTGGAATCAAGGTTTGAATTTTTTTTTTGGTTCGTCGAAGGAGGTTTGAAAGTGAAGAGAATTATAAAATCCGTCTGACAGCTGCCGACTTACTGTTTCTATACTGAACTGGTGACGGCCGTTATAGGTTTCAACAGACAATGGCCGTTACAGTAACTTGTAACACCCGTTACCCAAGTGTGACAACGGCCTTTACACACTTGTTTATGTTGAATACGATAAAAGCACACGAAGAAGATAACGAGAAACGAGTTTTAACGTGGTTTTCGATCAAATGATCAACTAGTCCACGGGAAGAAGAGAGAGTTTATTATTATCAAAGGGAGGCGGAAGAGAGGATTACAGAATTTTTCATGGCGGCTAGGTTACAGTAGTATAAATAGGGTTGGCTTGAGGTTGGTTAAATACCAAAACTAACCCTAGTCGTATACACGTTAACATCCCCCCTCAAATTGATGGCGACTTCGGAGCATCAATTTGCCCGACAGAAACCAATGTCTACTAGTCGAGACCGCCTTCGTTAAGAGATCTGCAGTTTGTTCTTCCGAAGTGACATAGAAGAGCTTGATTTCGCCTTCATTCACCAAGTCACGTATGTAATGAACATGAGTTTCAATGTGTTTGGTGCGATCATGAAGCACTGGATTAGTCGCAATCTGAATAGCACTAGTGTTGTCCCCAAAAAGATGAAGTGGACGGGGAACCGAAACCCCAAGCTCACCAAGGAGTCGAACCAACCAGACAACTTCAGAACAGACTTCTGACATCGATCGATATTCTGCTTCTGTAGAAGACTTGGAAACTTTATCCTGCTTCTTACAACGCCATGAGATAAACGCATCACCAAATTAGACACACCATCCAGAAGTGGACCGACGAGTGTCAATGCAACCAGCATAATCAGCATCTGCATAGGCCGAAACTTTGTAGTCACCAGAACAAGGAAAAAACAAGCCAGTATCGCGTGTACCCTGTAAATAACGGAGAATACGGAGTACAGCAGAATAGTGTGGTTGTCGAGGAGTAGCCATAAATTGACTAACAACCTGGACAGCATAAGCAAGATCTGGCCGAGTAGAAGTAAGATATATGAGACTTCCAATGACACGCCGATAAAGAGTAGGGTCAGAAACCAAATCACCTTGATCCTTCCCAAGCTTCAGATTCACCTCCATGGGAGTTCGGCAGGGCCGACAATCACCCATGTTTGCCAGATCAAGAAGATCACCTATATATTTTTGTTGGGAAACAAAAATTCCACTTGGTGACCGCGTGACTTGAAGACCGAGAAAATAAGATAGATCACCAAGCTTCTTAAGTTTAAACGACGAGCTCATAATCTGGCGAATTTGATCGATACCAGCGGAGTCACTACCTGTCAAAATCATATCATCAACATATAACAAGGGCACAGTGATACCATGTGTCGTCGTTTTAATGAACAAAGAGGGGTCATTCTTGCTCTGGAGAAAACCCGATTTCAGGATAAGAGCTTGGAAGGTTTCAAACCAAGCTCTAGGAGCCTGCTTGAGGCCATACAAAGAACGCTGAAGAAGACACACCGTATCATCTGAAGGTTTGTCAAACCCCGGTGGACACTCCATGTAAACTGTTTCTTTGAGATGACCATGAAGAAAAGCATTCTTGACGTCCAACTGAAAGAGAGGCCAAACTCGTCTTGCAGCCAAAGCAAGAAGCAACCGAACTGTTTGCATTTTAGCGACCGGGGCAAAAGTCTCATCATAGTCAATACCATATTCTTGGCGAAATCCTTGAGCAACAAGACGTGCCTTATACCGTTCCAAAGAACCATCCGGGTGAAACTTAGCAGCGTAAACCCAACGAGAGCCAATGACCGGAGCCGTAGGAGGTCGGGGAACAAGTGTCCAAGTCTGATTTTCCTGGAGAGCATTCAGCTCATCTCGCATGGCGGTAACCCAAGCAGGGTCACGAGAGGCTTGTTTGTAGGTTGATGGGATAGGTACGGCGTCAGTAGAATAAGAAATATAGTCTGTGAAACGGGGAGGAGGTAAGCCTTGAGTAGATCGGGAAGAGCGACGTGTGATAGGAGGACGGGGATTGGGTTGGACAGTATGAGAGGTGGAATGTATGGGTGACGTAGGTTGCATGGGTGACGTAGGTTGCATGGGTGAAATGGGGGAAGTATGTGGGGATGATTGTATGGAGGTTGTGGGTGAGGTGGAAGCAATAGGATGGCTGGGTAAGTCAGGTGGAGGTGATGGATCTGATAAGTCATCAAATAGAGGAATGTGAACCAGGTTAGGGTCATTGCTAAAAGAAGGAGGAGGAGTGTGGTAATAGAATGAATTTTCCAGGAAAGTGACGTGATAGGCAATGTGTATACGCCGAAGAACAGGATCATAACAATAATAACCTTTATGATGATCAGTGTAGCCAAGAAAAACACAACGTACCGTCTTTGCTGTCAACTTGGTTCTGTCTTTCTTAGGTAAGAGAACAAAACAAGTACATCCAAATACCCGGAGACGAGTATAATCAGGAGATGTTCCATAGAGCTGCTCAAACGGAGACAAAGTTTGAAGGATCGGAGTCGGTTGCCGAGTAACCAAATAAACCACAGTCCGTATGGTTTCTACCCAAAAGGTAGGAGGAACTCGGGACTCGAGGAGAAGGGCACGAGCCAAATCTAACACATGTCGATGCTTACGTTCAACCATGGGCCCTTCTGTTCAGACACACCCGGACAAGATTGCTGAAAAAGAATCCCATTATCCTTGAAGTACTGATGGAGAGCGTGGGAAGTAAACTCGCCACCGGGGTCCGAACGAAACATCTTAACCGAACGAGTGAATTGAGTTCGAACCATGTTGACGAACTCCTTAAGAACTTGAATGAGCTCAGACTTCAAGCGTAAGAAGTAAACCCATGTAAACCTTGTTTTGTGATCAATAAAGAGAACAAAGTAACGATAGCCAAGCCGAGAGGTGACCGGACTCGGCCCCAGACGTCAGTATGTATCAAAGCAAAGGGATCTGAAACTTCCGTTGTACTAGAGTGAAAAGGTAATGCAACCGACTTGGCCTCAATACAATGTAAACACGTTGGAACCGAAAATTGTTCATAGAATTGTCAGCCGATAATAAACCTTTACGAAACATTCCCAACAAACGACCCGAATGTGACTATGCCACAAATGCCATAACTGATCCGAACTAAGCTTAACCGAATATGAAGTTTGAATAGAAGACAAATCAACTAAAGAACTACCAAGATGTCTACTGCCATCAACAAAAGAGCCACCCGAATTCACCACACCTGAACTCTCAGGAGCTTGCACCACGCCATCCAATGCAAGGGATTCGAGATGGAAATTACGACCATGCTTACTCCCCAGGCCCAGGTTCCGCTTGGTCTGACGATCCTGTATCAGACAATCGGACGCACCAAATAAAACATTGCAACCAGAAGCCGTTAATTGACCAACCGAGACTAGATTAGGAACAAGATGCGGAACATGAAGTGTCGAAGGCAAAATGATATTCGGGGTTCGAACAGTTCCAATACCCGCAATAGCCAACCGATTACCGTTCGCAACCTCAACAGAACGACGTGACACAGGGGTATATGAACTGAACAAGGAAGCATCCCCAGACATATGATTAAGGCAGCCGAATCTAAAAACCACGGACGAGTAAAAGAAGTACCTGAAAGACCAAGCGTTGCAAAAGCTGTAGAGAGGGCCTGTGGAAGAGCTCGTGCTAGCTCCGATTGAATTAGTTGAGTAAGATTGGCACCAGAATCATGAGTAGAGGCAATAGAACTCGTATCCAGCTGTGAAGTTGTATCAGAAGGTTGCGTAGCATAACTAGTGAAGCCACGATTACCGGAAGGATTAAACGGACGTTTACCCTTTGCCCGACACTCAGAAATAATATGTCCGATGCGCTTACAGTAATTGCACATATTCCTTTTCCGGCATAAAGCTTGAGGGTGACCAATCTCATTACAAAAAGTGCACGTGATTGAACTATTAGATGAAGGCTGAGTTGTTGCTTGACTTACAGGGGGAGAGGAGTGATTGCGAGGCACGAACCGAGGTCGAGGCTTTCATACGGCAAAGACAGATCCCGGAGAGGGTTGTTGACCATCTAGACGAGTTTGAGTGATAAATCTGTTTCAGCACGAACTAATTCAGCCAAGATAGTATCCATATCAGTCTTGTCTTCAGCAATAAGACGAGATCGAACCAACTCGAACTCGGGACGAAGCCGCATCAAGAACTGAAGGCTGCGGCTACGTTGACGATCCTTTAGAAACTCAGAATTTGCACCACCAATTAGTAAAGAGCTGGACAATAAATCAATTTCAGTCCACAGTTGGGTTGCAGCAAGATGATAATCATTGATGGAGAGTTCGCCTTAAGAGAGATTTGCGAGAGCAAACTCTAGGTCAAAATATCGAGACGTATTGACGTGTGAATACGTCTTTTTCAGATGACTCCAAGCGGTTGCGGCTGAAGGAAAAGATCGGAGAGTTAGGGCAATTCCCGATTCAACGGACCCGATGAGATACGACATCACCCGGGCATTATTTACTTGCCACGTCAAGAGAGGATCAGCGGAGACATCCGTCGTCGTTTCTTTGTCTTTGGAAGGTTCGGCAGCAACAGGAGTCGGTACAGATGGTTTGACACAGGAACCGTCAAGGTAAGCAAGGAGACGTTTTCCTTGAATGAAAGTTTGGAACGAAAATTCCCATAAGGCATAGTTTTTGCCATTGAAGCGAACGCCCACCGAGTCGGAGTAAGCTTGATTGGAAGGCTCTGATACCATGTTGAATACGATAAAAGCACACGAAGAAGATAACGAGAAACGAGTTTTAACGTGGTTTCCGATCAGAATGATCGACTAGTCCACGGGAAGAAGAGAGAGTTTATTATTATCAAAGGGAGGCGGAAGAGAGGATTACAGAATTTTTCATGGCGGCTAGGTTACAGTAGTATAAATAGGGTTGGCTTGAGGTTGGTGAAATACCAAAACTAACCCTAGCCGTATACACGTTAACAGTTTAACGGCCGTTATACTCCTCAGTTCCACATAACACAGCTCACAACAACCATCTGCACATTTCTGACTCTAACTCATTTGAACCCAAAACAGAAAGGCTAGAGCTCGGTTGAAAATGGGATGTTACAGGTTTCACGTCGTTCGTCAACCGACGCTAAACCGGCCCATAAATAACATGCGTTTTAGTTTTAGCGAAAGTTTAGGCAACGCCAAAACCGGTCAACTGGGCTGCTAGCCAACCATTTTTATCGTCGGTTAAGGATTTGTCGTCCAATACTAGTTCGAACCGACTGGTTGGTGTGGCCGAATAATTTAACGTCGGTCATTAAATGACCGACACTATGGTTTAGCGTTACCAATATTTTTAGCATCGGTCAGTAACCGACACTAAAACGCGCGTTTGACTGACGCAAAAATGGACCTTTTTTGTAGTGTGTGCGTGTGTGTGTGGGGGGGGGGGGTGAATACAGACAGATTATTCTAGAATTTTTGTTATATTATTAGTTTTCCTATTCTAGTAATTGTATTAACAGTAGGATATATTTTAGCGTTAAAGCTAATCTCCTAAATATGGTAGGACTCTATGTATTGTTATATATTAAGAGGTTAGCTCTTTATAATCAATAATAATTAACGAGGCAGAGTATTCCCTCTAATTTGATATACTAGTTGTTTCAAATCGTGTTTTTTTTTTCTTTACAGCATATGTTTCGTTCAGCTCCGCCTTTTCTTTTTTCTCTTATATTTCCTGTGCATATGAATGATTTCTCCATCCTTTATGGGCTGATCAATATATTCATATATATTCACTAGTTCGGATGTTAGATGGTTATTACCCAGATCAGTTCTTATTGACACCCCTTAGAAAATTGAAATGGTTCGTTTCAATTTATGCATCCTGAGTATAAAAGCCCTAGTGTGGAATTTTATTGACTTAGTCATCATAAGCATCAAGTTCCAGATACTTCGAAGAGAGAGATAAGCTCCACAAAGGTTTTCTACCTCCGGGTTCGAATCGCCGATCTCCGACGATTTGATGGCTTCTATTGTTGCTATAGGGAAGCTGATTCTTCTTGTTCCCTTTTCCGCTTCTCGTTCTGTTGTATCGTGTGTTGTTGGCTCAGATATGTATTTGCTGATTTTATGGGTTCTAATATTGTGTTCTTGTCACTCATGTGATTCTATAGTGCATCTTAGGCTGAGTCTCTCCTCCTGAGACTTCGCAAAGTAGGGTAACACCAAACTATGTTACCAAATCCTATTGTTGTTCGTTTCTACTCTTAGATCAATTGGGGTTTGGGTTGTGAAGATCTGATTTTTCTGTCTCGTGCGTTTGATTCAGTGGTGATAGATTACAAAGTCATATCAGAAGCATTTGATTACTCTACCGCTTCGCTCTTGCATACCTTTGTCTAGAGTTGCTTTCTTCTTTGATTATCTTACCTCGTGTTGGCATCTTCAACACGATCTTGGTGTTCTTGTTCTTCCTTTGTAAATTCTAATCTCTCAATAGTGTTCGCCTGACTGCTATGTCTTTTGGTGTTGTTTGACTATGGTAGATGGGATATGGTTGAAACCGTTTGATGGAAGCACTGATTTTTCCTTGTGGAAAATCAAGATGAAAGTTGTCTTGATCAAAAAGAAATGTTATGATGCGGTTATTTGGGAAGGGCAAAATTTGGGACATGGCTCACTCTGAAATCATGATACGTTTGGCTGAAAATTTCGTTCATCAGGTGGTAAGTCTCACTGACCCTAACTGCTTATGAGAAGGCTTAGAGGAAAAATTTTTAATCTAAATTGTTGCCAAACAGAATCACTCTGCTCAGTAAACTGTTTACATTCAAAATGGATACCTCTATATGTTTGTCCATGAGAACTTCAATGCTTTCCTTTGCATAACTTGGGATTTAGAAAAGTGTGGTGATAAAATTGATGATACTCACCAAGTTGTCTTGCTTTTGAACTCCATGCCTTCTCAATTTGGCAACCTAAAAGATGTTCACTACAAGAAATTGACAAGCTAACAACGAATTTTTATTAATCATAATGGATAAGCCGCTTTTTGTATTCCTAATAGCGGACATATGTCCGCTGTTAGAATGAGTAATGAGGGGAAACCTAACATCTGATTTGGTATCCGCCATTAAACCGAACATCGTATTCTAGTATCCTAACAACCATTATTATACATTGTTAGGTTTCCGATCACATTAATTTTTTTCCTCCTCCTAGTATCCTAACAACCATTATTATACATTGTTAGGTTTCCGATCACATTAATTTTTTTCCCCTCCTCCTCCCCCTCTTTCTTCTTTCTTCTTCCCTCCTCCTCCTCCCCTCTTTCTTCTTTCTTCTTCTCCTCCTCCTCCTCCTCCTCCCTCCTCCCCTCTTTCTTCTTCTTTCTTCTCCTCCTCCTCCTCCTCCTCCTCCTCTCCCCTCTTTCTTCTTTCTTCTTCTTTCTTCTTCGTCTTATTCTCCTTCTTCCATGTTCTTTTTCTCCTTATTCTTTCTCTTCTTCTTTCTTTAGATTACAAGAATAAAATAAGGAAGAATGAAAAAGGATGAAGAAATTAGAATAAGGAAATAAAAATAAATAAGGAGCAAAGAATATCATTAGCTAGGGGGTGAGCGCACAGATTTCCACATCAGCAAATTCTAACAGCGGTTCTTAAAAAACAGTTGTTAGGTTTTCCCTTAAAATTTTAAATATATGCTATGACGAGATATATTTGGCGCGTCCATGAATCCAAATACTAACAACGGTTTTTTAACAGCGGATGTGTATCCACTTTAGCTAACAATGGATTTTTAATATCCGCTATTAGATGAGGATTTCTAACAAAAAATTTTAAACCATTGTTAAAAATTCAATCATAGCATGTTATTTCTTGTAGTGGTTATTTAGTGTGGTCGTGTTGATTTGACTATTAGGAAGATAAGTGAGGCTATCACTCAAAATGAAGATAGCCTCGGAGTCTTCAAGTATAAAATCAAAACCAATGAGTCTAAAGTTGATAATAAAACTGAGGTTTTACTAGCTAAGAGTAAAAGTAAGAATAAAAACTGGAACTCTAAGAGGAAATCTGACAAATCTAGTTCTAATGAGAATCCTAGGTCTAAGGTTGTCAATAATGAGAATCTTAGTTCTAATGAGGATTTGTTCCTATGAGAATGTTTGATGGAAGAATTAGGGTTATCACTAATGTCATGTGGGTTCCCTCTATAAGAACGAACCTGTTGTCCGAATCCATGTTTGATGACCTCGACTGCCAGATTGTTACACACAACAACATCAAATATGTACTTAAACATGGTAGAGTAGTCATACGTAGTGTTAAACACGGTGGTTTAAACTATGTGGCCGGTTCTCCTAAGCTAAATTCTTTTGACAATGATCTTGGACATAGAGACATTGTGTACACCAAACTGTGGCACAACATATTGGGTCACATTGGTCAACATGGTCTAGTTCAATTGTTTAGACATGGTGCTCTGGAAAAATATCTGTGTGATCTTAGCTTCTGTGAAAACTGTGTTCTTGGTAAAAAAAATCTAGGCACAACATTAAGAAGTCCACTTATGTGACCAAACGTATTCTAGAGTATGTTCATTCTAACCTCTAGGGCCCTGCTCATTTCAGTACTATCGGTGGAAGGAGGTACTTCCTTTCTTTGATAGACCATTACTCTTGAAGGGTTTGGGTTAGGTTTCTTAAAACAAAATAAGGCATTTCAGTCATTCAAGGAGTGGTACTCCTTGGTTAAAACTCAGACGAACCTTAATCTTATGTTCTTAAGAACTAATAATGGTCTTGAGTTATGTAGCAGAGAGTTAAATTCTTTCTTCCATGAAAATGACATGAAGAGGAATCTCACTATTCCTGGAACCCCTAAGCAGAATCGTACTGCTGAGAGGATGAACTGGACTTTACTTGAAAAGGTCTAGTGCATGCTGATAAGTGTTGGGATGAGACTATCACTTTGGGGGTGAGGCAGTGGTTACATATTCCTACCTCATAAATCGATCTCCATCCACATCCATCAACTTCAAAACACCCCAACAAATGAGGACTGGTAAAATTCCCAATCTATCACATCTAGGACCATTTGGCTGCATTGCTTACTCTTAGATATCTAAGGTAAAACTAAACCCTAGGGCACAAAAATGTGTCATGCTAGGTTTCCTTAGAGCGTGAAAGGTATAAACTCCTTCTTGTTCAACTTCGTTCCTATGAGGCTATAATCTCAAGGGATGTAACCTTTAATGAGCACAATTTTTACTTCAAAGATCCTCACACTACTTTTGTTGAGTCTGCATGTAGTCCTGATAATCTAGAGATGGAAACTGACAGTGCAAGATATTTTTATATCCTTGTCAGTCGTCAACCAAATATTAAGGATGAGTTTGACCTTGGCCACAACAACAATGGCCACCTTGAGAGCTCAGAATGGCACTCTGAAACTACCTCTCATGGGCTCTTCAAGTCCCCATGACCCCTCCATGACACCCTACAACAACCTCACCAATTAGTCGGGGAGGTAAGAACTGTAATATCTTCAGTTTCAAAATCTGAAAATGATAAAAATCTTCCTGCTGATCTTGTTGATGAAAACATGGATGCTTTGCCAGATATACATGTTGATGATGCTAATATAGATCCCAACTTAGCTGATTATCAATTGGTTAGGGATATAGCCCATATGGTCATTATCCCTATAGGAGACATACCTCTCATGTTGCTGAGTTTGCTATCTGTAAGTCTGAGTTAATTGCCAAGCCATAAAAGGTCCAAACTCAAATGAATGGCTTCATGTTATACATGAGCAAATTTAATTCATGCATTCCAACTAGACATGGGATCTTGTACCTGCACCTAATATATTCCGTCTTGTAGACAATAAGTGGAATTTTAGGGTAAAGGATGGATCCAGTTCACTGGATCCTCCTAGGTAGAAAGCTAAGTCAGTTGCTAAGGATTTTACATAGAAAAGGGGCATTCATTAATTACAATGAAATCCTTTCCACAGTTCTCAGGTGTAAGTCCCTTAGGCTTCTACTTGCCATGAATGATGTGTATAACTAGGAGTTGGAACGAATGGATGTAAAAACTGTCTTCTTAAATGGTGATCTCAAATAGACCATGTATATGAAGCAACTTAAGGGTTTTGAGGACGAATCATGTATGTCTGCTTACAAAATCCATTTATGAGTTGAAACAATCTCCAAGACAATGGAATATTAAGTTTGACTCTTGCATGAGGTCTTTGAAGTTTACTTGAAGCAAGTATGTTAAATGTATCTACTTCAAGAGATTAAACTCCAAATTCCTACATTTTGTTATACGTAGATGGTATCCTCTTGATTTGTTATAACAAGAATTAAATCTGAGTCAAATGGAACTTGATATGAAGGACCTTGGACCAGCTCATAAAATTCTTGGCATTAAGATCATCTGTGATTGTGGCCAGAAAACTATATTGTTATCCTAAACTCACTGTGTGAATAAGATCCTGAAAAGGTTTTCCATAAACAATGCCAAGCCCTCTCCAGTGTCTCTTGCTGCTCACTTCGAGTTAACCACATCCCATTGCCCCATCACCCCAAACGACTTGAACAAGATGAAAAATGTGCCTTACGGCGCTGTTGTTGGTTTTGTTATGTGTTCCGTGTTATGCACCAGACCCGATCTTGTGTTTGCAATAAGTGTTTTGAGCAAATTCATGTCTAATCTTGATTATATATTTATATTCTGAATTATATATAGTTATATTCTCAATTATATATTTTTAAACCATCCAATTATATATATTTATATTCCCAATTAAAAAATAAATTATCAACCAAAACGTGGTTATTGGAGCTGACATGGTGTGCTAAATGCACACCAATAAACGTTAAGAAGACGGAATTTGAGATGAAAGGACCCAAAATTCAAATTTTCTGAAGCAAGAGGAGGTTAAAAAATGATTTATAGTACAAGAGGCTATCTGTTAAGTTCACGAAGTAAAGAGGTAAAGTGCAATTTTTCCATAAAGTATTAATTGAGGAAAAAATTTCAATAATAGCTTTATTATTGGTACATTTGGCATAAGATTCTGATCACACAAACATCATGAGAAATTTATTTATTTATTCTAAACAAAATTAAACAAGCTTAAAATTTTGAACTTATTAAATAAACTGCAACTATAACTGCAAATCCAACTCTCGGCATGTTTATCAAAAGAGATCTCTCGTTAGATACAAAGAGATGTCACAATATTCAAGGTAGTCATAACTTCATCCAACTCCTTCATTAATTCGTTGTATTCAACTGCACAAACAATTAACCAATAATAAATAAAACATAGATCAGTTTTCCACATAAATATTACTTGTCTAAATACTTGAATATCTATGTACGTACCATTATTGTGCAACCTACATTTCAATTATAACTGAAAAGGAATGACATGTGACATTTATGTTTAATTTTCTTGACATATTTACCTTGTTGTGCAATGTACATACTCTCAAGTTTCTCCACAGACTTGATCAACTCTTCTTTTTCTTTCTTCAAGTTGTTATTCAACATCTCAGACTCCTTTAGTTCTAACTTCATCTTAACCTTCTTGTCCTACAATATTATTTTGATTGTCATGCCATAAACAAAACATTGAGCTTTATTATATAACCACGAAAGAAAAACAAATTAACATTATTATTGTCATATACCTCTTCATTAGCTATGTCCTTCTCGAGTGAATCAATTTCCTCCATCTTCCTCATTCGAAAATTGGGAATATATGTCCTATTAGACATAACACGAAATGACCAATATACAGAACAGTCAAAATTGTTTGAGTTAACACATCTTAAACCAACAAAACATAGATTCAAATAAAAATAGTATATATATACGCGTGAGACCTTCTTAGACTGTCAGGATTTGTACTGGTTTCATCATATTTGCTCCTCTTCATAATTAATGAAGACTGTGGCTCCCCATTAATTTGCAAGATGTTCTTTTCTGATTAGGAACATAGGTAGCAATCATTTTTTCCATAGACAGAGAATCAAGTGGAGTCGATGGGTTAGCCATGAGCAAGGAGGATTGAGATATAATCTTGTTGCTATTCATCTTTGAAGAATATGAGAAAGTGAGTGCATAAAGATTTAGTGGACATATATAGATTGAATTGTTAAAGTGGCAAAGGAATTTTGTGGCAATGTATTAAATGATGGATTTTCAAGATTAAGTCATGCACCATCCTTGTAATTATCCCAACTTAATCATTTACCTGCTTTAAATGAGGAAAGACACACAGTTATAACATTTTAGTGATTATCTTAAAAATGGCTTAATATCTATTTTGGTCACTAATGTATAGAGTTTGTAGAATAGTGGTCAATAATCTTTTTTGTAGTCATTAACCTATTGAATTTGTAACAAGTTAGTCATTCTATCAAGTCTTCATCCAATTTTTCCATTATATCACCTAATTCACCATAGGCTCAACCCAATTAACCAATGGATTAAGTGAAATAGGTGACATGACATGGGGTGCAAGGAAAAAATTGATGGGTTGAATTTGATGATATAATGGAGAGCTTGGATGGAGACTTGACGGAATGACTAACTTGTTACAAATTCAATAGGTTAATGACTACAAGAAAGATTATTGACCACTATGTTACAAACTCTATACGTTAGTGACCAAAATAGATATTAAGCCATTTTAAAGATAATCATTAAAATGTTATAATTGTGTGTTTTTCCTCATTTAAAGCAGGTAAATGATTAAGTTGGAAACTTATTTTGGGTCCTTTCATCCCAAATTTCATCTTCTTACGTTTATTGATGTGCATTTAGCACACCATGTCAGTTTCAATAACCACGTTTTAGTTGATAATGTGTTTTTTAATTGGGAATATAAATATATATAATTAGATGGTTTAAATATATATAATTGAGAATATAACTATATATAATTGATAATATAAATATATATAATCGAGATTAGACATGAACTTGCTCAAAACACTTATAGCAAACGCAAGATCGGGTATGATGCATAACATGGAATACATAACAGAACCAACAACAGCGCCGTAAGGCACATTTTTCATCTTGTTCAAGTCGTTTGGGGTGATGGGGCAATGGGATGTGGTTAACTCAAAGTGAGCAGCAAGAGACACTGGAGAGGGCTTGGCATTGTTCATGGAAAACCTTTTCAGGACCTTGTTCACACAGTGAGTTTAGGATAACAAGATGGTTTTCTGGCCACAATCACAGATGATCTTAATGCCAAGAATTTTATGAGCTGGTCCAAGGACCTTCATTTCAAAGTTCTGTTTGACAAAGATTTCTTGTTATGGTAGACTTGTTATCACAAATCAAGAATATATCATCTACATATAACAGAATGTAGAGTAGGGATTTGGAGTTTAGTCTCTTCAAGTAGATACATGTATCATACTTGCTTCAAGTAATCTTCAAAGACCTCATGCAATAGTCAAACTTAATATTCCATTGTCTAGGAGACTGTTACAACCCATAAATGGATTTTGTAGGCATGCGGACATGATTAGGCTTATTTTCGTCCTCAAAACCCTTAAGTTGCTTCATATACATGGTCTATTTGAGATCACCAAATAAGAAGACAATTTTTACATCCATTTGTTCCAACTCCCACTTATACACAATATTCATGGCAAGTAGAAGCATAAGGGACTTGTACTTGAGAACCATGGAAAATATTTCATTGTAATTACAATGAATGCCCCTTTCCTATGTAAAACCCTTAGCAACTAACTTCACTTTGTACCTAGGAGGATCCAATGAATTGGATCCATGATGACACTAGATTTATATTTTTTATCTTTCCATGTTAAATTACATTTCACACACATCGATGCAATTATGATAAGTATTTGGTGTAAATGTGTTAACTATGCGATTCTCTGCTCCAAGTGCGTACATTATCCATATTTTGGCTATTTTTACCTTGGTTGTGAGTTTTTATGTTGAGACTGTAGGTTACCACATTCTAGAGGACTCTCTCACGAGTTCAGTGCTTCAAACGGGGACCATTCAGAGTTCGGAAGGAGCGGGAATCGCCAAAATAAGAAGCTGGAATTTCTTCCAGCAAAAAGGGAGCCTGGCTGCACAAAAAGGTGCGCCTGCGCACTTTTGCCCAGAAATTTGGATTTTTCTGGATTTTGGGGGTTTTTAAACCACAAAATCGAGAGGAAAAATACATTATTCATTCTACATTCTATTTTCTAACTTAGCCACGACCTGGAGAGAAAGTTGAGAGCCTATTTTGGAGTATTTGGAGAGATTAATACACAATCCATCCATCCCGGAACACGCCCGGAGCATAGGAATTGAAGATTCTCAAGATCGAAGGTTTAGGGAATCATTGAAATTAGGTTTTTCGAATCATCTTTGTTCTTCCTCTCTAAGATGAATTCTTTTATGGTCTTTGATTCTTTTATATTCAATATGACTAGCTAAACCCTTCTAGCTTAGATTAGATGAACCCTAAGTGACCTGGGGCTTTAAAGCGGTCACAGATCGACGGGAAGTAAGATATTAATTCAGTCTGTTCTTTTTCATAATTGATTTGTTCTTCAGTTTTGTTTCTTTTCTGGCTTGATCACCTAGATTAGATTTTTGTTAGAATAAATGATAGTTGGCAAACGTCTACCTTGTTCGTCCACCATTATTCTTTCTACACGATTGTGATGGGTAAAAACTTGAATCACCATTGCCTCCAAACTCGGCTCTCCAATCCGAGCTAAGTCTTCTTCAGTGAAGCTGATGATCGGGCGACTCACCCGATCAATCATCATCACTTCCTGAACTTCCTCTTTTCTCTTCACTTTTTTTGTTGGACAGCTTTCTCCATAAAAATAGTCTGGTATACTTTGTTGACTTCGGGGCGTGACTTTTTCTTTGTCCCATCCTCTCCCTGCGCTTCTTGCAATCGGGCGAAGACTCCCCCTTCCTTCTCCTGAGCCTCTTCTCTTCCATGATGTTTGTGTTTTGGGCTTTTTTTTCTTTTCACTTGGTGCTAAGGATAAAATCCCTCAATCTCCCCTTGCTGATCCATCGGCTCAATTTCATTCTTCAACTCTCTACACTCCTCCGTTATATGTCCGTGTCAGTCGTGAAAGTCACAAAAATTTTGGTGACTCCTCTATTCGGGTGGGGTTTTTAGAGGCTCGGGCCATTATATGTGGTGACCCTTGTGCTGCATATATAAAAATATTTTCCTTCTGGATTCATAAGCGAAGTGTGGTCTAGTTTCTCCTCGCGATATCCTCTTATTTCTGGTGATCAATCAGCTCTCCTCCATCTAGATTGTATATCTATTTGTTTATTTGCTTGCTTTTCCACTTCTACAACCTTCTCCTCATGGGCTCTACCAGCTGCTCCTCAATTAGTATTATTTTGTGGACTCTTGCTTCCAAATTTAAGAGTGATTTTGGCGCAACGGTTACCAGCGATTCCTTTCACTGACTATTGTGTGTTCCTTGAAATAGGGTTGTAGTGGCTATTTCATGGTCCACATTTCTGATGGATTGCACCACCCCTGTCCATTTGTCAAAAAATTCCTTCAAAATTCCTCTTTTGCTTGTTTGAGGTTTACCAGTACTTGTAATGGAACAATCCTACTTCTTTTTCTTTCATACTTCTGCGAGAAAATCCTGTGAATCCATCCCACGAGGTTATGATCCCCTCCGGGAGGTTCCTGTACCACTCTCTAGACCTTCCTTTCAGGGTTGCTAGAAAAGCTCTACATTAGGCCGCGTCACTAGCTTGCTGCATGGCGATCTGGAACATTTGCAGATGATCGTCCAGATCGCTTGTTCCATTGTACTTGCCCATATTTGGGGGAACTAGTCCAACCAGTAACTGTTCAACGAAAATGGCTCTTGCGAGCATATGTCAAACAGCTAGTTGGTTTGCCCCTACTTGCAGCGTAGGGCGAAATTGTTGAAGAACTTCATTGGCGATCGTCTGATTCTGGAGTCTATTTTCTAGTACTTGTGAGGCATTCCTAGCCTGTTGGGCGATTACAGTTTTCAGCAGTTGGGTCAGCTCCAAAGTCTGTTGTTACAAAGCCTGGAATCGCTACTCTAGTATCTAGCTCCACCGCCGGGTCCTCTTGTTTCGGCTACTTTCCCCTTCGGTCTCTCGTTTGGGATTCTGAATCAATGTGAGTGGTATGTAAAGACACATGCTCCAGTTCATTACCCAAGTTCCTCGCCATCACTAGGATTTCCAAAGTTTCGGGATTCACGTGTTTTAGTGGGGTTATCCCTTCATTCTCCGTTCTAGGGTGAAAGGAAGTTTCTCCGAGATCCAGTCATGCTTGTGAGAGTGTGATCGCTTGTTTCTATCCCCTATCTGGCACGCCAATTGTTCCAAGCTAGTCGCCTGGCCAAATAGAGAGGAAGTCTAGTCGCCTAGTTGGTGCGAAAATTAACGCACACTAGTTTTACTCTATGGATTGCTCCAAAGAGATCATTTTTCCCTAGGGTCTTCCTTTCTCTATTACTCAGAAATGTGTGTTAAAGATGATCGAGGTTTCATTTTGGTTTGAGAATTGGTTTATGAATGAAATTAACTAAGAATACAATAAGAACAAATGAAACAAGCAAAGCAGATTGGGGATTCAAAGATAGACTAAGGCGGTTGTTCAGACTCGAATCCACGCTAGTTCGGTTTAGATGGATGAAACTTATGCAATCGAAGAAATTCAACAGACTAGACGACTCGACAATTCCTTTTGTAATCTTTACTCCATGGTCAAGCCGTAGAGATTCTATTCTATCAAACCTACAAGCTCCTATGGTCAAGCTAACTTGCAAGAAATCAAGAACGAACAAGAACAGTGAAATGCCACAAGATCATGCAAAGAGATTAGGTTCTGACAATCCTATGGTCAAGCTATTGGAGAACCTAATGACTTCCTAAACTCTAGAATGAAATGCGTTCATGGTCAGACCCGCAATTCAAAGATAAACTCAGAAACTAACAATTGATCAAGTTGCCAGAATCAAAAAGCTTAAATTAGGGTTTAGGAGAAATCGCATCTAAGTCTGAAAGATCATCGATTAACATAAACGGGTTAGAAACCCGAAATCATCCATACAAAATCCTATCAAACGCTTCATCTAATCTAAACAACCCTAGAAGTTTAGCTCGACATAGTTACAGAAGAAATCTCAGAAACAAAGAAGAAGAAAACCGGAGAAGAAGACATCTTACTCCAAGAAGACCTAATCTTGATGAATCTTCGAAACCCTTGAGTTAATCCCTGCTTCCTCTCGCTCAATCATCTCTTCACAACTCCAAAATCCTCTTCCGAGAGTGTCTGGTTTGTCGAAATCAGAATGAGGAATGAATAATTATCTCTCCCAATCCTTTTTCCACTTGAAAAGAGAAATTTCTCGTGTCTGGGAAATACCCACGGTGTGGGAATCTATTTTTTCAGCAAAACTCCGTGTTTCATTAAAAGGGGCTCCCACTTGATGCGTGTTGTAGGATCACGACTTGGGCCTTCAAATTACAGCCCCACATCAGTCTTTTAAGCCTCAAAACTCCGTGGAATCAACACTCAACTCTCGGTTCGATCTCCCAATGTCGTAATAAGACTGAAATACACTAAAAACGTGCAAACGACATAAAACGGCCCAAAGGCCAAGGGAGAATAAAACACAGACAAAACACCCTTAATCATTGCAATAACACAACAAAAATGTCATCTAATAAGGGAATGAATACGTCGATAATAAGACGCATCAAATCACCCCACACTTAGACTTTTGCTTGTCCTCAAGCAAGAACTCTGGCATAACAATACACCAACCTTAATGAGAAAATCGAAAACCTCTTGGATCCTAGAATGATGTATATGGTGCTTCTATCAAACAGGAGGATTACTCGACTGACCACACAGTTAAAACCAAACTCTACGAGAGTAAAAGGGGAACAAGACTTTAACGAGCTAGTGAACAACCTGACTTGATAAAGGCAAGACAATACTTACTTCCGCTACACTTACTCTAGGACGCAACCCGACACTTGCTAGATAAGGGGACACGACTTGAACAAAATTAACGAGTACTTTTTTTCTTTTTCTTTTCTGTTTTTTTCTATTTTTTTTTTTTTACATTTACTTTCGAATGGTCGGTACAGTGTGGATACTACCGGGTATGGAGCAGCCGGAAACCTTTGGAATTCCGCGTTATCCTAGACCCCAGCCACGATCGGGAGTAGGTTAGAAGAAGAATGCCACATTGAGACTACAGCAATGGGCAGGCACGTATGCCAGCTCGTGAATCGACCCACAGCTTCAATACAGAACCACTCACTTATTTGATTTTCTCTGATAGGGAACACTAACAACAATTAAAAGCACGAAATTAAAAGATCCCTTATCAAGACTCGATCATGGCATTGAACTAGAGAATTCGAGCATCAGACAGACCAAGTCTTCCACATTACCAAGTCAACGGTTCACTAACACGATTAATGACAAGTTCCTAGGCTATTACAAGCAGGAAGAATGGGAGATGGTCATAAAACGAGTTCTCACTCACACAGTTGGTAAAGCAAAAACACCACATCAATCTCACCATATGGAAAACGGTAAGCCATCTAAGAATATATTAAGCAATACGAAGAGATTCTTACAAACGAGAATGGGAAGCAGTGAAAGAGTGAAAACAAAGCACAATCACCACCCATTAAGTGACAAGAAATCGATAATGCAAAGAAACCCTAAAAAATAAACACCTCACCCCACACTTAGTCAGGACATTGTCCTCAATGGACCACACAAAATAGTGAAGAAAAGAGTATAGGGGTACCGGGAAATAGATCATGAGGGTGCTAGAGAATCGCGAGCGCGAAACACCGAGTGGATAATGGCATCTAGATAGGAGGATCGGGAGTAGAAATTATATCCTGAGAGAATGGAAAGGCAGGAACAACTCACAATTAGAGCAGTCAAAATACAAAATACGCGACAAACACGAGAACCACAAAAGTCTCGACACTGACACAAAACACACAAAACGACACAAACTGAAACAAATACTGAGTTCTGGATGAGAAAAGAAATAAAACACATAAATTCCTGAAATTGGAATCACTGAGATGGCAGAGGTTGGTCAACATCTGGATCTTGTCCAAAATAGCACGGTCGTAATTGGTACATGGTTAACTATCACTCCTGTCGGGCGTCCAACGCTCATCCTGCTCGAAGGAGCAAGAAAAATGAAGATTTGTGTGTCTGATGGATTCCCACACTGTGGGAATTAATTCTCACACCGTGGGAATTTGATTCCCACACTGTGGGAATTTTTCCCACGGGCCGTGGGTCTTCTACTGTCCCTTTTCGAGCCAATTCCCACGGTGTGGGTATTAATTCCCACACTGTGGGTCTTCTCCAGATGCCCAAATTTTTTATTCTTCCTGCATTAAGTTCATAACTCGCCTAAACATTAGATCAGACCAAAACGTGTTTTAGATTAAAATTTTCATCCATACTCGACTGACTCAACACAAGGCACACCACATGACTCAAAATAAATAAATAAAAGACTCAAAGCTCGGGTTGCCTCCCGAGAAGCGCTCTTTATTTTACGTCTTTGAGCTAGACGGTACCTGGTCTAAGGTGTCGCTTCCCAGCTTAGAACTTCTTTCAGACTGGCATCCGTGTCCTGAAAGAATACCTTCATCGCTCCACTCTGAAGCACAAATTTCTTCCCGTTAGCATGGTAAAGTTCCAATGAACCGTCGCCACGCAATCCATCTACCTCAAAGGGTCCAAATAGCTCCACTCTGTCCATAACCACATCTGGGGGTTTAGTAGGAGTACTTTCATGGGGCGGCGCCTTAGCTTTCTTAGGAGACTTGTTCTTCTTCTTAACTCCACCTGTATCTTGGGTAGATACCATCGTCGCTACCTGATCCTGCAAAGATGAATAAGGAGCATCCATATCGGTAAATACAGTATAAACTGAAGCATTCTCAAACACTAACGACATGAGTTTCTTAGCGGAAGAGTGCACATTAGGATCAGGTGGAGGAATTTCAAATGTAATAACTTTTTCCTTATCCCGAAAGGTCAACCTCCTAGCCTTTGCATCTATGAATGCACCAGAAGTGGCTAGGAAGGGTCATCCCAAGATAAGGGGAATGTTAACACTCTCCATGCAATCAATAACCACAAAATCAGTCATGAAGTAGCTATCATGCACCCTACCTACAACTTCAGCAATACCCCTAGGATGTCTAACAGTTTGATCAGCTAGGTTGATATTCATGATGGTAGGGGTTAACTTAGGCAGTCCTAGACGCTCAAACAACGAGTAAGGCATAACACTGATGCTAGCCCCTAAATCTGTGAGAGCTCTATCAATCAAATAAGTGCCAATAGAACAAGGGAAAGAAAAACTCCCTGGATCAGGTCGCTTTGGCACCATGTGGCTCTGCTTCGGAGCAGACTCGCCAGCTTCATGGAGGGTAACTGAGGCTATCTCCTCTATCTCGTCTGCTCTCGTTTTTTGAGAGGAGTTCTTTGGAATAGGATTGACAGCTTTGTCTTTCTTCTTGTCGGGAATCACGCACTACAACAAATACATAAAATAGGGGGCGAAACTGAAAATAGAGGGGAGCAATGCCCCCCTAATTAATTTAGTCAGGGGCGCTGCCCCCCCTAAATGGAGCCTTGCAACCCACTAAAGTATCCCTGACAAGGGATATTTTGTCGGGGGCGAAGGAATCCGACAAAAATAGTCGGGGGCGGATTGTCGGGGGCCCATCCGGTTTGGTTAGAGTTTGAAACGGACCGAAACTTTGTCTCGGGCATCGCCCTGACTAAATCTTGTCGGGGGGGCGGCGCCCCCGACTAAATGGCCCCCGACAAAATTAGTCAGGGGCCATTTAATATTTGACAGCTACCAATGACAACTACCAGCTAATAATTTAATATTTTGTGTTCAAATTGATTTCACAGAGGTGATGAAGTGATGAACACGTACACAAGATTAAAATACACACGTTTTCATCAAAATAGAATTAGATAAAAATTTAACACATAAGATTTGCAGGAAAAAAGAAAACTTCTATTCATAATTCTCAATATCTCACAAAATGTAGTTTCATCAACCAAGAAATGTACATCAATCCTCCATGGAATTCTCTTCACCAGTGACAATGAAGAAGCATTCTTCTTCGTCCATTCCTTCCTACTTTCTTTCTTCTTCTGTCCTTCCACCAACCCTCGTTAAGTTACCAGGTAGCTTGCTGAAGAAAAAGAAAATTAAGGAAGAAAATCATAATCAATCCAATTAACTAACTCAATTAATTATTAAACTACCAGTACTGTCAGCTCATCATATAATCAATAATCATTAATTAATTAATTACAAAGGAAGATCTAAACTCACGTGATGATCATCCTTCTCCACACTCTTCGCCTCATATGCCTTCCTCGCCTGTAATCAGCACAATAATCAAGTTAAATTACAAAACATATCATATATAGCTATGATTAAGAAGTCTAAATCCAAACCATAAATTTGCAGAAGGAGTCTAAACCAATTATTTGCAGAAGGAGTCTAAATCCAAACCAATTAAATGTGTTGTTTAGTGGGGGGCGTGGCCCCCGACAATAATGCCCCGATTATATTTGTCAGGGGCCATAGGCCCCCGACCATTATGGGTTAGCCCCTGACTATAATTGTCAGGGGCATTTGGCCCCCGACAAATAGCCCCCGACTATACATTGTTTTTGTTGTAGTGACGCTTCTCAACTCCTCCACCACAGCAGCAGCTTCTGCATTTTTCAGCTTCTTCTTCTTGGAGAGAATTTCTTTCATATGCCTCGCATAATCCGGGTTTGCCAGAAGTTCTTCCAATAATGCAACTCCCATCTTCTGGTTATTAATTGTCACCAGAGTCTTCCCGAAATTCTCCTTGTTTAGCATAGGTCTGTTCAAGGCTGCAGGATAAGGTGCTTTTGGTCAGTAAGGAGCGAATGGTGGAGTAGCTTCTTTTCTTTGTTGCTCCTTCTGACACAACTGCTCCATTGGCTTCTCCAATTCCTCCGTGCCATCTTGAAGAGAAACTGCTCCACCGAATTCTTCCTTAGTTTTGCTTCCTCCGGCATTGCTGGATGAAGAGGAGGGAGTTGTGCTAGGTAGAAGACCAACTCCCTTCTCCTTCAGAAAGTTGGTTATTGCCGTCACCCGATCGTCTAGCTTCTTGATAGAGGTCTCGGTGAGTGAGATGTCCTTCTTATTGGATTGAGTTTCAGCAAGAATCTTTTCCAACATGATATCGGAATAGGACTTAGGCGCAAAAGAGCTCAACCACCGTTGTTGTTCTGATTTTTGTTCTGGTTCTGATTGTTATTCCAGCCTCCTCTATTCTGCCATTGGGAATTCTAATTCTGATTCCCATTATTCCTATGATAACCCCCTTGGTTCTGGTTATTGTTTCAGTTCCCTCTGTTCTGCCATTAGGAGTTCTGATTCCGATATCCTCCCTGGTTCTGGTTATTCCCTTGGTTTGGGCCACCAACATAAGCAATCTCTTCTTGTTGTTGGTCTTGGTTACTCTCAAAATTCCAAGTACAGCCCTCAGCTGAATGACCTGCACCACCGCAATTCGAACAGGGAGTAGATACAGCTCATACATTCTTTGTTCGAGTAAGCACCTTGAACCCGGGCGGTGGAGTTGTAGGAACACTCGGTGAAGGAGCTATCTTAGCCCTTTCCAGCCCATGCTTTAATCTCTGCACTTCCATCTCCAAGTTCGAGTTATCCAACTCCAACTGACTTCTAACAGTATCCATTGGTGCAGGAACTGTGGGAACAGGGTATGATGAATCAATAGAGAACCTCTTAATCTCTGAATGTCTGTTGTTCATCTTCAATGGTTTAGCTTGCATGAGAGATTTGATTTTCATGGACAAACTCTTGCAAGCATCCAAAGCCGCGGTCGCGGTCATGTCGTTTAAGTCCATACTCAGCTGCAAAGAGAAATCCTTTCTCTTCTCATAGTCCAGGCCTCGGAGGAATGTAGAGACCTTGTTGTAGTCATCCCATCCATGGTGAGGACAAGCCCGGAGAATCCCTTGAAATCTCTGCCAAGCCTCATAGAAGTTCTCCTCTGAACCACTCTCGAAACCTGCTATCTGTGCTCTGAGTGCATCTGTCCTAGAAGGGGAGAAGAACTCTTCCAGGAATGCTTTAGCAAGACCATCCCAAGTAGTGAAGTGATTCGTCGGGTGATCATATATACAGCCACAGTTCTGCTTGACCCTTCATAGTAAAAGGAAAAAGCTGAAGCTTGACTGCACTATGATCCGCTTCATTGTTTGAGACTGTATGAGCTAGTCTTAAGAAGTTTCTCACATGAGCATTTGGGTCCTCATTGACAACGCCAGAGAAAGTGTTCCCGTTTGCTTGAATCATGTTGATCAAGTGAGATGGGATGTGCAGATTCCGAGTTCCCGTGTTGGGAATCTTAATGCGCGAAGCTGTCCCATCTATGGTCGGTCGATCATAATCCTTCAATGTCCTCTCCGCCATAATTTCTATCTCAGGAGGAATAGGAAGATCTGTGGGAGGGTCTGTAGTAGCAATGGTGGATGGTGAAGGTGAAGATGTAGATGAGGATGCAAAAATGGTCTTCCGTGCCTTAGGTGTCTTTGTAGGAGGAGGTACAGGAGTAGTGCTGAACTAAGTGTAGAAAATTCTGCCCTTGTCAGCTATGCGCTTACTCTGTCTTCTTTCTTCCGTACCTGCAATCTTGCCTGAAACACCAAAAACAAGAAATACCAAGTAGTATAAAAATGTGGGAGATAAGAGATGATAAAAGAATGAATGAAAAGCTTAAAATGCACAATGCCTTTCCTAGAAAAAGAAAAGTCCCCGACAACAGCGCCAAAAAACTTGGTGCGAAAATTAACGCACACTAGTTTTACTCTATGGATTGCTCCAAAGAGATCGTTTTTCCCTAGGGTCTTCCTTTCTCTATTACTCAGAAATGTGTGCTAAAGCTGATCGAGGTTTCGTTTTGGTTTGAGAATTGGTTTATGAATGAAATTAACTACGAATGCAATAAGAACAAATGAAACAAGAAAAGCAGATTGGGGATTCAAAGATAGACTAAGGCGGTTGTTCAGACTCGAATCCACGCTAGTTCGGTTTAGATGGATGAAACTATGCAATCGAAGAAATTCAACAGACTAGACGACTCGACAATTCCTTTTGTAATCTCTACTCCATGGTCAGGCCGTAGAGATTCTATTCTATCAAACCTACAAGCTCATATGGTCAAGCTAACTTGCAAGAAATCAAGAACGAACAAGAACAGTGAAATGCCACAAGATCATGCAAAGAGATTAGGTTCTGACAATCTTATGGTCAATCTATTGGAGAACCTAACGACCTCCTAAACTCTAGAATGAAATGCATTCATGGTCAGACCCGCAATTCAAAGATAAACTCAGAAACTAATAATTGATCAAGTTGCCAGAATCAAAAAGCTTAAATTAGGGTTTAGGAGAAATCGCATCTAAGTCTGAAAGATCATCGATTAACATAAACGGGTTAGAAACCCGAAATCATCTATACAAAATCCTATCTAACGCTTCATCTAATCTAAAAAACCCTAGAAGTTTAGCTCGACATAGTTACAGAAAGAATCTCAGAAACAAAGAAAAAGAAAACCGGAGAAGAAGACATCTTACTCCGAGAAGACCTAATCTTGATGAATCTTCGAAACCCTTGAGTTAATCCCTGCTTCCTTTCGCTCAATCGTCTCTTCACAACTCCAAAATCCTCTTCCAAGAGTGTCTGGTTCGTCAAAATCAGAATGAATAATGAATAATTATCTCTCCCAATCCTTTTTCCACTTGAAAAGGGAAATTTCCCGTGTCTGGGAAATACCCACGGTGTGGGAATCTGTTTTTTCAGAAAAACTCTGTGTTTCATTAAAAGGGGCTCCCACTTGATGCGTGTTGTAGGATCATGACTTGGGCCTTCAAATTACAGCCCCACATCAGTCTTCTAAGCCTCGAAACTCCGTGGAATCAACACTCAACTCTCGGTTCGATCTCCCAATGTCGTAATAAGCCTGAAATACACTAAAAACGTGCAAAACGACATAAAAAGGCCCAAAGGCCAAGGGAGAATAAAACACACACAAAACACCCTTAATCATTGCAATAACACAACAAAAATTTCGTCTAATAAGGGAATGAATACGTCGATAATAAGACGCATCACTAGTCTTCAGTGAGAGGGGTACCGCTCAGGTAATAAGAGGAGATAGTAGTGAGTTCAAGGGTGATTCTGGCGATAGTAAGGAATGAGGGTGAGAGAAATGAGAATAACGTACCGATGGGATTATCCTTTTGTGATTAGTGTTTGTCCCTCTGCCAAGGAGTCAGTACCGTATTTATAACCTGTCCTTCTGGTGTCATGTTTGCCAAGGATTGGCTGCCTTTTCCATGTTGATCGTGATCATCCATGATATTCGCTAGGATGGCGACATGGGCCGCTAACCCCTCCATTAACCCTAAGGCCGCTAGCACAAAGAGGCGGGCCTTCGCTGCTCCGCTGGGCCTGATTCTTCAATCGACTTCCCTCGCATGAGCCAAGTCAACGAATTGTCAGACCGCCTTCTTGTAGGGCTCCTGGTGGGACTCCTCGAGCCCATGGTCGCCTAACTGGGTCCTATCAGAAGGAAAGCATCGAAGTTCTCATGGACAGACATAGAGGTATCCATTTTGAATGTAAATAGTTTGCTAAGAAGAGTGATTCTGCTTGGCAACGATTTAGATTAAAAATTTCCTCTAAGCCTTCCATAAGCACTTTAGTCAGTGTGACTTACCACCAACAACATTGTCAGCCAAACGTATCATGATTTCAAACTGAGCCATGTCTTGAATCTCGCCCTTCCTCAAATCACTAGTGTCTTGAGGACAATCATCTGTAACTGAGCATAACATTTCTCTTTGATCAAGATAGCTTTCATCTTCATCTTCAACAAGGAAAAATCAGTGTTTTCATCAAACAGTTTCAATCGTATCCCATATTCCATAGTTAAACAACACCAAAAGACACAACAATCAGCTGAACACTATTGCCAGATTAGAATTTAAAAAGGAAGAACAAGAACACCAAGATCGTGTTCAAGATTCCAACACAAGGTAAGATAATCTATGAAGAAAGAAACCCTAGACAAAGGTATGCAAGAGCAAAGTAGTAGAGTAATCAAATGCTTCTGATGCCACTTCGAAATCGTATCAGAAAAGAATCAAACGCAGGAGACAAAATAATCAAATCTTCACAACTCAAACCTCAATTGATCTAAGAGGAAAAACGAACAACAATAGGATTTGGTAACGCAATTTGGTGTTACCCTACTCTACGAAGTATCAGGAAGGGAGACTCAGCCCAAGATGCACTATAGAATCACATGAGTGGTTGGATGCAAACGAAGAGGTCACAAGCGGTCTCAATGTACATTCAAATTCAAAAACAAAAACCCTCGCTTGCCAGTTGAAACAACGTATGTATTCAAAACCAACAATCACTGGTCGGTTGAAACGACTTCATTATGACTACTACTAGGCCTAGACTGTAAACGATTTCGGGCATTATCCCCGATTAAATCCCTTGGGTAAAGTAAAAAATGTCCTCGTTGTTTTATTCAAACGACGTACCCAGTTATTTTCATCTCCATCTCCCACATCTTCATTCATTCATTCAAGATGCGGTCGGATTTATTCATTCACCCGGTCAGCTTTTTTTGTTATGTAGGATGGTGGTAATGATGTGGCCAATGCTAATTTTGTGCATCCTTGGGATTTGTAGCTTGACATCTATTCGTACTATTAATATTGTATTGTTATTGTATTCTATTCTAATTGTACTCTATTGTTGTTTATTTGTTTATTATTGTCGTAGGATCAGTAGTTTGTTTGTAGGTTTTGACATTTCGTACATGTTTGTTGTTCAAAGATACTTCAAATCGATTTTAATTTTAGTATCGTAGTAATATATTTCAAAATTTTATCTTCATTTTTTAATTAGACACCCCCAATCAATCTAGCCCAGCCTAGAACGGTCCAAGACCTAGCCCAGAACTAGACCCAGTCCAAAAAAGGGCCAGCAGCTGACACGCCCGAGCCCACTGCCAGCTAGTCCAATGGCTCAAAAACTCGACCTTGTTAACAGTCGTAGGCGCCTGCCATTGTTAACAGTGATAGGCGCCTGCCACTAAGCACGGCATGCCACTGATAATTGTGGCAAGCCATTCTTACTCGCAGGCACCTGCCACTGTTAACAGTGGCAGATCGTGCTTAGTGGCAGGCGCCTGCGAGTAAATTACTCCCAGGCGACGCCTGTCAATAAGAATAAGGCGGCCTGGGAGTAAATCACCCACAAGGAAGCGTAACATGTGGCAGACGATGTCTGCGAGTAAGTGCTGAATTTACTAGCAGGCTACCTGCCACAAACCACGGGGCGGCCTACAACTAAATTTCTCGTCTGTTGTAGTGGTTTGAGCAGAACAAGAATTCATGTTTCGAATGAACACGAACATGTTTCGGAAGAACAAGAATTCATATTACAAAGTAACATGAATTGTTGTTAATTAATTTAATTTGTCATCTAAATACTTCGACCAAGGCTTATATATTTTAACTTGCATTACAAGCTGGGATCCCACTGAATATTTTTCATCTGCGTATATGAGATGGACAGAGAAGGAACAAGAATTCATGTTTCGTAGGAACACGAAGTCTTTTTTCACTATTGTACTCGTTTCATAGCATCCAGGTGGATTCATGTTTCACGTCATTATCAAAAGTTTGGGATGTGTACTGATGTAGAATGGTAAAGTAATTGCCTACGCATCCAGAAAATTACGACCACACGAAGTATCTTACGATGATTATGAGTCAATAATGGTGGATTTATATTTCATGTCATTATCAAGGGTTTGGGAACAAAATTACTCTTACATTGTACATTTAAAATGACTTATCAATCCAAGGAAATAGGAATTTTTTTTCATTTAACCAGAATTCATTTTATAGCGAAAGATGAATTCTTGTACTGCCGAATCATGAACTCTTGTTCTGCCGAAACATGAATTCTTGTTATGCCTAAACATGAGTTCTTGCTTCACTGTAGTACTCTATCGTGACCCCTTATCACCCAAATTGTTCTCGTTCTGCCGAAATATGAATTCTTGTTATGCCAATCATGACTTTTTGTTCTTACCAAACATGAATTCTTGTTATTCCAAATCATGAATTCTTGTGATGCTGAACATGAATTCTTGTTTCACTATTGTACTCTACCGTGACCACTTCATTGTACATTTAAGACGAGTTCTTGTTATATGGAAATATGAATTCGTTCATTTAACAAAAAATCATTTATAGTGAAACATGAATTCTTGTACTGCCGAATCATGAATTCTTGTTCTGCCGAAACATGAATTCTTGTTATGCCTAAACATGAGTTCTTGTTATGCCGAACATGAATTCTTGTTATGTCGAACATGAATTCTTGTTTCACTACTGTACTCTACCATGACCACTCGTTATACCGAAAAATGAATTCTTGTATGCCAATCATGAATTCTTGTTCTTACCAAAATGAATTCTTGTTATTCCGAATCATGAATTCTTGTTATGCTGAACATGAATTCCTGTTTCACTATTGTACTCTACCATGACCACTTCCTTTATCACCCACATCAGTTTCCATGCACACATTCATGAATACACATAAAATGTCCTCATTTCATAGCATCCTGATGGATTCATGTTTCACGTCATTACCAAGGGTTTGGGCATCCAGAAAATTACGACCACGCGAAGTAAAATATCCTACGGATGATTATGAGTCAATAATGTTGCTTGTCGTGACCAGATAAAAAGACATCGCAAAAAAGAAAATCTCATGAAAAAATGACTTAAAACAACATCAAATGACCCAAAAGATGGTCAAAGGCAATAACACACAATTTGCACGAAAGTTCCTAGAAATTATCACAAATAGGTGTACAAAGAGGGGGAATATCGCTAAAATGTGGTTAGATAAACGCGGTAAATCTAGCGTCATTACATGGGAAACCAATCTGCCAATAGGATGGAGACAAAGAATGATCAGAGGCTAGAGTGGATGTATAGAAAATATGATCTACGATTTGCAGTTCAAGACACGCAACTAAAGGGTCAACAAGCTCATGCTCAGAGGACGAAGAACCAGATTGTTGAGTTGGTACATATGGTGGGAGCAAATATGCGACAACTAGGATCTTTACCTAGCACCACCGAGCCTAATCCGTGCCAAGAGCATTTGAAGGCGGTTTTGGTACAAGAAGAAGAAAGGAAGGTGGTCGCACCTCCGATGAAGAAGATCCCTCAAGCTGAAGCGGTGGTCTCTTCTTATACACCCCCGATTCCATTCCCGAAACCGAGTGATGGATGAGCCAAAGGACGAATCCTTTTAGACATTTCTTAAGGTTCTTGAGAAACAGGAGGTAACTACTCAGTTCTTGCATTTGCTTACTACCATTCCATTTGTACGCTAACTTTTGCAGGATACATTGCTCAAGAAGGATGGGGTGAAGTTGGAAATTGTTGAATTGGTTGAGGAGGTGCTACCTCCTCTGGTGACCAAAGAGACGAATGAAGTGGTGGTGATGCTATAGAAGGTGCACATCAATATGGAATTCTTGGACCATCTAGCGCCAACCACTTGAAGAAGCTATGCCTCAAGAAGGAGGAACTTGGAAGGGTTGAAGACGTGACTCTTGGGATGAATTGCTCTCAACTCCTCCAAAGGCGGGTTTCCAAGAAGCCGAGGATCCGGGGAGTTCTATTTTCCGTGTTTTATTGGTTACCATTGCATTGATACGACTTTTGCTGATCTAGGAGCTAGTATAAATGTCATACCCTACCCTCTTTGCAAAAACGCCTAGAATTGACGGAGTTGACTCCGACATGCATGGATATTCACTTAGATGATAAGAGTGTTAAACAACCTCTAGTAATTGTTAAGAGTGTCCTTGTTAAAATCAACAATTGTTACTTTCCCGTTGACTTTGTTGTGCTAGACATGAAAGAGGATTTCAATACTCCCCTCATACTCGGTCGACCATTCCTCGCTGTTGCTGAAGCCATCATCGATGTGCTTAGCGGGAGAATGACCTCCGGTTACGGGAGGAAGAGATCATCTTTGAGATGGCTACACTCGTAGTTGTTTCTCTACCTTCACCCCCCAAGAAAAATGCACCTTTTGATTTTTCTGCTTTGCCTAATTATTTTGATGAATCCACCTCACTCTCACATGATTTAATGTTGGTACAAGAGGTCAGAATTATTAAGGGGGAAGCACAAGGCGTGGGAATCTCATTGAGAGACGCACGAGCTAAGGATATCGATGAATTTCTTCTAAGGAATCAAAGAAGAGTGAAGAAATCTTGAGAAAGAAGAAGGATTTCTCGGGAGGCAACAGAAAGAAGATGATGAGGAACTCGAGGTTTGATCACGCGAGAACCTCTAGTTACCTTGAATGAATTCTAGGTATCGTCGAGCCAACTACGAGAAATTCATCGCTCTCGAGAGGCATCCCGGCCATTTTGTACATAAAGACAATTTCGTTTCTTTTGTGATTAGAGACTTTTTCGGGTTTTCCGTCGTTGTTTGGTGTCAAATTTTGATGTTGAGATTATTGATGATTACTTTGGGTTTTTTATTGCTGTTTTTGGTCGAAGTTGGGATGTCGGGATCGAAGTTTGCGATTAAAAATGTTTTTAAATGAAATTTTTAAAGGGTCGAAATTCCACTCAGCACACCCAGCGCGCACGCCGAGTGCTGGGCGAAAAATCTCCCTTCAATTCAAAATTTTTGGCGCACTCTTCTTCTTCTTCCCCCTTTTGCCGATTTTTTCTTCCCCTCCTCCTATTCCTCTTTTCTCCCAAAACCCTCCATTCATGAACTTTACCCTCCCCTTTACCATACACCCCTCCTAACCAAAATCCATCACCCCCAACTCTAACTCTCATTCATTCTTTCTTCCCCAAAGAACCTATCCACATTCTCTCTCCTCAACCTCCATTGAACAGCTCTTCAAAACTCTTGGAGTTCTTCTTCTTCCCATCTCTCCCTCTCACCTTTTCTCCATAAAACCACCACAACACCACCCAAAACTCTCTTCCCACCACTCTCTCATCATCATCCACAAGTTTTGGCTCTCATTTTCTTCTCTCCGTCCTTGGAAGAAGAAGGAAGTCAACTTTTTGAGCTCACCTCCCTTGACCGATGATTTTTGCTTGAAATTTGAGGTTGGTTTGCTCTTCCTTAGTTCTTCTTGGCTTTAATTGTCATTGATGATGTGTATGATGCTAATTATTCCTTTGTTGATTGATGATTGCTAGTTTGGAGAATTCTAGGGATTTTGTTCTTGAAATTTTGGGGATTTTGTGAAACTGAAGACTAGGATTGTTGCATTTGGATTAATTCTTGAAATTTATGTTTAGATGTTCTTGATTGATTGGGTTAATTCCTTGATGCTAGTGCTTTGGAGTGACTATCTTTGGTTTAATGCATGATGAATGAGAATTGTTCTTGAATTATTAGCATTTTAGTGGTTTTGTGCCTACTTTATGTGTTTGAATTCTAGGATCAATGCTCAATTGCACAACCAAGGTATACATCCTCAGTCCCTTTATTTCAAGATGATGATTTCATCTTAGTGATGGTTTGTTCCATGTTCAATTGATTTTAATTGAATTGTTGCCTCACTTTGACTTTTTTATGCCATGTTCTTAATGATGATGACTTGAATTATGTTTTTCTTGTCTTCTAATTGTTTTGGCATGATGATTTCTTTGGCTAGGATTTATGAGACTAAATTGTTTTATGCTTGTGGTCTTTGTTCCATAATTGCATAATGTCATTGACTTGTGAATTTTTCCATGCCACACACTTTTTGGCATATGATTTCTAGTACTTAAGATCACATTTTTTGTTAGGGTTGTTATGTACTTTTGCATGATAAGTGTGGGGTGGTATGTGATTTGGCATGATGTTGGGATGCGCTTCATGATGATTGATTTTGCATTGAGTTTGTCATTTATGGAATCTTTTTATGAATAAGAGACCTTACTTGAATTCCTATGCACATAATTCATTCATTGTTTTCCCACCATGTTTACTTGACGATTGATGATTCTTGTGATTCAATGTTGTGCCCTTTGTGAATGAATCAAGTCTTCCTTTCTTTTGTTTGTCTTGAAGGATGGCACGAAAGAAGACTTCAAAAGCTAGGGACCCTCCATTGCAAAAGAGATAGGGAGAAGCCTCTTTTCTGCTTCTGAAATGATGATCACTTCAGGCAATACATGCGCTTGAAGGACTCTGAGGGCGTTCCTAGTGGGTGTGTCGACATGTCTTCTTTGGGAGAGGAAGTTCAAGTGGTGAAGGAATTGGTGGAGCCGCTTGGATTGTGGGGTATTTTCCATCTCTCGGATCCTTGGCCTTTGGATGCCCTGAAGCAGTTTCACTCTACGGTTTTCATTTCCGCCACCAAAATCCAATATTCCTTGGGAAGTAATCACATTAACTGGTACTTGGATGAGTGTGAAATTAAGATGGGACTCACCACCTCGGAACAACTTGAAGGAGCAAAGAAATTTTGGCCCGCGTCCAACACATTTGTGAATTCCAAGGACCTTGAGGATGATCGTATTGCGGTTTGGAAGCACCTTACCAAGGGGGGCCAAATTTTCCCAAAGAGAGAAGCATACGCCTCAAAGGTGAGGTACCACATCTACAAGTTCATTCACCTTGTCTGCTAAAACACGCTCACTCCTCGCAAGTAAAGCGACCACCGCTTCAACTCCATCGGTCTGGATATTGCGAGAGCGGTCTTCCATGGAGTAAAGCTCCACACCGCGGCTACTATGGTCGGCCTCTTTAAACAATCGGCCATCTATGAAGAAGTACTTCATTGGTGTCAGGTTTGTAGGGAGGATGCTTGCTTGCCTCGACCTCTACGATGAGTTCGGTGGCAGAGACTTACCATCTCATCTCCAGGTGCAGAGGATTGACAAGAGGGCACTAGCCAAGGCTAAGGTCAAGTTACCTCTCGAAACTGAGGACCCTACCCCTGAGCTGGACCCTGAACCTGAGGAGGGACATGGCATATCTAGGAGGCGTAAGCGAGGCCAGAGCTCTAGGAGTGCGTTGAGCGGAGTAGAGGCGCGTTTGGAGCGGATTGAGTTGGATGTTGTTGGACTGCGCACAGGCATGGATGCTCTTCTCCGAAACTTCCACATTAACATTCCTCGTCAAGAGGCGACACTGAGGGCTTCAAAGAGCTGGAAGCACCCACAGACGGAGAACACCTCAGGAGCTGCACCAGAGGATGACTAATCCTCATCGAGCTTCGGCTCAACCTGAGTGGGGTTTTACACCCTCCTCCATCTATCTTTTATTTTTTGTGTCATTTTCTTTTTAAGACTCTGTTTTATTCTTTCCTTTTCCTCTAAACTTGGATAATTGTAGTGTGATAATTATGGATGTTTGTTATGGTTTTGTGTGTTGGATTCAATTAAGGTGCTCAAATCGGGATGGAACTTCAAAGATTTTTTGAAATGCATCTTTCTTGTGAGCGGGACTTTGGTCTTTCTAGAGGCTTCGTTGTGCGGATCATCATTTTTCCGGTATCATCTTCCCGACTCTTTTTTTCACCCTGAATTTTTTCTAGTGCAATAAGGACATTGACTTGTTTAAGTGTGGGATGGGATCATGCATGTTTGGGATTGATTGTTGCCATGGTTTTTATTGAACTAGGTGGTGATTGTGTTAGTTTTTTCATTCTATCTCTGCTTTCCTATTTCCCCTCGTGGTTTAGACTCTTTGCATTACTTAAATCCTTTGTGAAGTGTCCATGTTTTTAATTGTTTGATGAGAACGATGTGGTGTCTTTGCTTAGTGAATGTGTGAAAACCACGGTATGACCATCACCCAATCTATTTTCCTTTTAGTAGTCTAGGGACTTGTTTTAGTTGGATTAATGAGAGATTGACTTAGATTTGCGGAAGACTTGGTCTAATCACCTATCGAACTCCCTATGCCATGTCTAGTCTAGGTAAGGTTTTTCAAATGCGTACGTATAATTGACCAATGAGTCTACCTAAATAGTGAAATTCGTGGTATGGTGATGGTTGTGAGTCACCATGAGCTGGCATATGTACCCGTCCATTGCTTAGTCCCAGAGGAAAGTTTTAGTGTGTCATTCTTTTTCTCAACCTACTCCCAATTGTGGTCAGGGTTTATGATAACGCGAAATCCAAAAGGATTTCGGCTACACTATAAATCACTCGTGATTTATAAATCTTTTTAAATCCTTGCACTATAAATCACTCGTTTTATTTCCTTCTACTTTAACCACTTTTTCTCTTGGGTCTTTTTTTATAAATGAGATTAAACAAAAATTAACATTTATTTGTTTTCATTGTCAAACATGTTCGTACCAACTAGTAAAGGTCACAAAAGCTGCTTACTAACGTTGAGAGAAGATACCTTTCACAAAATCGGGGGCATTTCAATACGGGAATTGGAATTTTGTAGCACAATTTTAAAAAATATGTACCGTCAGTAGCCAAACACGTAAAAATGTCCAGAAATAGCACAATCTGACTGGCAGCCAGCGCTGTGCACCAGCCAGATGGCGCTGCGCCACCCAGCCAGCGCAGCGCTGGCTGCACAGTCAGATTATTTCCGTTGCAGCGCTGCGCCATGTGGCACACTAGCCGTTACAAACTATCCGTTAACTAACGGTAGTATTGATCCCAGGTAGCGCTGCGCTGGCTGGGTGGCGCAGCGCTACCTGGGATCAATATTACTGTTTTTTTTTTGTATAAATACCCCCTCCCCCCATACCATCTTCACACCTCCTCTCATACTCTCTCAAATACAATTGTCTCTAAGGTATTTTTTATGATAGTTTCTGTTTGTCATAAGTTTCTAGTTAGGATTACTGTACGCTAATGACGTTTTTTATTTGTAGGTTCATAGCAATTGGCCGTCGAGGAAATTTCGTTTGAAGAAAGCCTAAACCCTCCCTGAAAAGGTATAATGATATAAGTTATATCCAAATGAATTATGTTTTACCAATTTATATGTACTTAACATTGGTTGTGGATGTTAAATTGTAGATGGATTACATGTTTGGAGAGGTGCCGGTTGGGGTTCGAAGTGGTAGTCCCGAGGACCCTTCGATTTTATGGGGTGATACTGACCGACATCGAGCGTCGGGAATTTTCGAAGCTCAGGTTAGTACATTTGAAATGTTAGTTATAATTTAATGTTATTTATATTTATTTGTTATTTAAATTTACATAGTATTTATGTTTGAATGTTAGTATATAGTAATTATTCAAATGTTACTTATATTTGAAATGTTAGTTATATATAACTGTTTGTTATATGTAAATGTTAGTTATATTTTAAAGTTATTTATATTTGATCGTTAATTATATTTGAATGTTTAATTATATTTGAATGTTAATTACATTTAAGTGTCTAGGGTGCACTCAGAAATTGAGTACTAGTTATTAATTATGTTACATCTTCTTCCCCCAACTATTAGGACCCACATATGACGCTTAATTGTCGCTTCTCTAAGAAGATCGTGAAGTACGATCCTAGGTTCGAGACATACCTTGCCCCCATAGGTCTAGATCAGTTGCGTGCCTGCCTGGATTTTACCCCTGATTCTGAGCTGATCACCGCATTGGTCGAGAGATGGCGTCCCGAGACGAGCACTTTTCACTTGTACCACGGTGAGGCAACCATAACACTCGAGGACGTGCACTTTCTCACTGGTCTGAGCATCGATGGTGTGCTTGTGGAGTCGCAGAGGCGCATTCCGACTGTGGATTCTGATCTGCAGATTTACGTTGAGCGCCTTCTTGGGAAGAAACCATCTACCGCTGACCTTTCTGCTGGCAGAGTGAAGATGACGTGGTTGCGTAACCACTTTGGCACCATCAGGGATGACGCCGATCAGGAGACTATCGAGCAGCACTGTCGAGCATACATTCTGGACTTCTTCGGCAGCTGCATCTTTGCTGATCGGTCAGGATCACACGCCTCACTCTTCTTCCTTCCACTGCTCGAGGACATGAGCCAGGTAGGCGACTACGCTTGGGGGGCTGCCGCACTTTCATGGCTATATAGGGAGCTTGGCCGGTGTGCTTTCCGCATAGAGAGCAACCCGTCCCGCGACCACGTAGGTGACATTGGAGGTTGGATGGCACTGGTTCAGGCGTGGGCCCTGGAGAGATTTACGTTCATTGCTCGTCGAGTCCACAAGAGTCGACAGATTGCACCGACGCACTCCCCCATTCCACGTATGACTAGGTTCGGGCTTCGACTTTTTCTTCCATTTTCATAGTTTATTCCATCTGATCAAGTTGTATGAATGACGTGGTTCATTCTGCATTTTTTTAGCTGCTCCGAATGGTATCACGCGAAGACCAGATACATCCTTGTTGGGGGGTACCGCCAGCTGTTTGACGATGGGACTCCATTCGTGGTATTGTATTCTTATAAAGGCAATGTCATTTTCCCTTATAGTTTAGGTTTCATAGTTGTCTAATTGTCACATTTGTTTCATATAGTGGTGTCCGTACTCGACGGACCGTGAGCATTACAGTCCAGGGACTTTCCCCAACCATCGCGTCGTCGCACCTCTCATCTGCTTGTTCAGCGCTATGTGGCATAGACCTGATAGAGTGCTGCGTCAGTTTGGGATGGACCAGCCTGTCCCTACGTACGATCAGCCAGTAGGTGAGGTCATCAGTAACCTGGAGCTGACACAGCGTGGATGGCATCGTAGTGATGTGGTAGCTAGATTTGCTGGATATCGGGACCTTTGGTCCACTCGTCTTGACCACATCGCCTCAGGCCCGTGGCTGCGGAGCGAGGAGAGAGAGTCCTATCACTTCCACGACAAGATCAACCAGTGGTATCATGGAGTCACTAGACGTACAGTTTCTCGCCGAGGAGCCGTGGACACAGAGACGTGGAGTATGTGTCATATCCGACCGACATGTGGGCATCGTGAGTGCAATGGAGAAAATCCAATTTGGATGGCATTGGCGGGTGGTGCGCCAGACACTATGTAAGCAATTACAACAAAGCCGCCAAGAACCCAAGAATGAAAAGCCGCCTTATGAATTTAGGTAAGTATCATGACACTCCACCAAGTACTTAACAATTTCAGCGTATATCATTGTAATCCATTCTCCCTTACCTGAAGCTAAACGACGGTCCTTGAGAAAGTTCACAAAGGGGGCAACAAGATTCGCGAGGGACGACCCCGTGAATCAAAAGTGGGCGCTTGAAGATCAATTATATTGGTCAAGAGCCGTAGACGCTCAGCACGACGGGGCACGATGGAACCAATTGACATCAAACATGGCGGAGAGCGTGAATGGGGCATTCAAGTCAATCCGGGCTCTCCCTGTTGCAGCCTTGGTGGAATCCACTTTCTACAGGCTGCAAACGTATTTCGAAGATCGACGGAAGAGGGTTCGAGAAGAACAGGCGGCCGGTGCAATCTGGACGAAGAAGTGTCTTAAGCGCCTGGAAAAAAGAGTGAATAAGGCCACTTCCCACACAGTGAGGCAATTCGATTATGATGTTGGGATATTCGAAATACAGACGGCGATAAATCGCAGCAACGGGAAGGGAAACAATAGGCAAGAAGTTCGCTTGGACTACGAGGAGGGGGACGGTCATTGCTCCTGCGGGAAGTTCCAACAGTGGAAGATGCCTTGTTCACATGCCGTGGCCGCATGTAACCCGCCAATCAAGATCCGTTATACTATGCCAACGCCCATTACAGGCTGGAAACAGTACGACAGATATATGGACGAAGTTTCCTCCCTATCGGCTCGAAAGAGGACTGGGAGCCTCATGGAGGGCCTAAGTTGATGCCGGACCCAGGAAGGGTCAGGGAGATGGGGCGACCACGACATTCTCGCATACGCAACGAGATGGACTGGGTTGAAGATATTGAGCCGCACTGCAGTTACTGCCAGCAAGAAGGGCACAATAGGAGGGCGTGCCGACGTGCGAGGCGAAGCAGCAGGAATCCAAACCCTACAAGGAACGGTTAATTGAACTATTAAATGTTTAGTATGATGTGTTCGGTAGTCTGTGTTTGGTAATCTGTATTTGAAATGTTTGGTTGTCAATTTCATGTTTCATTTTCAATGTAATGTTTGGTTTCAAGTTGTGCTGTGAAGTTACTTTTATTAGTCCATCATTCAGAAGTGATGCAACTACAGACCAGTCATTTTATTAACTTCAATAATGACGCCAACAACGACAACAACAACAACAGGCCTAACATGGATGTCAATTGTAAGGACGATGTCCGGGTGGTGGAGAAGGAGGCCCTTCCCTCAGCAACCTATTGATTGAAACGTGCAACCATGAAATTTCTTCCCTCAGATCCCGAATAATGTTGTCCTTCTCCTCGACGATTTCATCTTTCTCCCTATTCGCTCGAACAAGTTGTTCGTCCTTCGCCCGAATGATTTGGTCCTTCTCCTTAATCGCAGCATCCACGACCTCCCGCACCTCCAGTTTTTCATAATAACCACACCCTTCTCCTACAGATCATAAGGCAAACGTAGAGGGTTTTGAGAACTACGAAAATGCAAATAATTAAATTCAGACCCTTTTTTTTACCTCTCTCTCACGATGGCAGCCAAAATAGCGTTCCAGATCACTTGGTCGAACGGATCTAGTCGCACGGATCTAGTCGCCCTTAAGTCACACCAGCAGTTCACCACACTTGCCTCATAAACGAACAAGTCCTCCTCTACCGGCTTCTTCAACTTGTGCATTACCCTCTCAGTATCTGTCACTACAGAAAAACAGTACTTAGTACACAAGACGAATTCGTTAAATGCATAAATAAGATAAGTACAAAGCACCCAAACGAAGTTCACTTACGCTTGCTCTTGCGAGACCTAGAGCCATAGTTGAAGAACGACATATTCTAAGCTTGGTTACGGCTGCCTACTACAAATTCTAAGTTTAGGGCTTCAAGGGAGGTGTGTGGGCAAAACTGCATCATAGAGGGGGTATTTATACTAAAAATTGACGACTTAGGGGTTTTTCAGTCCCAGCCAGCGCTGTGCCTCCTAGCTAGCGCATAGCTGGCTGGGATTGAGGAAACCCTAACGGTGCTATGACGGTAACATTTTCTGACTGGCAGACAGCGTTGCGCCAGCTGGGTGGCGCTGCGCTGGCTAGGTGGCGCAGCGCCATCTGGCTGGCGCAGCGCTGTCTGCCAGTCAGATTGTGCTATTTCTGGACATTTTTACGTGTTTGGCTACTGACGGTACATATTTTTTAAAATTGTGCTACAAAATTCCAATTCCCATTTCAATACCTTTCAGATTCCATTACAGTTTGATATGAAATGAGTTACAGAGTCATTCTAGCGTCATCGGTGTACTTCTTCGACCATTTTGATTCGTCACCATTGACATGTCATCGAAAACATAATTTAAAATTCATATTAAACTGATCCAAATCTTGATTCTCTAGTCAGGGAGATAGCTCTACCAAAAAAACAAATACAAACAGTCTCAATCTATTATATCTAATCAATTTCTGGAGCACAACATCTCCTAATCCTATCGCAACGCCGCCACTTCAAAATTTAAAACGAAATCTGAAGCGACATTCAGGACGGAAGCATAAATCAATATTGGTTTGCGGCTAATTAGGCATATTCACCTGCGGGGATTGAATACTTAAACATCAAATTGATTTTCGAATTTAAAATATTCGATACCTAATATGGTGTTCGAGTGATAGATAAAAAAAAAACCAAAAAAATATATATTTCCTTCTGATCCAAATGGCATGTCATCATTACTGAATGGTGCTATCAGCTACCGCCATCTTCAGCAGAGGAGCTTCTCCTCACACACAGAAAGTAGAATATGAAGAGGAGAAGCACAGAGAAAAGAAGTACCAGAACCAGCAACATGGCCTCTCCCTGAATTGCAAACTTCCGGTTGTTAGAGTAAAGTTGTTGCTGATAGTCGTCCCTCATATTTGGAGATAGAGCAGCGCTGTTATTCGCCATCATATCTATGGTACATCAAAATTGGGTAAGGTGTGGAAATGGGAATCTGAGAAGAAAGAGAGTGAAGATGATGAAATGGGAATAGCAGTAGTACGTAGCTAGGGAGATGAAGTTATTATTCATTATCTTAATCTTTCGATATCGCAAAGTGACATATCAGTGTAGTGAGGTAGTACTAGTACTGATGTACTATTGCCATTTGGGTGTCGGTGAAATTTGCACGGTTGTCGACACTGTAGTTAGAAGAGTACTATGTTTTTGTAGCGAGTATTTATGTGTTTTTCAACTTCAGGTATAAATTGTTGCCTGTTATTTTGTGTAAATAATTACGTACAAGATCCTTGGGTAAACGACTACAAAGAGTGTGTACACATACAAATAGGTGTACACATTGTATAAAATATGTGTACACGAGTATAAAAATATATGTACAAAAACATGTACACATGTATAACATATGCACACGTCAAAAAAAACCTCTACAAAAATAAACCATGCAACGGTGGTACAGTGGCCAGAGTAATTTTCATAATCGAAAGTTCAGTCACTAAAAATTCGCTAGAAAAGTGGTTGACAGGTGAAGTCATTGACAGTTTTTTGGTCGACAAGGCTTTGATTTCTATCACCAGAATTGGCTGCTAATTTGACAAAACAAACTTGTAAAAAATGACTTATGTTCCCCTCAAGGATTTCAAAGTCAGCGATATTGGATCCAACATGTAGGATCAGAAAACACAGAATCTGCACAATCCACCGAACTTTGCTCAATTCCACCAGTTTTGTAGTGCTAAAAAAACGTCATCATTGGCACTAATCTTGTGTAAATACTTTATATGATACATGCGCATCAAGAAGACAACTTTGTATACTTGATACAACCATCAACCATCATATAATGATTCTTCGCCATCTTTGCAAATAAGTCTGCTAACAACGACTCTTGCTTTCAGTGCACTAATAACCGGGTCAAATACCAACTGGATGTGCTAAAAATAAGTCTGGAATGTTTAGCCACACCCGCCATGCCATTAACATACCCATGCCACCCTCCGTTGAGAATCGATTTCAAAATTTTAAACCAGATATTGAATTCTGGACACAGTTTCAGTTCCCCCACACAACACAGCTGAGACGAACAGTTAGGCCAGCTATGTGAATCACGGCGCTGATCAATATTCCATGAAACTTGACATATCACAAATACCCTACACACAGATGTTACAGGTGAATGATACTTCTTGATTTTTTAGCAAACCGGAACTAAGAATGATGTCCAAGTCCAACAACAGTCCATCCATAACGTGGTGGCGGTTTCTATGTGGCTAAAAATATATGTCCAAACCTCAGTTGATAAGAATAGCCGAGTATGGGTCATTATCTAATCAAACCTTTCCCAATCCTCGGTGATTGCAGTTGTTGATGAAGTCCCCGGGGGCGGAGGAGTCAAGCTTCCAACTCCAGACTCGAACGTTTCCCAATCCGTCGTCACTGTCGCAACATTAGAGGAGGTATTTGTGCTGGAGGGGGTATTTGTGTCAACTGGTTTGGCATTAATGGCCTTCAAACTGTCGAGTAGCTCATGGAAATTTTGGATTCTGCGCACCTATTATGGAACAAGAACAAAAACATCAGCACAACAGTAGCAATCTAAGTGCATCGAAACTTCAAAATCTATGATCATTTAGTAGCTGTGACTCATTAACATAGACGCCTACCTCAGCCTTGCGCTGGATCCGAGCTTCTCCTCCAGCCTCGATCATATCCAGTTTCAGCAATTGTCTCATCAGCAACTCTGCTGCTACAACAAATTCCTTTTCTGCAATTTTTGTTCCGCCGTTGACAATAACTTCAAGTGCAGTCACCTGTTTATTAAAATGTCAAATGCAAGATCTCAGGAAAACATGAAATGAAAGTCTGCTAATAGCTACTAACTACTCCCCACCCCCGATTATGCATTGATATGCTAAGACTCACCCTTTCAGCAAGCGTATCAACCTCCACTCTAACTTCATCGATAGCTCGCATTGCCTTCAAGATCTCTTCTGTTTCCCTCACCTCAAAATTTGATGGCTGTTCACCTTCTTTGATGTCTTCAGCAGTTGATGTCTCCTCTCTTTCATTCACTTCTGGCTTGGGCATCTCCTCAACTTTCGTCTCAGCACTGATTGGCTGTTCTAATACCAAAACCTTACCCTTATCCTTGACACCAGCCTCGTGTAAATACTCTCCATCTTCCTTCTCCTTTCCTCGGAACAGGATCTTCTGCCTTTCACATTCCACCCCAGTTTCCTGCTCAATCACCCTTTTCAACTCAGCTGCAATGAATGACGATGATCAATTATAGTACATTGCACTTCACACCTCAGAATCAAATCTTCCCAACAACAAAATCACCGTACAAGTTCAGCTTGAGGAGACGAATTGACAGGGTTAGGAAGCAACAGTATCAGCAACTACAACAGGAATCATTATTCGCTTATCTGAGCTGATAAAAATACAGATCTGCCAGATAAAATGGACAATAGGAAGAGATGTTGTAGAACATCCAATTCAAGTTCCTCCACAAAACTCTAACCAATCAGAAAGCTAACAAAGAATTTTATTCACGTAAGCATCAAAGAGTCCAATCGCACTCGAGTTCAGGCTGGTAAACTAAGTCCTAACATCCTTGAAACACCAATGAACGAATCGAACACTTGAACGATACAATTCGAGCGGAATTCAACGATGCACTGGGATGTATTTAATCAGAACAATCTTCCGAGTTCCAGAACAGGATTTGAAAGCAAAAGGAAGAGGCAAAAGATAAAACGAGAGAACATACCGAAGGTCGAGTGGGCAGGGATATGGACCTCGTGCTGAGCAGGACCAAGAGAGACAGTAATCTTGATCAAAGGATCGCCGCCATCGCCACGACTGAGCTCATTCTCATCGCCGTCTCTTCTCTGTACGAGCATGCCTCCAGGTCTCACTTCAAGCTCCGCCTCCCCACTCTGAGGAATCAAGTTGTTCATAGTTTCGTTCAACAAGTTCCGATGGAGATCGCAACTTGCTTCGCCGGCCGACGTAGGGAATAAGTTAGAGGAGTTGAGTTCTGAGAAATCAATGGAAATGGAAGAAAAGGTTCGTGGTTGGAGTTTTATAGGGCAGGAGAGAAACGGCAGGTCGGTTTCAACGGGAGATTTATAGTACTTGTCTTGGACGAACACGACGGCGTAAATCCAGTCTTCATCCGGCTCTCCTCTTCTTCTCTACGGCGTCGTTGAATGACTTTTTTACTAAATAGATCAACTGTCAATTTATCAGTTCATAAGAATGGATCAAGAGCCCATTCCAGATTAAGCTTGCCGGCTTGCCCAATTAGTGAAAAATACAAGAAGTCTTATAACTTGGATGGACCTGTTTAGACATTACTAATTTGCTGTAAAACCATCATTTTCTTCCACTCTAAGAGTAATAAGTTTCCTCCTTTATTTCATAAAATCCGAAAAAAACGGGTGTCAAGCACTCTGAATTAATCTGATCTCACAACACACGGGAATTCAACCTTAATATAGTTGCTCAAGATGACTTGTTTCGACATCTGTAACTAAAGGAAAGTTCAAATATGTATCCTACTCGAGGATATGACCCAAATGGTCAAGAAGGTCGACAACTTTATTATCTTCCCTAAAAACAGGAGAAAAAGTAACAACTCAATTCCTATTAATAAAGTCTTGAATATGCATAATGATGGAGTTGTGTCTCTCATCATCGTCAATCTCAGCCTTGATAGCGTCGATCGCCGCCAGCGAATCCACTTGTAGGTGGACCTTCTTGAATCCCAAATCCCATACTATTTTCAGGCCAATGGCGGCAGCATGAAGCTCCGCTCTCATTATGGAACAACTGCCCAAATTAGTTGCGAAAGTCGCAAGGCGTCTCCCTCACTATTCCTGAGGATACCCCCAACAACTGTTTGGCTCTAATCCTGGAGGACAGAGCCACCCATATTGGTAGTTATCCAACCTGGTGGGGTCAGCTCCTAGCTAATGAGGGCTTCCTGAATACGATGGCAAGACTTCGGGAGGACCCGTGAGTCGGCTTTTCATTGTCTCTCGAATCCCGACGATTCAATTAAGGACTCGCAAGCGAAGCTAATCATTTGTCACAGGTTTGTTTTCAAAGATACCTCCGTTTCTCGCCTTCCACAAAATCCAAATTGTTTTGGTTGGCCAAAGAAGCACCTTTGTTTGGGAACATTTATGGAATTCTCAACTTCACTAAACCTTGTACTCTTTCCATACGAGGAACCTCGAACCATGACACAACAGATCACCTGAAGTCATTGTCCTATGAGCACACCAGTTGTTTGAGAAAATGTCTCTGCGAAAAATTGTTTGCAAAGTGCAAGATTGACCTTGGAAATGTTGAGGAAGTCTAGTGTGGCGATGAGATCAGCTACGATGTTTACGTACATGGCGTCTATTACAGCGTCCAGCTATTGATGTTGTGTTTTTATTTTTGAATTCATTAGTCAGTTTGTGAGGTTTTTAGTCCTCGTCCTCGTCAATAGCTGTGAGTAGTGTCACCCATATCCACTACTATGCAACAATTTGTTTCTACCCAAAGAAATCTCATACTCGCTCCATATCCTCTCACCTCCTACAAAACAAACATATCTAGAGCTAATTCAGTAGCTATCTTCACGAACTCACAACGGAGAAGTTAGGTTCTAGTAGGGGGATTGAGAGGAAGAAGATGAAGGAGGGTTAAAATGGGGTTGTCTCCTTTTGAGCTATTGTTTGATCATGAGTGAACAAGCTTTATCTCCTCCTTCGTCCTTAGAAGTTTGACTTTATGTTTCCATGGACGAGAGTGGACGGGAACAATGGAGATGAAGAAAAGACTTTGTTCATACTCTTTTTGAACAACTTAGACTAGCTCATCTTTCATCTACTCGCACTTATAAACCACTCATTTGTTCATTTGTTTTGTTGAGGCAGTCCGACTCCAAAAAATATCTCATCTAATAATCCATCACCATTCAAACGGAAATAAATAAATAAATAAAACATAACAGCAAAATTAAATTGGGTTAAAAACATTGGCGGTCATCTAAGTATGGGTCATGTAACAACGTGGTCACTTAACTATGTTTTGTAACAGCGTGGTCACCTAAGTTTGTAAATCGTAACCGACAGGCATCTCCGTCGATTTTTTACCGAATCTCCAGTGAATTTGCCAGCTCAGAGGGTCACATTAGCAACCAAATATTTTTATTCCATCTTCTCCATGTTAACAATATTATTTTGTTGGCTGATGTTTCCCTATGAGCTAGCAAATTCACAGGAGATTTTGTGAAAATTCGTCAGAGATGCCTGTCGGTTATGATTTACAAACTTAGGTGACTACGCTGTTACAAAACATAGTTAGGTGACCACGCTGTTACATAACCCATACTTAGATGACCGCCAGTGTTTTTACCCCAAATTAAATTAGAATACTCATGTCCGGTTAAATTTCTAGGTAGCCTGACCCGATTCGAACCGATGTTGATCGGACACCAGGTTACCCGATCATTATCCTCGAGCCCAAGTTTGGTGAAACATGCTTCGGGCAACCTTGAACCCGATCAATGCGGGCCGAACCAGGCCAGGTAGCCCAGAGCTCCCACCTCTATTTTGCAGGCCAGCAATTTACTTGCATTGCAAGCCTAAAAAGTCCAGCCCACTTTACGATTAACACTTTCGCGCCTTTTTCAATTAACTTGATTTCCTATCATTTCTAGCAATAGCCGACAAAGTGGGTACTCTGTTCAGGCACGGCACCTGAGGAATTAAGAAGAATGCTTTCTCTCTTGTATTAAACAGCCATAAGAATCTACATACAACTTGATAACACAAAACCAAGAAAGGAAAAAACAAACGCCAATAGAGCGGAATCAACCAATTAATACGGTAATTAAAACCACACATTCAATTCTGAAGGAGCATCAAAACAAAACTAATCAAAACTTGGGGTGTCATGATCAAAGCTTTTCTACTGTGGGTTTGGTGGGCGGCTGTTAGCAGCAGAGACCCTAGATCCCCATTCCAACAGTTCTTTGCTTGTGTCATCCTTGTGAACCATCACCTCTATGAAGCACAAGCTGTCTTTCTGCTCTCCCATTGCTGTCTCTATTGCTTCAGTCAGCTCCTCTTCGCAGAATACCTACTTATACATTTCCAGGGTTACAGTCCTATTATTCAACATCTTGTCATGTAATAACAGTTTTAGATGAATGAATGAATGAATGACTCTTCACCTTAGATGTCCACACGTTTCCTTCCCCGTTATGTATCGCTTCGACCAAGGCAGTGTAGTTCCAGTTCTTTATCACATTGTAAGGACCGTCATGGATCTCAACCTCGATCGTGTACCCGCCGTTGTTGATCAGGAAGATTATAGTCTTCTGATCTTGCCTAATCATCGTTGATATATCTTGAGCAGTCACCTGTCAGTAATTCACACATTCACCCAAGAAACAGAGAATTCAAATTGAGCTCCCAACATTTATCCAGTCATAAAGTGGAGGTTGTTTGCATACCTGGAAGCTACCATCACCAATACAAGCAATCACACGCTTATCCGGAACAGCTTGAGCATACCCGAGAGTCGCACCAACTGACCAACCGATTGATCCGTATTGCATCTGGAATTCATATCTACAAGAGACAAAAAAAGATATTCCATAAGTTAAGCCATAGCATACAAGAGCAATATATAGCAGAATTAACGACGAACACATTCAGTTACCCGCAATCCGTTGGTAATCTAAGCTTCTGACAGTTGAACCAAGAGTCCCCTGTCTCAGCAAGCACAGCAGTCTTACTAGACAGCATATTCTGTATATGCTGGAACAACACATTAACCCTCAAGGGCTCCTGAGGTTCACCCTTCAAAGGTAAACCCTCAGGCACGAAAATCCTATGGTAGTTCTCATAAGCAGTATTATTCTGATTGACCTTCTTAGCGAGCGCTTGCAGGAAATCCTTCATCAGAACACAACCAAATGCAGGTCCATTACCAATCACAACCCTATCAGGCTGGACGATGATGGCCTTCTCCTTCTTAAGCAGCAACGAGTACCCCACTGAGCTGTAGTCGTTGAAAATGGGTCCAGCGAACAGATAAGCATCAGCTGATTCCACAATTTCGGAACAGAATGCAGTGCTCACCGCACCCCAGTACGTCCCAATGAAATGTGGATGTTGCTCTGGAACAAGACCTTTCCCTGATGGCATTACCGCTAAAGCATAAGCAGATGCATCAGCTAACTCAACGAACGCATCACAAGCCTTTGCTACTCTCAGTTTTGGCCCTCCCACCAGGACCGGCTTCACTGCCTTGTTGAGGAACTCGGCAGCTGCTTCCACTGCTGCCTCGAGACCTAGCTGATTGCTCAACCTGCCACACATTTACAATCATAAGATATCCCCAACGTTTGGTTTCGAATCACTAAATGTAACAGAGACGATCAATTAGTAAATGACCTTGGATTAAGAGAAAACGGAACTGGTTCCCGGCTGAATGTAGGATGGGGCATTGCAGGAAGATTGCAGCCAATGCTTATGTAAACAGGCTTGCTCTCCTTCAATGCGGTTGAAATTGCCCTGTCGATTAGCTCATGTGCATCCTCTAAGTTATTCACTACAGCCTATCCAAACAGAAAACAGAGCAGGAATTCAAAATTGTCATTGTTGAACCCTAATTTGTAAAAATAGAAGATGAATTCGCAGCGGAATAGGAAATTTTTTAATTGAACCTGGAAGCAGGTAACGGTCTGGAAACATCTGAGCTCCTGAGTGAAATCAGGTAGGCCGATAGTGTGGTGGAGGATTCTGTTAGTTCCATAATCGTTGGAATTGGGGCCACCGACGATGCAGATGACAGGGAGATTCTCACTGTAGGCACCAGCGATGGCGTTGAGAACGCTGAGGCCGCCAACAGTGAAGGTGACGACGCAACAGCCGACGCCACGGGAGCGGGCGTAGCCGTCAGCAGCGTAGCCGGCGTTGAGCTCATTACAGCAGCCGACATTGGTGAGACCGGGCTCGGCGATGAGGTGGTCGAGGAGAGTGAGGTTGAAGTCACCGGGGACGGTGAAGACGTCGGTGATGCCGATTTGGACGAGGCGGCGGGCGATGTGGCGGCCGAGGGTGGCGTCGGGGGACATGAAAGTGGTGGAGGCCTGGATGGTGGAAACGGAGCCGTTAGCAGTAGCGGCGGAGCAAATGTCCGTGGAGTTGGGCATGCAGGCGTCGATTGATCCGATTTTGGTGTCCATTTGGACGGGAGAGTGTGGGGTGTGTTTTTTTTTTTTTTTTGTCTTTTTCTGTAGGAAGGGAGAAGAGTGATTAGAGGGGAGTTTGCTTTGTTTTGGGGTTGTGATTAATTAGTGGGAAAGGTTTGGAGAGAGAAAGAAAGAGTGGAAAAATTAAGAGGAATTTATAGGGAGGAAATGAGAGAGAAAGGAAAGGAAGGTGTGGCACTTGCCGCGTTGGCGTGGAGAAGAAACCAGTGGGCGGTTTTGAGGGGAAAGCCAAATTTGTAGTGAATAATAATATCAATCAAACTCTCTGCATCTGTGGATTATGATGCTTTCTTTTTACAACCATCGATTTACCATTATCAATTAACTAAAAATAAATAAATAGTTTTTTCTTTTTTCTTTTTTTTTTCTTTTTATGGACAACTCTATTCTGCAAATATTTAAAATGCACGAGATCATATAATCAAAAATTGCTTGATTATAATATGCTAAAACATAACCAATTATATTTGCAGAAAGTAATTATTTTACTTGAGGACCAAGACCGGATTTCTTTAAATCCGTGGCGAGGTGAACTCATTTACTAACTTGTACTTGACGCCCAAGGCGGTAAAAATAATTTAACCTTTGATGCTGATTGCGGCGGATTTTAATTAAATTTTATTATTAAATTAAAGTAATCGGGTGTGCTTTGCAAAAGCTGATTAGTAGACCGGCGGAATCCCTGGTTTTCCGAAACCAAACGAAGAAGCAAAAACCAGTAATGGTAACTTTGACGATTTTTTTTTTACTTAGATAGCTCCGCGAGGAGAATCAAGGTAGTAAGCAGTAAATTAGCTACAATCTACCCAGGGAGTGAGGACTACCGGCAACACCCCTGGGAGATATCTAAGAGCCAAACGTGCCACAGAATGGGCGGCCCTATTTGCTGAACGGCGAACCGTGAGCAGCCTGAAGCTTGGACTGGAGCCCATCAGACGAAGGATCTCCTGAACGATAATCCCCCAGTGGATCTCAATCCTTCGTGATCACGAACAGCTTTTGAAACCATCTCAGCATCGCCTTCAAAATCAACCTGAAAAAGTCCAGAAAAGACACACCAAGCCACCGCATCTCTACATGCTAAAAGTTCAAGGATAAAAGGATCCAAAATACCTGGGTACGGAGTTCCTACAGCATGCAGAACCATACCATCAGGAGACCGGAGAACCCATCCTGTGGCTCCACCATGGGGGGAGCAAACAGCACCATCAACATTAACCTTTAGGCGGCTTTGGAGCGGGGGGACCATCGGGGGTGCGGGGAAGTAAGGGGAGCGGCGAGAGGGCGAGTGGGGTAACTTTGACGACTTCATTAATCCAAATATATACATTGGACAACTGTGTAGAGATGGAGAGCCACGTGGCGTTCATGCATACGTTTCTTTAGAAAGTTTATGAGCGAATCGCTATCACTGCAATGCCGATGTGGTACAGTACTACTGCATATAATTAAGCGATTTGCTATATACAGTCCATGTTTTACTTCGCGCAATCCATATTTTTCCAAAAACTGACCGGTATACCCTTATTACTTCGCGCAGTCTAGGTTTTACTTTGCGCAATCCAGGTTTTACTTCGCGCAGTCCATTTTTACTTCGTGCAGTCCAGGTTTTACTTCGCGCAGTCCAGGTTTTAACGCAGTTCAGATTTTAATAACTTGAATACCTATAAACCTTAATATTTTTGTTGGATATTTTCGAATATATTTAATGGTTTATAGTTATTCAATTTATTTTGTAAAAAATGTGATTATTTTTATTTTATTAGAATATTAATTTTAGATATGAAATGTTGAATATGTATTTTATTTTACTTTCAAAATAATAAAAATAATTAATTTATTCAAATATGGACTACGTTAGTAAATTTAGATTGCACAAAGTAAAAATGGAGTGTATTAGTAAAATCTGGACTGCGCGAAGTAAGAACGGATTGCGCAAAGCAAAACTTGGACTGCGCGAAGTAAAAACGGACTGCACAAAGTAAAACTTGGACTGCGCGAAGCAAGAACGGACTGCACGAAGTAAAACATGGACTGTACGGAAGTAAAAACGGATTGCGCGAAGTAAAACCTGGACTGCACAAAGTAAAATAAAATAAGGGCATAATGGTCCATTTTTGAAAAAATACGGACTGCGCGAAGTAAAATACGGACTGTATATAGCAGCTCCCATAATTCATTGGCCATTATATTCCTTTCTCGTTGATTGTTTGTTGGGATCGTGTTTTTTTTTTCTTGACGTCAGGGAAGGCATCATATCCAAATACAAAACTTATTCAAACACAATATAGATCATTAAATCTACTTTTGATTTTTTTACTAATTTAATGGTGTATTTTTAAGGAACCGGATCAGCGTCCAGGATAATCCTGGTTTGGAATCATTTTCAAACTCATCTGATACCGTTGGATCTTCTTCTTCTTCTTCTTCAACGGCTCCAGATCTGTTTTATTACTCCGGGGGCAGTCTCGTCTTTTCCTCTGTCTGTTTAAGTTCCCCCTTTTTCGGCCCTCATTCTCCAACAGCAGTTCACGAGCTGGGCATTCATTTCCACCGTCCCGCCTCTTTCCTTCGAACAATTTCCATCGGGCATTCAACCGTCCATTTGCATACGGTTTATTTCCATTTACTCTCCCTCAGATCAACTTTTCTTCAACCTCTCAACTCTCTAATCCTCCATTTTCTGTCCAACTGCTTCTTTCCAATCTCCATTCTCTTCTGATTTCTGATTTTGTTTCTTTCTCAAATCCAAGCACACAATCCTATTCAAACCTTCTTAACAATGGTTCGACCTAATCATTCCAGGTGTGTTAACTTGTTTTCTCCCTTTTATAGTTGATCGATTGTTTTGCATGTATGATTTGAGGTTGTTTTTGTTCTTCCTCTTCATATTTAGGTGTTTAACAGTATCTGTTTGTGGCTAGGGTTTTCTTCGTCATCCCCTGCTAGTTTTGTATTGTGTTTTTCTCAGTCTTCTAGTGTTTCATTTCATAATGCTGTGTTTTATGGTATTTTTTTGTTCGTTGTTGTTCTCTCCCATTAAACAGAGTTAACTAGTTAACTCCTTGTATTGATTCCTGCCTTGAGTCTCTTGTCTATTTGTTTGTGGCTAGGGTTTTCTTTGTCACCCCCTGCTGTGTTGTATGGTGTTTTCTCAGTCTTCCAGGGTTTCATTTCATAGTGTTGTGTTTATGTGTTTATGTTATTTTTTGTACGATGTTGTTCTCTCCCATTAAACAGAGTTAATTAGTTAACTCCCTGTCTTCGTTTGTTTTTGTTGTCCAGGCATATGTACCTATACTCACATGTTGTTGAACACAAAGATTTTAGGCAGTGCAGTTCTCCTAAAAGGATTCGTGAGGTCTTGCAGTCCATATCTCCTAGCAGATTACAAATGCTTGAGAATTATGGACTGGATTCATTTGCTCAAATTTTGTTACTGCAATTGATTCTGGTGTGTTGACCTGGGTACTTAAACAGTATGACTACAACTCAAATTCTATCTGCCTCCCTACTGGTACGAAGAAGAAGTTATCAGTCAAAGATTACAGAAGTGTATATCCTGTTCCTGCTGGGAGATTACTGTGCCGTCATTGTCAAGTCTTCCAACTCAAAACTTCACAGAATTCATTAAACAGTTCAAATTGGTCTCCCTCAAAGGAGGATACACGGTTAAATCAATTGGAGAAGCATTGTTCGACACTGATATTTCAGATGTTGATTGGTTTGCCCTGTTCTTTCTTTATCTAATTGGCTGTTTATTTTGTCCCACCACGTCTCACACGGTCGACATTCGGTATTTGTGAGGGGTGAGAATCTGGATAATTTTAAGACATACAATTGGGCAAAGTTCGGATTTGCTAATTTCAAGTCTGGAATGTTTACAACTAAGGGCAACAAGAATATTGCAGCGGATGTTCATTTTCTATCTGTAAGTTCTCTTCTGTTTAATGTTAAATATTGATCAGTTAACTAGATAACCAATTAAATAGATACCATCTTAAAATGTGTTAACTAGTTATCTGTTACTTTAACTGTTTAATTTAGATAACTAGTTAACTGGCTAATACGTTAACTAGATAACATGTTCACTGGTTAATTAACTAGTTTACTTATCAGCTACCTTGTTGTTTTCCCTTTCTACTGTTTGATAATCAGTTAATCTTTACTAACTGATTTCATTTCCCCCCAGGTGATATACCTTGTGGCATGTAATGACTTTAAGGGACGTGGTGATGGGGGTGTGTGTATTGCATCACTTCACCAACGAGAAAATTAAAGATTACACGAATGCTGCAATTGCCAAATACTATGAGGTTAAAAACATATTTATCGATGAAGTTGATAAAGTTGAAGAAGATGATGATAAAGAAGATGTGTTGTTGGTGAAGATGCTGCTGATGCAATTGCCAGGAAAAAGGGTAAGAAGGTTGTGGATGTTGATCATGTTGTTGTTCGCAAGGGTGGCAAGAAAGTTGCTGCATCACGTCAACAAACTATTACTGTTACTGAAAAAGGGGTATCCATTGCTGATTCACCTTCAAAAAGGAGCAAGAAGGCAGTGAATGTAGTGGCCACCACTATAAAAAGGGGTAGGACTGAGCATGAAAATGTGGTTGGTGATTCGAAAAAGCAGCGCCCTGATATTGTTTTGCCATCTTCTGAATTATTTGACTCTGCTCTTGCATCACGGACGGAGATAACTAGTTAACAATAATAATGAGTTAACCAATTATCTGTTAACTAGTTAAATATTCATCAGTTAACTCGATAACTTATTACCCAGATAACTAGTTAACTAGTTAACCTTCTTACTTAGATATGTGTGTTTTATGTTTTTCAGGCTATTTTATTGAGGGCTAATCTGGCTAGGGCTTGTGACCAATGTTTACATCTGATTCCTGAATACAAATCATCAATTGCTGCCCTAGATGCTTTCATTGATTCATCTGCTGAGCATGGTGTTTCTGGGGTTGGTGGTAAGACGTCTGATGAGGTTGCTGATACTACTACTGATGATGTTTCTGCTGATGTTACTACTGACTAAGCCTTTGCTCCTGTACCTGACGCCGCTGCTCCTATACTTGATGTCACTGATGCTGATGTACCTGCTACTGATGCTGCTGTCAATGATGCTACTGGTGATGATGCTGCTGCCCAAGGTAATGAGAGAATTGATGATGTTGAGAGAACTAATAAAAATGATGATAAGGATGAGGATTCTGATGATAGTGACAAAGATGATGCTGATGATAAGGATGAGGATTCTGATGATAGTGACGGAGATGATGCTGATGATGATGGAGGTAAAAAAGATGATACCAACGACGATGATGCGGTGATAACGAATGGATATTCCTGTTACAGATGATGCTATTCCTGAAGGAAACCAGGAGACGAACGTACCAGCCCAAACTGATGCCTCCATCCCCGAAGAATCTGGTAAATAACCAACTAATAGTGTTGTGGGACCTCATAGGAGTTCTTTTGTGGATTACTCTGCTCTATCGAAGGATGATCAGGAAGCACTTGATGATATCGTTAGTGTGATCATTTCTGATGATGATGGAAAGAAGGCAAACTATTCAGGATATGACCTGCATTGCTCTCCCAAGTCCCCTCCTCATGTTGGTATTGTCCCTCCTAAAGTCTCAAGTCCATTGGAAAATCTTGTGCATGCTATACAAATGAAGGAAGTTGGAGGTATTTTTTCATTTTATATAAATTAGTTATCTGATTTTTGTTTCAACTAAATATCTGTTGTTTGGTTATCTAGTTAACCATCTAACATTTGGTTATCTAGTTAACTGTTATATTTTTGGCTGCTAATATGTTATTTATTTGTTTAAAAATAATAGATTCAACCAGTGAGCTTAAGCATATGGTGATCCCAGATACCTATAGTTTAGGTAAGAAAGGATCTAGCAGCAACACTATGGTGTCTAAACAAGTTACTTCTCCAATTCCTATAGCACAATTTGGAAGTGCTTCAAAGATAAGTACTTCAGTACCGAAGCAAAGTGCTCCAATAGCAGCTGTCCCTGTAAAGATTTTGAAATCTGCTACTGTTACTGAAGTTCCCGTACTTCGGTCTGGAACTGCTGTCAAAGATTATCAACATGGGGGTTTAAACTATGTTGTTGCATACTGCATCAACTAATCTCTTGATCCGTAAGTAAATAGGACCATGGAATGTTAACTAGTTTTCTTTTTTAGCTTGGTTAACTTGTTAACTTGTTATATTTTTTTCTAGGGAGGAGCCAGTATACAATGTCAAAGATGGTCCATTGGCAGAGTCAGATTTGTCTTTGAATAGAGAAGAAATCAGGTCCCTTCTACCTGATAGTGAACTATCAGTTGCCGTACTGGATTCATACTCTGATTTACTGAACAGAAGATCAGTCATCAATGGCAATATCATTAAGAGATGGATTTTTAAGGAAAAATTCGTGGTTAGTTTTCTTTTTTTTTAATGTTTTATGTAGGTTTTTTTAATTAACTAGTTAACTAGTTAACATTTCTGTTAACTAGTTAACTAGTTAACTTTTCTGATAACTAGTTAACTAGTTAACTTTTCTGATAACTAGTTAACTAGCGATGTTCGTTTCTATTTTGTAGCGCACTCTGTTCCCAAACGTGAACGAAGCTCAACCATCACAAGGCAGTATGTATGCTGAAGTTGCAGACACAATCGATTTTAGTTGGGCTAAAAATCATGACTTCAGCGAAGTTGATTACATAAGTAACTTTTTTGTGTTCTGTTGTGTTTTAGTTTTTTTTTTGTTTTTTTTTCGTGTCTAATAATTGTTTCTTTTATTTCCCAGTTCTTCATGCCAGTGAGACATAATTTCAATTATGTTGTGTTGGTCATTGATAATGTGCATAAGAAGTATCACTTCCTTGACACCTTGCAAGAGACTGATTTCAAAAAACATTACAAGAGTCGTTGTGAGAAAGTCATTGGCTTTATTGATGCATTCTTGGCTGAGAAGTACAAAGACAAGCCAAAAAAGAAGCCTAGAAGGAAAGCTCTCGTTTACCAATGGAATGTCTTGAAGAAGATTAAGCGTATAGACACAAAGGATTCTGGAATTTATGCTATCAACTGGTTTGAGGAATGGGAAGGAAAATATGAGGGGAAGATGTCATCAAAGTGGGGTGACAAAGCTTATATTGAGAGGAGGAGGATGGGCATTTGTCATATTTGATCTTTGGTGAGGGAAACATATTGCTGCCCGAGATCCGAGAAAAAGCCAAGTAAATCAGCTAGGATAAGGGAATGGGTTTGGGTGTATTTTTAAGGATGTATGCACAGTTATTTTTGTGTTTTTCTTTTGTTTTTGTGCAAACAATATGTTAAGTAGACAATGTGTATGCACAGTTATGTGTGGTAAGAACAGTTTGTTATCCTACTGTGTTTGCTATCCTAAACATTTTTTGTAACTTTACTGTTGGGTTAACTAGTTAATAACTTCCTGTATTAACTAGATATCTAGTTAGGGGTTAACTAGATAACTTCATATGTGTACCTAGATAACTTTCAGTAAGTTATCTAGTTAACCAATTAACTAGGTAACACAATGCACCTAACCAGTTAACTAGATAACATAGTAAGTTATCTAGTTAACTAGGTAACATAATGCACCTAACCAGTTAACTTATATAAGTTAACTTTTCTTTGTTAACTAGTTAACAAAGTTGGTTAACTAATTAACAAATTCAGCATTCAACATACAAACCAAATTAAGAAATAGCTTTTTAACTAATTTGGAAATTCATCATTCAACATACAAACCAAATTAAGCAAAAGGTTAACTACAGTAATCTCTGTAGTCATGGAAATTCAACAACATCGAAATAAAACCAAGAGGTTCGTGTCATGAAATAAAACAAATAGCTTCTAGCGCAGCAAGCTTTTGCCTCCTTCTTTAACATTGTCCCTCTATTTTCTCTCCCAATAAGCAAAGAGTGGTTCTTCTATGATTTTTTTCTGGTCATGTTGTTTGATTTTGAGCAGCTGAAGTTTGTCTCTAGCTGTTAAGATAGGTCCTGCATTTGGTAACAAACACAGTTAACTAGTTAACTAGTTTCAAAGTTAACCAGTTATCAAGAACAGTTAACTAGTTATCAGGATCTCAGTTAAGAATATGTGTTTACCTCCAAAATATCTATATCATGGGTTCAAATGAACCACAGCTCTTTTTGCACGCAAAGCGTCATTCTTCACCTTGTCAATATTCTTTTGTCTTTTCTTGAAGATTGCTTCTTCAACGATGCTTTTCTTCCTCTTCTGTGAGTTAAATGGGTCTTGTCTATTTTTGAAGCCCACTATTTCCACGCTCGATGTCGATGTAGCAGCAACTGACATTGTTCCCCCATCTGTTACTAAGACAGATCCTGGGGGGGGGGGAGATGTGATTACTAGTGGAGTTAACTAGTTAACAAACAATTCTAATAAGGTAAATAGATAACTAGATAACTGTGTGATAACTATTTAACTAGTTAACTAGATAACAAGTAGTTAACTAGATAACCAGTAGGCAGTTAATAAGCATATATAACAATTTGCTGGACAAAATAATTTAATTTTTGTTACCTTCTGAATTAGATGCTCCTCCTGAATGAGCTGTTTCAGCATTATCTCCAATCTCTGGTAGTCCTTCTGTTTCCCTAAGTAATGTATGAAACGTGTCTATTACACGTTTAAATGCTGCATCATTCCAAACTGATCTATTCATCAGTGTTACAGTCATAGCTGACATAGTCTGCATCCTCCTGGTTATCATAGCTTGTCTCGGCAAGATAACTTCAGCGGGAAATTCGAACTCGAAACCATCCCTAGCACTTCGTGTCCACCGTTTCATTATATATTGGGCTGGGATATCTTTGTACCTCAGCTGTCCTGTGTTAAAGAACAAACAATCAAGGCATCTCATAAGGTGCCGACACCACCACCCACAAGTGTCGTACATCCTGCAGGTGCACCAGAACTGAAGCTTGTCATCATTGATGAGAACCATCCTTTCATCAAGTCTTGTGTTGTCGCGCCCCCACTTGTATATTTTAAATGCCATCCCCATCTCATTATCGTTCACTTCATCTCTACCTATTACATAAGGAGATGACGCAATGCATTCCTCTTGCACCATTGCGAAAATTTCAGGTGTATATAACCATGAAATTTTTTCCAACAATGCTATTTTTGATCTAACATCTGGTTGTCTATCCTTCATAGTAAATTCTTGCCTTCTTCCTTTTTATTCTCAACCAAGCGATTGTACTGTGTGAAAAAACTGCATAAATGGACATTCATTTAAAAATTATCAGTCAAGTTAACTAGTTAACAGATAAATGGTTGACTATTAACTAGTTTCTCGTTAACTAGTTAATAGACAAATGGTTAACTAGTTAACAGATAAATGGTTAACTAGTTAACTAACCTGGCTAGATTCATAGTCGAATCCAAGGCTTTTCTCAGGTTGCTGTTGCATGTCTCACTCATCTGTGAGCTCTTCATCCCAGCACAAAATGATTTCGTATCCAAGCGCTCAACCATTTTTCCTTCAGCTTATACAAGGAATCAGTCCAATTTCCCTTAGCACGGGGGCAGGTCTTTATCAATTCCTTCCAGTGTACTTCAAATTCCTCTTCATTTTCGACATTGAACATCACAAACTTTAAAAGTTCTCTGAATTCTGCATTGTATAGCTTTCCCAAATTTCTTGGCCCATTTTGTAGTATATGGAATGTGCATAGTCATGGAATGTATCTGGGAATTGGGTCTTCACAGCTGCACCTATTGCTGGACATTGATCTGTGAATATCGATTTTGGTTGTCTCCCATCCATGCATTCGAGAAATGTTGCAAATAACCACTCAAATGACTTAGTTGTCTCTTCATAGAGCAATGCTGTTCCAAAAATACACATTTTGTTGTAGTGTGTCTTACCAACAAAGATTGCTGAATAGGGAAAAAAAATTAGTTAATAAGTTAACAGATAACTAGATAGCATTTTAATTGGTTAACTAGATTACCAGATAACGTGTTAACTGGTAAACTAGATAACCATATAACTAGATAACCAGATAACATGTTAACTAGTTAATTAGTTAACTAGATAGCCAGATAACCAGATAACATGTTAACTAGATAACCAGATAACTAGATAACCAGATAACATGTTAACTAGATAACAAGATAACTAGTTATCTAGATAACCAGATAACATGTTAACATGTTTAATTGGTTAACTAGATAACAACGTTAACTGGTTAACCAGATAACTAGATAATGTTATTTAGTTAACAACAAACAGTAATGTGCATGAATGAATACAGATAAAACATACCAAGAGGTCGGTGGTGTTTGTAGTTCTGTAGGTTGTATCAAAGCTGAAGCAATCACCAAAAGCTCGATAGTCCCTACGCATTTGTGCATTTGACCAGAAGATACTTTCAATTTCTGCATCTTCTTCTTTGTCGACTTTTATTGTTGAGTAGTTCCCCTTGTTAATGTTTGATAGTTTTACAAAATAATCAATTAGGAACTCTACAGCCCCTCCCTGCATTTGTCTCTCTCTCCTGGTGCGGATGTGGTTTTTTAAATCTAGATGCGAGAAACTTAGATTTTCAGTCCCACCAGCAGCAATACGCATGGAATCAAAACTAGAACGTACATTGATTCCAGCATCGACATATAGATCAACTATGATTTTATACATGACAAGAATCCTTCTCACACTTCTACTGAAGTGTCTTTCACCCTCTGGTATCATTTCATGGTTGTGTTCATTGTTAAAACTAATGATGATGTACAATCCTGTTTTAAATAGCACAAACAGTTAAATAGTTATCTTGTTAACTTTGTTAACAATTTTACTAGATAACAAGCAGGAAGTTAACTAGTTAACTATAATATAACTTACCTGATTTTTTCTCAAATTTGAGGCTCAACATGGCTTTGCAACCAGACCTTGTTTTACCCCTCTGTCTGGTTTGATTGGCAGGAGCAACTTCGTCATTTTGTTGTACCCCTCCTCGTTTTGTGCATACATGCACAACATAGTATATGTAGTCAACTTTTTGTTTCTTGCTATCAGTATAACCTTCAAGTTGATTCCTAGCATAAAACCCATTATGTTTTGCAAAATCTTTGTAGAAAGCTAATGCATCAGAGGACGATTCAAATTTCAGCATCTTCCATGTTCTCTTATCATCTGGAATGATTGAATCTACAAGTTGATAACAATAATTTAACTTCTATTTAAAAGATGGTACGTATAACTAGAAAACACTTACTTGTTAACTAGTTAACAAACAGTCAACTAGTAAACTTATAACTAGTTAACCGACAGTTATCTAGTTAACAGAAAGTTAACTAGATAACTTATAATTAGATAACACATAATTGTTAACTAGTTAACTTTTAACATAGATAACATTGTTATCTAGTGAACCAGATAACTAGTTATCTCGTTAACCAGTTAACATGTTATCTGGTTAACCAGTTAACAATGTTAACAGGCTTAACTGGTTAACCAGATAAAGGGTTAACTAGATAACATAGATAACAATGTTAACTAGTTAACATGTTATCTAGATAACTTATAATTAGATAACACATAATTGTTAACTAGTTAACTTTTAACATAGATAACATTGTTAACAGATTAATGTTATATAGTTAACAGATTAATGGTTATCTAACAGATTATGTGTTAACAGATTAAAACTTATAACTAGTTAACCGACAGTTATCTAGTTAACAGAATGTTAACTAGATAACTTATAATTAGATAACACATAATTGTTAACTAGTTAACTTTTAACTAGTTAATGGACAAATATCTAATATAACAAGCAAGTTAACTAGATAACAGAGAATGGACTAGTTAACTAGATAACTAGTTAATAAATATTTATCTAGTTAACAATACTTAAAACAGATAGTATAACAAGCAAGTTAACTAGATAACAGAGAATGGACTAGTTAACTAGTTAACTAACTAGTTAATCAACAGATAGTTATCTTGTTAACAATTATACTTTCTTACCTATTGAAATTGAATTAGTCTCATCCAGAGGATCTTCAAGATTTTATTTCTGATTGCACTTGATCGGAGTTGCTGTGGACTTGATCGGAGTTGCAGAGGACTTGATCGGAGTTGCAGAGGAGCTGATCGGAGTTGCAGAGGACTTGATCGGAGTTGCTGTGGACTAGATCGGAGTTGATGTGGACTTGATCGGAGTTGATGTGGACTTGATCGGAGTTGCAGAGGACTTGATCGGAGTTGCAGAGGAGCTGATCGGAGTTGCAGAGGACTTGATCGGAGTTGCTGTGGACTTGATCGGAGTTGCTGTGGAGCTGATCGGAGTTGCTGTGGAGCTGATCGGAGTTCATGTTCGAAAATCGGAGGAGGAAATCGGAGTTCAATTTTGGGAGGAAATCAGAATTAATCTTCTGAGAAATCAAAATAAGGTAAGTTTGGATTTTCCCGCTGATTTTTAGGGGGGGGGGGGTTGGGGAGTTTTAAGTTGACGATTTTACCCCTGCTAGGGTTGTGGCGTTTTGGGCTTCGGCCTGCGATGCACTGGATCACAGGTCCAGTAGTCCGGTTTGGAACAGTCCAAACTCTATCTCTTGGACGCAGATCCCTTTGCCTATTTTTAACAGGTAGTTTAATCTTTTATTATGAAATTTTAATTTTAATTTCTTTAAAAATATTCTTTTGTCAACTCTACTTCCTCCGATCACCGACCGTTGACTTTTTTGGTGAGTCTAGTTACAAGACAAAATAACTACTTACATTAGTACAAACAAAAATTATTAGTTTCCATAGACTTTTTCATCCAGTTTTCGTAATTTTTGTAACTAGTTACGAAAACTAATCGAGAAAATCTTGTAACTAGTTACGAAACAAAATAACTAGTTACAAGACAAAATCGTATATCTAGTTAACAAAATCTCGTAACTAGTTACATGATAAAATATTACCCTTGCACAATCCACTACATATACTAGTATGAAATCTAGACATCTCTATTCCTCCCTTTCCGTTGTGTATTTCATCATAACCCCCATATCCCCCACTCCCATACGACAATTAATGTTGGAAATCTGTGCGGTTATGGTTAACCCCACTGATCTTTACGGTTAACCGCACTGCAAAGTCTCCGAACCCACTAACCTTAATTGAACCGCTTTTGAGTTGCGGTTAATCACTACCCGCACCACGGTTATGCGGTTAGGTTAGTGGTTAACCATAATTAGAAAAAATTCAGCAAATCATATGTTTTCTAAGAACCATCGGTAGTCAATATTAACTCGAAAATGCCCAATCTAATCCAAATAACCACAAATTCACAAGTCTAAATTCATAAATTCATAAATATCCAACACACAAAGACACACATTACTAGTTTCAAAATACCTCCTAAAGTCATGAAGTACAAACTATATCTCAAAAACTAAAAAACAAATAAGAAGCTTACATAAGGATACTTCCTCTATAGAACTACTACTAATAACACCAATTCTTTAGTTCTGACAACATGAGTTATATCAACCAAAAAAACTATTTTCAAGCACTACACTTGAGAAGACCAAAACTAATCACATCTACTAACAACCCAGAAAAGAAAAGTATCCCATTTTTCTGCATTCTGATCCTCATTCTGCCACATCAAGCCACTTTTCAATCTCCAAACCTCAAGATTCGAGCACGAATCCAGCATAACACTACCATATTCATCCTTCCAAAACCAGAATCAAATAAGAAGAGTTCAAACACTGCAAAACCATCCATCCTACTGCACTTTTATAGGATCAATTGCACTCTCTCATTTAATCCAAGAGCTTCAGAGGAAATGAGCAGAACACAAGCTACTAGTATTACTAGTATAACTTAAAAATTCAAAATATCTCCAACTTCAAGCTCCATCTTCATTAGCCTTGCAGAGTTGTGACTCGTAGTAATTTCAACTCTATTAATGAAAGAACAACACAATTACAAAATATATATCAAACCGATAAACTGATCCTGGATATTAACCAAGGTAGATAATAGAGATACATATATAATAACTGAATAACATAACAATAGTCATCCATCTTTACATGTTTCTTTATACCAATGACAGTGAAAGAGAAGCCTGCATGTGTGGACTATTCCTTCCCATGCCTAAATTTGACAGAATCAATAGACAATGATAAATTGAGAAAAGAAAACATCATGTTTATTGTCTACTGACTGCTACTTGAATTTCATTTCATATAAGTTACAATCCAATAAAGGCAACTTGCAATGCAGAAATAAGAGAGGAAACTGTTGTGTTTTGGTGCTGAAAGTAGCAGCTATTGCTGCTAGTTTCAGTCACAAAACACTGTTGTAACAGCAGCAATTTCAGGGACAGGTAGCAGGCAGATTGGCAATTTCAGAATGGACAATTCAGCTAATTCCAGGCACAGGAGCAGATTACTCCAAGAACTAAACATCAACTAAGAAATAAAGAAATAGAAGGCTCGGAGCTAATTTACCTACGAATGTCTTCCATCTTCATTCAACTGAGGGAGCATGTCCTATTCCAAGCTATTTTAGAACTGCATCCAAACAAAATAAACTAAACTAATTACTAACAATAAAGATGTAACTATTGAAGTAAACTAACAAACACGAAGTTTAATCTTATCTTACTCGTTTCATATTCTTCATCATGTTCTTCTTCGGGTGTGTCTTTTTCGTCTCTCATGAACAATGTAACTGGACTAGCCCTCAACCAGTCTTCACAACAAATCACAACTTCAACGACATGAGGACTTAATAAGGTTCTAAAATCGTTGAGCACGCGACCACTAGTGCTAAATGCAGAGTCTTTGATATTGGAATTGCCAAAATATCCCTAACCATCTCTGACATTGTGGTTCAAGAAAGCGTTAAGCGTAAGCGAAGCGGTGAGCTACTGCACAGCGCATAACCTGATTAAGCGTAGATTAATCGCGATTAAGCGTTTCTAACAAAACGTACAAAATATATTAAATATTTTGCATATTGACCATACTACTTAATAAGGTTCAAGGTTCAAACATAAGCATTGTTCAAGACTTCAAGTTCAACAAGAAAATTAACATAAAAGCATGATAAGATAAGCCATAAAGGCAATGTTAGGCTCATAGCCACATTTATCACTCGTCGTCATCCTCATATGTGCCTCCAACCACCACGTCATCTTCATCATCCTCGAAAGTAATGTCTTCAATCTCCTCATCCTCATCTGCATCATCTTCAGACTCAAATTCTTCATCATTGAGGTCTCTCACTCTTGCACTTCTACGAAGTTCAAGTTGCTCATTGGTTCCAATAACATTATCAAGCTCCATCCATGTCATGTCGGGTATTGGACACTCTTCCTCATCATCCCTGAACAAATGCAATGTACTTGCATCCCCTCCCTCAACTAAAAAGCCTTGTGCTTCGGTTGCATCAGTACTAAGAAGAATGTCAGCTTTCTTATTCTCTTTGATCCTCTTCTTCTTCGACATCAACTTGGAGTTGAACTGAATGTACACCAGTTGGTTCAGGCGACTCGTTGTAAGTCTGTTCCTTTTCTTGTGTATCTGCAAGTACAATTGATCCTTTTAAGTACAATACCAGATTGAATCCCAATTGCACTTGATCTTGTTCAAATTTGTTGGGTCAGCTATTGTTCCATAGTTCCATCCTATATCATCCGACTTTCTCTTCAAGGCATTCAGAGTTTCAGAGTTCGTTGCAGCAGCCTCTTCCATTTCACCTAAATCAATCAATAACACCATTCATTCAACATACTTAATCAATAACACCCACCAATAGACCATCCCCTCCCTGCCACAACAAACAATTAATCCCCTGCCACCAATACACCTTCCCCTCCCTGCCACAACAAACAATTAATCCCCTGCCACAACTATTATCCCCTACCCATTTGACCCCATATGCCAACCACAACAACTATACCCCCAAAATTTTACCCTAGCCGGCCACAACTACACCCCCCAACATTTGGACCCCCTGCCACAACAACCTGCACTTCACCATTTTCAACAACCAGCCACAACTGGAAAGAGGAAGGGAGGCAATACTCACGAGTTCGGTAGAGACGACGTCAGCGGGGGCGGGAAGAGACGACGTCGGAGTTGCGGAGAAGCTTGCGGAACTGAGGCGCTTGCGGGGAAGAGGAAGAAGAAGCAGAGAAGAAGAATAAGCGAGCTGGCCAAAGGGAAGAAGAAGAAGAAGCAGAGAAGAAGAAGAAGAGAAGAAGAAGAAGAGTTGACGGCGGAGGAAGAAGAAGATAATGGAAAGTGAATAATGATGAAAGAGAGAGAGAAGATAGGTTTAGGTTTTCCCGATTTTTTAAATCAGATCAGTTTTTTTTTTTATAATTAAAGCGTATTAATCGCCGCTTACGCTGATTAATCGCCGCTCGGCACCGATTAATCGACGATCACCACTGATTAAGCGTTTGGCCGCTTAATTCACCGCTTTCAGGTTAATCTGTGCGGAATGCTACCGCACAGCGCTTAATCGCGATTAAGCGGCCGCTTAATACCGCTTTCTTGAACCCTGTCTGACAATATAGGAAAACGCATAGCATGGTACAAAGACCACCAACCCAATATATCAAACTTGTCAACCACAAAGTTCCCATTGTCCTTTCGATTTGGCTCCTTAAACTGCTTTTCTGCTAAGTATAAATCCAAATCAGAAGTTTCAGATTCTTCATCTTCATCATCGCTATCGACAAGGAGAGTACTACAAGATCCTCTAACAACTGTCTACAACTGATCAGTGGCATAAGAATCCAAATCAGAAGCATTGGTCCTTGTACTTGAATCGAGGTTGTTGTTGGAGTTTGAGTCAACATCTTCTTGTATGCATCGAACATCTCATAAAGCGCCTCCTTCACTTCTTTAGCTGATTAACTGTACCAATTCAACAAGCACCACAAAAGTGAACCTCATTGTCATATCTTATGAAACACTCAGTAACAAGGACAACTGTTTTCCCAGAGTAACTCGAACAAGAAAAGGACTCTTCATTCGGATTCTAGCCCGTAGCTTTTCATTATTCTTCATCACGAGTACAATACAATCATCAAAGAAGCAATAGCTGACAACAAATTATCAACAGCATCACTCGTGTTAAAAAGAGTAAATGAATTGGTGAAAGAAACTGTAAGTTAACTGAAAAGGGTTATTCTTTTGACAAAATGAAGAAGCTCTCAATCCTCGTTCCAAACAAATGAGCTGCCAGGCAGTCAAAAACTGCCTCAAACAGCCGAGTGCAGCCTTTAAATATTGGACAGAGTCTCAGCTTCTACTGCCTCTACATGGTTCTTCAATCAGAGCAGCCGATTCCTCGGAAGAACCTGGCCAAAATGGTGAAAGTGCAACTACCTTCCCTATTATGATTAGGGTAGGAGAAATTAATCCCGCTACCGTAATTTGATCAGCAAGATCCTTCAGTTCTGCAAACACCTGTACATTGTGGAGCAGAACAATCAGAAGGGTGAAAAACATAAACAACTATCTTTCACCAAGTTGAAAAGGTAGTAGCTTTGAGCTTACAATGCGCTGCTGGGGTGTCGTTCCTCTCTCAACCGCAGCAGCTGGAGTGTTCATTGGCAAGCCATGATGGATTAACTTTTTAGCAAGAGATGGGAGTGTAGCCAAACCCATGTAAACAACTAAGGTTGAATCAGGGTCAGCTGCATTCTCTGCAACATATAGTGGATCCATTCCACCTTTCCGTGAATGTCCTGTAAGAAACCTAACGCTAGTTGCAACCCCTCGGTGAGTTAATGGAATCCCCAGCTCTGCTGAAATTCCTGAAGCAGCTGTTATGCCTGCACTTGCATTTACACCAACAATGTAATTATTAGCACATACAAATGTAGGGCAGTTCCGCAGCCATTTCAAACTTTTCACTGATAGGGGAAGTGTTTAACAAGTGAAGAAGATGATTTTGAAGTCAGCACCTGGAATAACCTTAACTTGGATTCCTTGCTTCTGTAGAAAATCCATCTCCTCCCCACCTCTTCCAAACACCTAGAAAGTCCAAGTAGGATAGCGTGTGTCAATCAAGGACTCAACTAAAAGGAGCATAAAACTGTAGCAATTCAAGAGCTCATCAAATCAATAGCAAGTAGGCAAACTATGTTCATACCAGAGGATCCCCTCCTTTAAGCCTGACAACAGTAGCGCCAGCTTCAGCAAAGCTCAGAAGCAATTCGTGTATCTCCTCCTGAACAAAAAAATTCCATACATTAGCCCCAAAGTTCATGGAATGAGAAATACTGTCAGTTTTAAACCTTCATATCTAATGTCCTGTAATTGCTGTTGACCACAAATGCAATTTCCCCAAAAATGGAGTGAATCAAACAAGTGTTTATCATTGGTTTTGAGTTAGGAATCTGACCTGGGTTCTGCTATGGTAGCCAGCAGTCTTGCCAACATAAAGCAATCGAGCATCAGGGCCAACCAAATCAAGAACATCATTGGACACCAATCGATCATACAACAAGAGATCGGCTTTCTGTATAACTCTAAGAGCCTTAACGGTCAATAGGTCAGGGTCTCCAGGGCCGGTGCCGACCAAGAACACACTCCCGCATTTCTTCAATTCTCCGCCGCAACCAGACTCATCTTCTCGCCTCTTATCCTTGAGTACCTGGAGCAGCTTCTTCAGCTCGGGCAGCTGCAAAGCGATGTCGTTACGCCTGATTGAATCTTCGTCGCTGTGATGGTCAGGGATTGGAAGGAGCCCAGATGCAGCGAAGGAAGAAGATTCGGATTGGGATTGGTGTTGGTAAAGCCAATGGTCCCGTCGGTATTGCTGGGGAGAGTGTTTTTCAGTGAAAGGGGAAGCGGAGCTCCGACATCGGAAGGGAAATGGGTTATGGGGAAATGGTAAAGAGGAGGAAGCGAAAGAGGAGGAAGAGGAAGATGGGGAGTAAGGAGAGTGGGGAAGATGGGGAAGCTTGTAAACAGAAGCTGCCGCCATAACTGGGATTGGTGAATGAGGGATTGGTTACTGGAGAGAAACGCAGCAGCAGCAGCATATTTAAGAGTAAGAAAGAAAGAAAAAAATGGCCTTTGCGGCGTTCGGAGCGTTATTCTTTTGGCCTTTTGGAGTTCATATAAGAACCCTTCCTTCTCATAAAGTCACCGTTTATTGTATGCCTGTATATAAAGGCCAAACAGGTGATAAAAGGATTTTTACCAAGGTCGTATTCCACGGGGTCCTCTCATAAACCAATACTCACACTTCTCATAGACGGTCTAAACATTTGAAATTGGTTTGGGTTGATTTAGAAATTCAGAAACAAAGGTAAAGAAATGCAATACTAACAAAGACTAAGCAAGAGAGAAAGGTGGTTCAAATCAAAGACAAAGGGGGCTCTCTTGGTGGGTAGTTTCATCATGCTCAAGATGACTAATTGAACAAACAAGCCAATTAAGATCGAGTTTGCATTCGGATGACCATGCATTTCACTTCTATAGACTCAATGCACTCTCGTAGCACCAAATCCCTATCCTAATACCACTCAACTTAGGCTCTCGCTCTCAAGCTAAGTGAAAAAGGATGCATTCTAAGTGTTTGATGAAATGCCAAGCCTCAAGACCCTCTCTTAAGACTCTATGACCACAAGGCTAGGCACAACACTCTCATATCAATGCCCTAACACTAAGAGATTCACCAAAAAGCCTTTTCAAACTCAATTGAATGAAAATCCACATGCACACCAAGTGTTCGATAAAATGCCCAAGAGAGAAATCAAGTGAAAATGGTTGAAATAAGATGATCTAATCTCTTAGAACACACTCATTTCAATCCCTAGACCTACAATCTATGCAATCCAAGCACTCTCATGCATCAAATCACAATGAATGGACCAAATCAAGCAAACATGGCATAAAATGGCATTAAGAACAAGTCTAGGAATCATCCTCATACAACCAAGATCAAACATGGCAAGTTCTATACAATCATCCCTCTATCATAGCACAACTAATCTACCCATCCAAGATGAACCCTAGAAACTCAGCCACACATGGCCAAGGGAGTAAAGAGAGAAGAAGGAAGAATGGTCACCAAGAACACCATGGATGAATCCTTGAGATGATCTTCACTTCTCCACTTGTAAGCACTTCTCCCAAGGTTTGTTGGCTTCAATCCTAGCTCCAATGGCTTCAAATTGCTCCAAAAACGTGTTCTAGGGTTTGAGGGTTCGTGGGTATGTGTTTTGGGTTCAAGAGAGGTGATAGAATTCTCCAAAATGGCCAAAAACAAGAGTATTTATAGTGCAGGGGACAGTGCACGGCGTGCACCCCTGCACTCTGCAGAAAGCTCGATCTTGCAATGCTCATATCTCCCTCGTCCGGACTCCAAATGACCTCCCGTTTGCTCCTATGCGCTCCTTGTCATCCGTACTTTGATGCCATAACCTGAAAATGCACAGAGGCAACTCCAATAGCCCACGAATTTGGCTCCAAAGTGGCAACCGGACAACAAAATGACACTTTGCACAAAACTTCAATAAAAGCATATAAGTCATGTCATTTCACGAATAAACACGGGCATTTCATAGGTCATTCATAAGCTTAAAATGCACTAATTAAAGTCACATCAAATTCCCCTACGACTAAGCTTTGCTTGTCCTCAAGCAAATGAATTAGAAAACATCCAAGTTCACAAATGACAAGTTCGGTCCATTGAGATTCACGCAATCACAATTTAGCTTAAACTGTTCCACGAACAAACTAAACCTACACATGCAAGAACATCAACCAAACAAGTCTAAACCTCACTAATTTCTGCACACTTCAAGTAGTGGTTGATTGGGATACAGCAAAACCGACCACGACAACACCAACTCTAATCAAAAGGACTTGAAATCGGAACATGGATCGTGAGTGGCGAGTGATTATGATGTGGCTATCGACTCGACTTCATCCGCTTCTAGATCCGCACTTTACAAACTCTGGCTAGGATCAAGGGCTACATTTGAGAACTCTTTTTCTTTCTTTTCTTTTCTTTTTTTTCTTACTGCATACTAGTGCTCGATTCAACACTTCACTTAGGTGTTGAACCTGCCTAGCTCACAGCCTTTGCCCTTTTGCTTAGTGTTCAACCCGACACTTCACTTAGGTGCCGAGCTTGCCTAGCTTTTCTTTTGAGCATTTTTTTTTTTCACAATTTAGCCACTTGATCCTTAGCCCTTTACAACTTCCACACAAGATTTCGAATTGGATTCCGTCTAATCTCAAGCCACAATCACGAAGGATCAAAAAGGGTAAAGAAAGACATGGAAAAGGGGTGAAAATTCTGATTGCCTTCATCATTTTAGACCGGTGTTATCGAGCGGTACAAAAACACGTATCAAACCAGTCAACCAACATACAAGAGTGATAAAATCTCAGTTCTGGCCCAGACTCATTTGATATTAGTGCTAACATGCTGGTTATAGGTTCTAAGTAGGACAGTCTAAACGTCATTGTGAGAACTTGAAGTCAATTAAACACCAAAAGTCAAGAACCGAACGATTCTACAATAGAGGAATTCGACATTCAATTAAGATCATGCAACACATCAAAACATAGCTTAAGACTTCTACCGACAAATAATCACACCAAACCTCAAACTCCCCTACGACTAACATGAGCATTGTCCTCAATGATCAAGAGAGAGAGAGGATAAGGTGGAACGAATATACCGCGCGGTGAAGAAGAGGAGCCGGAGATGGAATCCCGGGTCAAGTAACCTGTTCAGGACGAGGACCTGAATCAGGGGTACCTGTAGAAAACAAGGGAGGGCACACCACTCAAACACAACCCATAGTCGACAAGATGAGAGTACGGATGAGATGTGTGATCCAACAACATGACAAGTTCAAAGCCAGAAATGAAAAGAGAAAATCAGAAGTCAAACACAACAAAACATGCAGTCATAAACAGAAATAAAAGAAAGGAAAAATCCAAAGTCCTGAGAAGTGGTGAGTGATCCTGTGGCTCTCAGTGGGGTGGTGGTCGTGGGTGCCCAGGCCACTGTGACCATGGATGGTAGCCTTCAAACGGGGGAGGCGGTGGAAAGACTGCCCAAGTGCTGGAGGGGCCGGACTCAGAGTGGAAGCTCTCCTGGTAGTAGTAGGACTGATGCTGCTGCCAGTACTGAGAATGCTGAATCTGAGTCATCTGGATACCCTGAAACTGCTGAACCTCATGCACCTGAGCAAGCTGCTGTCCATAGAACTGCTGGCTCTCAAAGTCCCTAGCATTGTACGCCTCTAGGTTCTGAACTCTCCTGTTAAGATCCTGTATCGCCGCACTGTCTCTCCTCTGTCCCTCACGAATATCCTCCACTACGGTTGTGAGGCGACCCATCCCGAGATAAGCTCATGAAGCGAAGTAGGGTCGATCTCGACATCCTCCTCATCACTGTCATCATCTGAGACCCGACAAGTCGGAACCAGAAGGTCTGTGATCTGAGCTGTAGGTAGGACAATCCTCAAGAGAACTGGTCGAGGCTCGACAAATGCTGGAGCAGGACCAAAAGCATCAAGGCACTCATACCCACGCACCAACCTGGTCACAAATCCTCCTCCCAGCAGAACACCAGTAGTGTCATTAGCTTGTATCTGAAGGAGGGCTCCTAGCACTAAATCACCTAGATGCAGCTTGATGCCCCTCTCCAAGCAATAAAAGAGAAACAAATCTCTGACTGAGACTACACCTGGAGAGGAGGATGACTTCCTGTGGGTGATGGAGTGCCGGAAGAAGTGATGGAGGAGCTTCAGCATAGGCCGATTCACTTCTGTGACCTTGGATGAGCGAGCTGAATAACCTCTAGTCCTCGGTGCAATTTCCTTGAAGAATGCACTCTTCGCGTCCCCCGCAAGAGAAGATATGAGAGCCAACCCAGAGAGCTCGCCACTTTGAACCTCCACCCACTCATAGAACCCAAGGCGGTATCCAAACTCGTCAATGGAGCACACACGCGCCATCCCGCCGAGCCTGAAGCGCACACAAACCTCACTAGTGGTCTCGTGACACTCCACGGTGAGAGTGCTCAAGAACTCCTTTGTAGGCCACACATACGCCCTCTCGTCAACCTCCAAGAGCGGCCAAATACCGGCTCCATCAGCCAAAGTCTTCAAAGCATCCAACCAACCATCATGACTCTGCAACCCCTCAAAATCAAATCTACCCTGCCTCGCCACAGGCCATCTTGCCATAACCTGATAACGACTGTAAGCCCGATCCCTGGGGTCGAAGTCGAAGATCCTCTGAACCACTGACTCAGGAGGGTCGACGCCACGAGGAGCTGGAGGCGGCGAAGGCGACCGTGGTGGAGGAGCAGAAGACTCCCCAGTCTGTCCCTTCCGCTTCTTGGAAGCTGGTGCCTTGGATCGCTTGGGGGCGGAGGATGAAGAAGCTGCTTTACCCTTAGGAGGCATCCTGCAAAAGAAGTGCAAACAAAGAATCAACAAGAAGGGCACACTCCTAACACAAACCCTATCAAGACGCCTAGTCATAACACATGATCAAAACATTGAGCACAACATTGAGCACGATTCAAGATCATCAAGTTAAAGTGCAACAACCTATGCTAGCAAAAATCAAATCATTGAAATCCACAGTTAAGCAAAAGGCATGCATCATGGATCAAAAACACGAATCAAGAACATATAAGCCTAAGTCCACACAATGTAAGGAGGAATGTACAAAAATAAATTAACGAGTGGTGATTAACCACACCCCTCCTCACACAAAGAATCGAATTCAGCCCCTGAATTCAGAACCGAAAGGATCAACTGATAGACCACAATGAAATTCAGGGAACAAGAAGACAAGTCATAACATAAGAGCATTAGCATCTATACTGAAGCTCAGCACTCAGGAGCACAATCAACACAAATCAATCCAAACCTGAGACACACCGCACCACAATGACTGAAGCAAACGAATAAGCACAAATGAGTTGGACCATCCAAAACCCTATATTGCTCATTTAGCACTCAACACCACAACACCACAAAACCACTGACCAAAACCAAGCAAGGGATGCGGAACAATCCAAGAATAAGATCAATTAATGAAGGTCCAACAAGCTAATTACAATCTGCCCTCCATCAAGCTACCAACAATCCTAATCAAGTCCACCCCACTGCCCAAAAATCAAGCCAAGTGATGTAAATCAATCAAAAAGCAAATCACACCAACTGCCACACGATGTAGCTCATAAGCAACGCTCACACTAAATAACAGCACCAATCCAACCCCAGCAAAGTAGAACCAACTGGAATGCAACGAAGAACAACCCAATGAACCAACTGCCAACACACAATTCAGCACTGAAACACGAATGAAGCAATGAAGCATTGCACAACCCAAGCTGGTCACCAACCAAGCACCCAGCAAGACCAAACAACTAAAATCGCTAGAAAAGAAGAAGGAAACCTGCTGGCGACGGTTGGGAAAGGGGAAGCTGGAGTTGGCTGGGCGACTGATCGGAGTGGCGGCGGCTGGCGGACGAAAGAATGAGAGGGGCGGGGTCGGGTCGGGGTCGGTCGATTGAAGTCGGCGGCGGGCAGGGCTGGGCAGATGGGAGCCGGCGGCGGCGGCTGGGCGGACGGATGGAAAGAATCGGCGGCGGGCAGGTTGTTGGCAGGTGGGAAGTCGGCGGCGGCGAGGTGGCGTGGTCGGGTGGGGCTGGGCAGGTGGGCGGCTGGAGCTGGCTGGCGGAAGGAAGGTCGGCGGTCGGGTTAGTTGATGTGGGTGGTGGCGGCGGCTACTGGAGCTGGCTTCGGTGGCGGACTTGAGAGAGAGACGGGTGCTGGGCTGGGGAAGTCGAGGAAAGGGATAAGGGGGGTTGGGTTTAGTTGGGTGGGTCAGCCGGGTCGGGTGAGTGGGTCGGTTAGTTCGGGCGGGTGAGTTGGCTTGGTTTGGGGTAGGGGTGAGTGAGTGGGTCGGGTCGGGTCAGCTGGGCAAGCGAGTTGGGTGAACCAAAACCAAACCGAACAATGACTCAAACCAGAAAATCAAGAATCAGATGACTCAACCCTGACCAAACCGAAACAATGTAAAGGGAAAGATCAGGTGCACGGCGTGCAAGGGTGCACGGCGTGCACCCTGGAGGTGAAAAATTTTTCGGAACCTCCTAGACAGCACGTGCACCAAACCGTGCACGGTGCACGGCGTGCATCATGCACGACGTGCACCTTGGAGCTGAAAACTTTTCGAATCCTCCTGGACAGCACGTGCACCAAACCGTGCACGGTGCACGGCGTGCATCATGCACGGCGTGCACCTCCTCAGCTAAAAAAAAACAAATTTTCACCTCGACGAAAAACGACCAAAACACTGTCAAATCAACCCAAAACGGACCCCGAACTTCAGAATTTCAACGCCTACGAGACCACAAAGGACACCACAACAACTCAAGGACCTAGAACACCACAAAAACACACAATCACGCAATCAAATAAAGAAGAAAAGACATGAAAAACACTCGGGTTGCCTCCCGAGAAGCGCTTGTTTAACGTCTTAAGCTCGACGAAGCAAGGAACACTCAAGGCACGACCAAAGACAAGACCTCAACAGCACCTATAGTATCACTAACAACATAATGCTTAAGTCTATGGCCATTCACCTTAAAAGGTTCGGTTTGGGATGGAGAGATTACCTCGATGGTGCCATAAGGAAAAACATGAGTTACCGTAAAGGGGCCGGACCAACGAGACCTCAATTTCCCGGGAAAGAGCTTGAGCCGAGAGTTGTATAGGAGAACTTGATCACCAACTTTGAAATCCTTGCCCGGCTTCAAACGGGAGTCATGAATGAGCTTCGTCCTCTCCTTGTAAAGCTTTGCATTCTCATATGCATGATGGCGATACTCCTCGAGCTCATGTACCTGAAACTTACGCTCTTCTCCTGCGAGACTCATATCAAGGTTTAGAAATTTCAAGGCCCAATAAGCTCAGTGCTCGAGCTCTACCGGCAAATGGCATGCTTTGCCATAGACCATCCTATAGGGAGTAGTGCCTATAGGGGTCTTGTAGGCCGTGCGGTAGGCCCATAGAGCGTCATCAAGCTTCTTCGACCAATCTTTCCGTGATTGGTCGACCGTCTTCTCTAAGATTCTCTTAAGTTCCCTATTGGTCACCTCGGCTTGGCCACTAGTTTGAGGGTGATACGAGGTGGACATCCGATGAGTGACGCCAAACCGGTGGCATACTCTATCGAATTGCCCTTGAAAATGAGTACCTCGATCACTAATGATAGCACGAGGGGTACCAAAACGGGTGAACAACTTAACAAGAAACTTCCCTACGACTCGGGCATCATTGGTAGGCAAAGCTTGTGCCTCCGCCCATTTAGACACGTAATCTACCGCAACTAATATGTACTTGTTACCATGCGAAGTAGGAAACGGTCCCATGAAATCAATACCCCATATATCAAATATTTCTACCACTAACGAGACATTTTGAGGCATTTCATTACGGGAAGAGATGTTACCTGAACGTTGACACGCATCGCAAGACTTGACAAAGTCTTGACAATCTCGGAAGATCGAGGGCCAAAAGAATCCGGACTCAAGTACCTTGCGAGCCGTGCGATTTGCTCCATGATGTCCACCCGTAGGACCGGAGTGGTAATGTCGCATGTTGTCCTTAGACTCTCCATAAGTGACACATCTTCTAATCATACCATCCGAGCCAACTCGAAATACAAAAGGATCGTCCCAATAGTAATGCTTCAAATCCGCAAAGAACTTCCTTTTGTCTTGAGTGGAGAGGCCCTCCTTCAAGTCTCCACTAGCAAGATAGTTAGCCAAATCCGCGAACCAAGGTTCCTTGAACTCTAAAGTTGCTATAGCGAATAATAGATCATCGGGGAAGTTGTCATTGATCTCTTCATTACCATTGTGTACCATTTCCGCCTCTTCTAAGCGAGACAAGTGGTCGGCGGCTACATTCTCGGACCCCTTCTTATCTCAAATCTCAATATCAAACTCTTGCAATAGAAGGACCCATCGGATCAACCTTGGTTTAGCATCGGTCTTAGATAGAAGGTACCTCAAAGCTTGGTGGTCCGTGAAGACAATAGTGTGAGAAAGTACCAAGTAGGACCTAAACTTATCAAAAGCAAACACTATGGCCAAGAGCTCCTTCTCCGTAGTTGTGTAGTTCCTTTGAGCATCATTGAGAGTCTTACTTGCATAGTATATTGGATGGAATCTCTTGTCGATTCGTTGGCCTAGAACCGCTCCAATGGCGTAATCGCTAGCATCACACATCAACTCAAATGACTTTGACCAATCCGGAGCAATGAGTATAGGGGCATTCGTGAGCTTACCCTTGAGGAGTTCAAAAGCTTGCAAGCACTCTTCATCAAAACGAAATTCCACATCCTTCTCAAGAAGCCGAGTCATAGGAGTAGTTTATTTTCGAGAAGTCTTTGATGAAGCGCCTATAGAAACCGGCATGCCCCAAGAAGCTTCTCACGGCTTTCACGGATGAGGGTGGAGGAAGTTGAGAGATGGTCTCCAATTTTGCCTTGTCAACCTCAATGCCCTTTTTAGAGATCTTGTGACCAAGAACAATCCCCTCATTGACCATGAAATGACACTTCTCCCAACTTAATGCAAGATTGGTCTCTTCACACCGACGCAAGACCTTCTCAAGGTTCCTCAAGCATAGGTCGAATGAATCCCCAAAAACCGAGAATTCGTCCATGAACACTTCCATGATATCTTCCACGAAATCATCGAAAATGGCAAGCATACACCGTTGGAAGGTGGCGGGAGCGTTGCACAACCCAAAGGGAATCCGTCGATAAGCAAAAGTACCGAAGGGGCATGTGAATGTGGTCTTCTCGATGTCCTCCGAGGCGATCGGGATTTGGAAGTATCCGGACATACCATCCAAGAAACAATAGTACTCGTGACCGGAGAGACGCTCGAGCATTTGATCCATGAAAGGTAGAGGAAAGTGATCCTTCCTAGTAGCATCATTGAGTCGACGATAATTTATGCAAACACGCCACCCGGTGATCGTCCTTGTCGGGATAAGCTCATCCTTGTCATTAGCTACCACCGTGATCCATCCTTTCTTGGGAACAACTTGCACGGGGCTAACCCAAGGGCTATCCGAGATAGGAAAGATAATACCCGCATCCATAAGCTTAATAACCTCTTTCTTCACAACCTCCTTCATGTTAGGATTTAGCCTTCTTTGTGGTTGCACAACCGGCTTGAAATCTTCCTCCATAAGGATCCGATGTGAGCAAAATGTGGGACTTATACCTCGAATATCCGAGATGCTCCACGCAATAGCTCTCATGTACTTCTTAAGGAGCTCCACTAGACGGTCCTTTTGCTCGGGTAGAAGCTCAGAATTGATGATGACCGGTAGCTTACACTACAACATAAAGATGATTTACTCGCAGGCGAACGGGCTGCCTGCCACTAAGCTAGTGGCAGGCGGGGTGGGCTTAGTGGCAGGCAGCCTTGTGGGCTGCAAGTAACAGCAGGCCTGCCAGCTGTTAGTGGCAGGCGGCCTGCGAGTAAGTGCGGTCTGCCACTAGCTAGTGGCAGGCGGCCTGCGAGTAAGCCCGGCCTGCCACTAGCTTGTGGCAGGCGGCCTGCGAGTAAGCCCGGCCTGCCACTAGCTTGTGGCAGGCGGCCTGCGAGTAAGCACGGCCTGCCACTAGCTTGTCTGCTCCTATGAAATTCACTCTCGCTGAAACAAATCCTCCCTCCGCGCCTCCATATATCTTTCTTTCCATTTTTCTTCTTCTTCCTCAAATTCCTCCGCTTCACTTCCTTGATTCCCATCCTCTTCAATCAAAACTCTCATCTTTATTTTCTTCTTCACATCATTAATGGCGTCCCGCTACAATTCCTACCATTCTTCCCGCTCTTCCGCATCTTCTTCTTCCTCCTCCTTCTCAAGAGCCCTCGTTAAATCCAATAAACCATCCGATCTCTCCCAATTGAAACCCATTTCTTCCAAATCTAAGCCCACAACACACAATCTCTCTGCACTGGTGAAGAAGTTCATAGACTATAAAGATGGATTGTTAAGGCCAAAAATTGACATGTGAGGAGCTTTTTCAGGAAGGCGACTTAGTTCATGTATCTGAAACCACCATTGACATTGGGTTTCAAGATGGGGATGAAACGATTGGGATAACTAGAAATTTAGTGACCATATAGCAATGATAAAAAAGTTGAGTGACTACCTATAAACGAAAAGGGATGAAACAGAAAAGATCAGAAATTTAGTGACCAGATAACAATAATCAGAAAGTTAAGTGACTGCCTAGAAACAACGGTAATGACACATGAAAAAACATAAATTTAGTGACTAGACAGTAATAATCATAAACTTAAGTGACTAATATTAGTGGCAGGCGGCCTGCCACTAACCACGCGTCTGCCACTAAGCTTAGTGGCAGGCGCCTGCCACTAACCAATGGCCTGCCACTAAGCTTAGTGGCAGGCGCCTGCCACTAACCAATGGCCTGCCACTAAGCTTAGTGGCAGGCGCCTGCCACTAACCACCTGCCTGCGAGTAGCTTACTCGCAGGCGGGGCCTGCCACGTGTTGGGCTTCCTCGCAGCTGCTTTACTCGCAGGCCGCGTCGTGCTTAGTGGCAGGCCCCGCCTGCGAGTAAGCACTGTGTTTAGTGGCAGGCTGCCTGCCACAAAGCACGACGCGGCCTGCCACTAAATCGTCCGTCTGTTGTAGTGTTAGAATCTGGCATGAGAAAAGCATACTCCAAATGTGCGGGTAGAGGCTTGAGCTCAAGAGTAGGTGGTTCTTCATAGGAGGTCTTTACCCTTTCCACCTTCGGGAGAGCAACAAAAACCGTTTCACCCTCTAACTTGTCTCTCCCTTCATCAAGGTATGCCACTTGAGCTTTTAACTCCGGGGTGGCTAAATGTTCCTGCACATCCATTCTAAGGCAAACATCCAAAGAATCTCGACACACGAAGTTAGAAATACTACACACACTAGCCGAAGCAATAGTATCACAAGAGTACTCTAAATCATCTTGTGCGTGAGCAAACTTCATGCCATCGGCTATGCAAAATGTGACACTCTCTTGTCCTACTCTCAATGTCAATTTTCCGTCATGCACATCAATCAGAGCACGAGAAGTAGCTAGGAATGGTCTACCAAATATCAATGAGACATCCACATCATCGGTATCTATGACCGCAAAGTCAACTAGGAAGACAAAAGGGCCTACTTTAACTAGCACATCATCAACAATCCCCCTAGGACTCTTGGTCTACTTGTCCGCAAGTTGAATGTACATACGAGTAGGATGAAGATTAGACAACCCTAGCTTCTCAAATATGCAATAAGGCATGACATTGATACTAGCACCTAGATCCGCAAGACCATTAGCAAGAGAAATATTACCAATAGCACAAGGGATAGTAAAGGTACCCGGATCCTTGAGCTTTTTGGGTGGACTTTTGAAGAGAACGGCGGAGCATTCCTCATTAAGGTGGACTAGAGATGTCTCCGGTAGCTTTCTCTTGTTGGTGTAGAGTTCCTTCATGAACTTAGCATATTGGGGCATCATAGTCATTGCTTCGGGAAACGAAAGAGAGAATTGCATTTGACTAATCCGCTTCACAAACTTCTTGAAAACCTTCTCAAGGCCATCCTTCTTCAATCGAGATGGGTATGGAGGCTTAGGCTTGTATGGAGATACAACCGGTGCGGGAGGAGAGACCGGTGGTGTACTCGATGTAGCCTTACTAGGTTCCTTGGCAACCTTAGTGTTCACATTACCCGTAGGAGGTTCGACTTCAACCTCAACTTCATCCGAAGGAGGATCATTAATATCATCATCATCAACCATTAGATTAGGATCTTGTACCTCTTTAGAGTCAATTGGGGTAGAGATTGTATCTTGTAAGGGTCTTCCACTTCTCAAGGTCACTACCTTGCAATGCTCCGGACCTTTGGGGTTGATCTCGGTATTGGAAGGTAAAGTACCCGAGGGTCGCTCCGAGAGTGCCTTAGAAATATGTCCTAATTGGTTCTCCAAATTGGCAATTGAAGCTTGTTGATTCTTGATGAGTTGGATCATTGCCGCATTGGTGTCTTCTTGAGAGATCGAAGAACCACCGTCCTTATTTTGAGGAGGCTTGTTGAACCCGGGTGGTCCTTCACCTCTATGGTTGTACATTCCCGGTGGGGTTGGACCTTGGAAACCTTGACTTGGATGTCCACTTTGATTCCATTGATTTCCCCCTTGGTGCCCTTGACCTTGGGGTCCTCCTTGAGTCCCTTGGCTACCTTGGTTTAGGTTACTTCCTTGAGACCATTGGTTGCCTTGATAACCCCTATAACCTTGATAACCTCCTTGATTTCCTTGGTTGTAGCCCTTGCTATAACCACTACCTTGACTCCCTTGGCCTTGGTAACCTTGGTTAGACTTGTTGTACCAAGGTCGGTTATAGTTACCTTGATAGTTACCTTGGGGGCTGAAATTACCATGGAAACCTTGACCTTGTGCGAAGCTTACCTCCTCAAGGTCGTCTTGGCCAAGTTCAGGAGTGGCGGAAGGACAAGCACTAACATCGTGGCCTTGACCTCCACAACCTTCACAACAAAATACCGAAGCAACCGGTGGATTACCCACTTTAGATGGCTTAGAGGAGTCTTAGGCATACTAAGATTGCTTACTTGTGAAGCCATGGCGTCGATCTTAGACATAAGGAGAGCGATCATTGGATCATCTTTATCTCGGTGCCCCGGTAACTTAGGCTTCTTCCCTTAGCTAGACGACTCCTTTGGTGCATCAACACTTACGGACCGAGAGTCATAGTGCGTGTCACTTCCATACTTAGACTTAGGAGGTTGTTGTCGAGACCAACTCCTTGTCTTGTTGGCCATCTCCGCAAAGAGTTCGAGAGCATCCTCGGGAGTGAGCATCCTTAAGTCACCTCCGGCGGCTTGGTTGATCATCCTCGTATTCTCAAAATCAAGGGACCTAGCAAAGATGTCCGCCAAGCTCCATTCGGCGAAGTTGTGATGAGGACAAGACCGAAGAATGGCTTGGAACCTATTCCAAGTCTCATGGAAGAGCTCTCCCTTGTGTTGGATGAAGTGGTTGATGCGGTCTCGGATTGCATCCGTCATATAGGGAGGAAAGAACTCTTCAAGGAAAGCTTCGGCTAGGCCCTCCATGTGGTGAAAGCTCTACTCGGTTGATTCTCCAACCATGACTTAGCTCTACCTTTGAGTGAGAAAGGAAAGAGCCGGAGTCTCACACAATCCAGGTGAACTTGGTCATTCTTAACCGTGTCACATATCTCCAAGAAGTCCTTGAGATGCCTAGATGGACATTCACCATCAATGCCATTGAACACCACTCCATTTTGAACCATTTGGATCATATTAGGCTTGAGCTCAAAGTTCCTAGCATTGACGGGTCTTCGAACAATACTAGAGGCTGCCCCTTCAAGAGTAGGACGAGCATAATCCGCCAAGGTACGTCTTGCACCCCTTTGCGATTGATCGTCTTCATTGGTGTGATGTGAATGTTCCGAATGGTTATCTTCATCCTCGTGATGAGACATAGTGTGGTGTGAGATGCGATCAACTTCTTCTTCTTCAACTGTAGGAGGTGGGGAAGTGGTAGGTGACTCGAGCACTTGTTTTAGTCCTTGGATTTGTGCTTGAAGACGAGCTGAACGCCTCATGCACTAACCCAAAATCTCCTGCAAACAAGCACAACAAAACACACCGAGTAATACAACGATGCGGGATAATAAAGTAAAGAAAGAGCAACAAGGAAGCAAAAAGTAAAGCGGAAGGAAGTGAATAGATCGGTCCACTACTAAGTGCTTTCAAAGGAATGAGAGAGTTCCCCGGCAACGGCGCCAAAAACTTGATAAAAGGATTTTTACCAAGGTCGTATTCCACGGGGTCCTCTCATAAACCAATACTCACACTTCTTATAGACGGTCTAAACATTTGAAATTGGTTTGGGTTGATTTAGAAATTCAGAAACAAAGGTAAAGAAATGCAATACTAACAAAGACTAAGCAAGAGAGAAAGGTGGTTCAAATCAAAGACAAAGGGGGCTCTCTTGGTGGGTAGTTTCATCATGCTCAAGATGACTAATTGAACAAACAAGCCAATTAAGATCAGTTTGCATTCGGATGACCATGCATTTCACTTCTATAGACTCAATGCACTCTCGTAGCACCAAATCCCTATCCTAATACCACTCAACTTAGGCTCTCGCTCTCAAGCTAAGTGAAAAAGGATGCATTCTAAGTGTTTGATGAAATGCCAAGCCTCAAGACCCTCTCTTAAGACTCTATGACCACAAGGCTAGGCACAACACTCTCATATCAATGCCCTAACACTAAGAGATTCACCAAAAAGCCTTTTGAAACTCAATTGAATGAAAATCCACATGCACACCAAGTGTTCGATAAAATTCCCAAGAGAGAAATCAAGTGAAAATGGTTGAAATAAGATGATCTAATCTCTTAGAACACACTCACTTCAATCCCTAGACCTACAATCTATGCAATCCAAGCACTCTCATGCATCAAATCACAATGAATGGACCAAATCAAGCAAACATGGCATAAAATGGCATTAAGAACAAGTCTAGGAATCATCCTCATACAACCAAGATCAAACATGGCAAGTTCTATACAATCATCCCTCTATCATAGCACAACTAATCTACCCATCCAAGATGAACCCTAGAAACTCAGCCACACATGGCCAAGGGAGTAAAGAGAGAAGAAGGAAGAATGGTCACCAAGAACACCATGGATGAATCCTTGAGATGATCTTCACTTCTCCACTTGTAAGCACTTCTCCCAAGGTTTGTTGGCTTCAATCCTAGCTCCAATGGCTTCAAATTGCTCCAAAAACGTGTTCTAGGGTTTGAGGGTTCGTGGGTATGTGTTTTGGGTTCAAGAGAGGTGATAGAATTCTCCAAAATGGCTAAAAACAAGAGTATTTATAGTGCAGGGGACAGTGCACGGCGTGCACCCCTGCACGGCGTGCACCCCTGCACTCTGCAGAAAGCTCGATCTTGCAATGCTCATATCTCCCTCGTCCGGACTCCAAATGACCTCCCGTTTGCTCCTATGCGCTCCTTGTCATCCGTACTTTGATGCCATAACCTGAAAATGCACAGAGGCAACTCCAATAGCCCACGAATTTGGCTCCAAAGTGGCAACCGGACAACAAAATGACACTTTGCACAAAACTTCAATAAAAGCATATAAGTCATGTCATTTCACGAATAAACACGGGCATTTCATAGTTCATTCATAAGCTTAAAATGCACTAATTAAAGTCACATCAACAGGCATAACCAAATATACAGATCAGTCTATGGGTGTCAAAAACAACCCAAAAGAAGGCAATGCTAAGAACCTTTGGTCCCAAACGTGGAAAACCTAACTACCCACCTCAAAATAGCAAAAAGGCAAAACAAACTCCATGTTTCGACCCACTGTGCAACCCGAGGAAAGCGTAATCCAAACCCCCCACAAGACGGAAAGTCAGTTTCCAAAATCAGTCCGGGTCGAGAAGTTCATTACATACAGTCATCCACGCCCTAAAATCATCTTGAGATATGACATCCAAAACTCTAAGCCAGCGACCAACAGAAAAAGACACCCTCCACAAAGTGTGCCTAGTAGACCGCTCTCATTCACTAAAAATCCTATCGTTCTTTTCTATCCAAATAGCCCAAAAAGTGGCGTAGGTTAAAAACTCTGGAAAAAAAAAACTGAACCAGTTTCGAATAGTTCCCAACCTGCCAACTGCGAATGAAATCCTGGGTGTCGGTAGAAAAGGGTCCCCAGATGGCAAGCTTGGAACAATTGGGAAGAAGTTGGTCAAGAAAAAAGAATTTGGCATACAAACTAGTTGTCAAGAAAGCAACAGGTGCGGATGGGTATTGATAGGAATGTGTTCTCGGCGTCAGGCCCAAGAGGAGCTAGCAACCTTGATTGGTGTGAATTCCTATCCATACGCGGAGAGGCGCGGAGAAGAGTAAGTAACTTTCAAACTCATCATGATCTTGTTGCATGTTTGTCATTTGAAATTAACATCATCTTTGTTTTGAATTCATAGGAAATTGTGGCAAAATATAAGGCGAACAAAGCAAAGCAAGTTAGGAAAAACAGGGGAGGAGCTAGGCCTTATAATACAATGCAAGCACAACTGCCGGTTGAGCTTGGTTATACGCCATCCATAGGTTTTATTTGGTTGTATGCACACATATTAGAAGATGAAACATTCTCCCCTGATTGTGCAGAGTTAGCGGTAAGTATCTTTGTGTCGTACTCAGTTTGCTACTACAAGTTGATTGGTTTTAAGTGTTTTTCTTGCTTTTGCTGCAAATGATTTCAGCCAAATGTTACTACGCATCATGGACCTAGTGACTCTATGGATTTGGCGCACAGAGCCTTAGATGTTGCTTATGGAGGAGAGCACTCTAGAAGAGTGCGTGGAAAGAGTTTTGGCTATTACCCACGAGTGGTAAGAATCTCATCTAATCTGCATTATTAGTTCAGATAGTGATTACATTATTGATGAAATGTGTTTTATTTTTCCTATTTTGTAGTTTGATGCTGCTTCTGGTTCTTCTGGACAATCAATGGCCGCAGCTCAACATAATGTAGATGCCTCTACGATTGCGTGTGTGAGAGAGGAGATGAATCGAGCGTATGCAGAGAAGTTGCAAGCTGAACTCGACCGTAAAGTCAAGGAAGCGGAGGACAAAATAGAGAAGAAAATGGAAGGAAAATTCAAGAAGTTAATGGCAAAATTAAAGAGTAAGAAGAAAGGTTCTTCAACAACTCAGAAAAGGAGAAAGGTAAATTTAATATATAAGTATTTTAGTTAGTCGAGATAACTTGATTTTATTAAGTTTTCATGATACTATTTTACTTTCTGCAGGTGAGTGGAGATGATACTGGATCGGGTGATTATGACAATCCCGATGAATACATAGTCACGCCCTTGGATAGGCATGGAGCTACAGGTGGAGGTGGGAGAGGAGGATAAGCAAAATACGTGCCACCAGCTATGTATCCCTTTGGAGTTGTTGCTACATTTCCAGGAGGCTCGGGAGCAGGTTACAACCCTGTCACACTTTAGGGAGGGGTTGTAGGATTTGCAGCTGGAGGTATGGGAGGAGAAACCAATCCCTATGGCCATTCAGGTGGAGGTAGCTCTACAGTTGCTGGTAAAGGTGTTGTGAATGAGGAGGCAGCATATGATGATGATGATGATGATGAGGAGCTTGGAAGTGACGATGATGACGATGATGAGGACGATGTTGTAGTTGAGGAGGGCGAAAAAGTTGGTGAGGGTGAAGATGATGATGAATTGATCCCCTACTACGACAATTCAACTTCGGATGATGATAGTTACGTGGTGATATGGTACTTGTATCTCACTATATTGTCTAGTATGTTATATGGTACTTGCATTCTAGTATGTTAATTTGAGCTTCAGATGATGATGATAATAGTTAAATGGTGATATGGTACATTCAGATAATGATGATGGTAGTTAAATGGTGATATGGTACTTGCAGTATGTGGTGTTAGTAGTTTATTTGAGCTGCTGTGAATTGTAGGTCAATTTAATGGACGAATTGGTGAGCTAAATTTGCAGTTGTGAATTGCAAAATTCATAGCAATAGTGGCGGTTATAACCCCCAATATTGCTGCCTAGAATCGCCACTGTGTATGCTTCAGTTGCCCAGAACAACCATATTTAAGCATTAGTGGCGGTTAAAACCGCCACAAAATTAATTGCATTAGTGGCGGTTAGAACCGCCACTAAATCAATAGCAATAGTGGCGGTTAAAACCGCCACGAAATAACCGCCACAGTACATTATTAGTGGCGGTTTCTGACTGCCACTATAATTCGTTTGTGTTGGACGATTATGTGGCAGTTTTCCTTCCCTATTGTGGTAGTTGTGCAACCGCCACAGTTTATACAATCGTGACGGTTATAACCTCCACAATTGTGAAAAATAACCACCACTTTTACTCTGTTTTGTTGTAGTGGCAACTGCTTCTTCTTCTCATCTCCCCAGCTCCTGCATGAAATCACACTTGCTATGATTATGATGATGATGATTATCATCTGTTTCTTCTTCTTCCTCTTCCGCCACTCCCTAATCTTCATCTAGTAAACAAAATCGTCGCCTCTACTGTTCTTCCGGTGACTTCCTGCCGTTGTCGCTGGAGAAGATGAAAAACCACAGCCACTCCCTCCCACCGCCGCCATGGCACAATACAAAATTACCAACAGAGATCTAATTAACTAATCAACAACAAAGAAGAGATTGAATCGAATCGAGCTGAAGTTTTGATTGACTCACTTGTACATGTAGATGTCCATGCTAGGAAGAAGCTTCTGGCCGGTGGCGACGAAGAGGATTTGTTAAAGACTTGAGTGGTGGATTTCCGTTGAGCTGCCTTGTGATACTCCAAGGGAACAGACGAGACAGATAGAGAAGATAAGGGAAAAGAGAAAGAGAAGATGAACAAGTTGAGAGAAAAAAGAAGAAAGAGAAGAGGGGGTTTGAGAGTAGGGCTTAAAAATGGTTGAACTGGCCCAACCTAACAACTATCTGACTTGGCCCATAAGTGCTTTAATAAAAATTGACTTAAACTGAACTGGATAAAATATTAGATGGTGTTACTTTGACCCACGTGGGCCAAACCATGGCCCAAAACAGGCCAAAGTCAAGGCCAAAAACTGACCCACAATAAAAAAAATTACAACTTAAACAAAACCCAACCAAATCTGAAACTTTAACTTTATTAAACGAAACTACAACAGTATAACTTATGCAGCTCCAGCTACTACTTTGCAACTTCTGCAGCTGCAATGTACCGTCATCAAAAGATTTTTCCTCCCACCTTCTACTTCTGCAAACTTTAAGCTTATTTCTGAAGACCTCTCCTTCATCTCCATTAGTTCACTCCCCATTTCTTCATTTCCCTCCTTCACTGATAACAGTTCCCTATGCGATCACCAACATTCATGCTGTCCTCACCCAACTGGAAATTGAGCACACATAGTTCAGTAACAGAGCATATATCATGACTCCCTAATGAACATTCAACAACCACTTCTATTAATATTATGCAAGAAACTGAGAATACAAGAATCTAATCACAGAAAGTGATAGCAATCAGTTTTCTGCACTACTTTCATAAGGAATAACATTGAGCCAACTTCCAATCATTAACCATCACAAAAATTAAAGACATATAATCGATTTATACAAAGCTAAGACCATATTTATCTAATTGTGGTATTTTTGTTCATCAATACATATGATTAGGCGATTAGCTAAACAACCTCCAACTCAACAGTTACACACCGACAACTCTAACAATGGCATGAGCATATTATCACCTATAAATACCTCCACCAAACCATTCAAAGGAGAAGATAAGACTAAAATACAAATGCCAATACATAATCAGTGAATTAATGAATACAAGCAAGTCAAATTGATAGAAAGCAACAACAAACAATCATAACTCAGTGAAATTTGCATATATTTACCCAAGACTCTGAAATAATACCATATTAGCACAATTTAAGAAGAAGCTCTTTCTAGGAACAAATATCATCATTTAACAGGGAAAAAATCTAGAACAAATACTATCCAGACTTAACTACAACACATAATCACTTATACTATTTCTAGATTCAACTTTTACTTCACCAGACGTTTCTTCTTTCTTCCCATGCCCCGTCCATTATCTCCATTACACTTACTCCCCCAACCCCAGAGCCGCAACGAACAGAAGCATAAACTGCATTTCATTCTAATATATGATCAAAAAGAAGAAGAAGCATACACCAACAAAGTTCTCCACACACGATGAATGGTTTAAAAGAGAACAACATACGAAAATCATGCTTACCTTTGGTGCTTGACTCTTGCAAAGTCTTTCAAGGCTCAACCATAGTTGTATCATTCAAACTGAGTTCGTTCAACTCTATAAAATAACAATGAAATCATTAGTAAGATTTCAATTTAAAGTTATAGAATTGAAAAAAACATGTATTGAATAGATAGTACCTTCATCAAGCGCTTCTATTTCTTCAAACATTTCCTCAATGTCAATCGGGTGAGTACTTGATCTAAGCCAATCCACAGGTACAGTGTTTGAACTCCCAACCTCCCTTGTAGGATTGCTAGTGCTTTGCTTTGCTTGTCAAGCACCTGCAAGATAAATTTAGCACATAATGCTTTGCTTGTCAAGCACCTGCAAGAAACACAAGATTAGCTTTATGTTGTAGTTGTACTATATTGAGTAAGTTTGCAGGCAACATGGTCTTTAGTTACTTCACAGGACAACAACAATAGAGAGGAAAGTTATCAAACATGTTGCAAGCCCATTAAAATACCTAAGTATTGCTTCATTTCTCCATCAAATTTAACAACAATGGTGACATGGTCATCCCTAGAAGGAAAAACAACAATCATCAGAGGGCATCTTTATAACCAAAATCAAGCAAGGAAATGCAATCAACTAAGGCAAAATATCCATAATATGTCATTTATTTCACGTATCATACAATCCAAAGCCATCTCAAAGCAAACAAACTAGATTCAAACACGTGGAAGACAAATAGCATTCATATCAAGAAACTAAACATCAAAATGATCCCAAATTATCCAGGAATTGAAGGAAAGGAAAGAGCAAGACTTACGGACGAGGGGATGACACAGAGAAACAAGAGGAGACCGGGACTTACCATGAGAAGATCGTTGACGGGAGCATAGGGACGGTGAAGGAGGAGACGATGGTGGTAAGGACGAGCTGATGACGGCGAGTTCCTACTCCTTTCCGCTAAAGGGATCGGCCGATCGAAATTCACGAGTTGTTAGGGATCGGCCGAAGGAGCACGGAGGATTGGAGACTGTCAGACTATGGATTTTTTTTGTTTTGGGCGGGTCAATATTGGGCCAAAATGGATTAATGATGGTTTTGGTTGTTGAGTATTATTTCGACCCAATAATATACGGGTCAGATAATTATTTATCTATTTTGGCCCATGGGTATGTTTTTGTCTAGCCCATAGGTAGGGCTGTAAAAATGGTTGAACTGGCCCAACCTAACAATTATCTGACATGGCTCACAGGTGCTTTAATAAAAATTGACTTAAACTGAACTGGATTAAATATTAGATAGTGTTACTTTGACCCACGTGGGCCAAACCATGGGCCACAAACAGGCCAAAGTCAAGGCCAAAAATTGACCCACAATAAAAAAAATTTACAACTTAAACAAAACCTAACCAAATATGAAACTTTAACTTTATTAAACGAAACTACAACAATATAACTTCTGCAGCTCCAGCTACTAATTTGTAACTTCTGCAGCTACAATGTACTGTCACCAAAAGATTTTTGCCTCTCACATTCTACTTCTGCAAACTTTAACCTTTTTTCTGAATACCTCTCCTGCATCTCCATTTCTCAAATTCTCTCCTTCACTGATAATAGTTCCCTATGCCATCAGCAACATTCATGCTGTCCTCACCCAACTGGAAATTGAGCACACATAGTTCAGTTACAGAGCATATATCATGATTCCCTAATTAACATTCAACAACCACTTCTATTAATAAAATGCAAGAAACTGAGAATACAAGAATCTAATCACAGAAAGTGATAACATTCAGTTTTCTGCACTACTTTCATAAGGAATGACATTGAGCCAACTCCCAAACATTAACCATCACAAAAAGTAAAGACATGTAATCGATTTATACAAAGCCAAGACCCATATGTATCTAACCATAGTATTTCTGTTCATCAATACATATGATTAGGCGATTAGCTAAACAACCTCCAACTCAATAGTTACACACCGACAACTCTAACAATGGCATGAGCATATGATCACCTATAATTACCACCAAACCATTCAAAGGAGAAGATAAGACTAAAATACAAATGTCGATACAGAATAAATGAATTAATGAATACAAGCAGGACAGATTGACAGAGAGCAACAACAAACAATCATAACTCAGTGAAAACTGCATATATTTACCCAAGACTCTGAAATAATACCATATTAGCACAAGCTAAGGAGGAGCTCTAACTAGGAACAAATATCATCATTTAATAGGAAAAAACATTCTAGAACAAATACTACTCAGACTTAACTACAGCACATAATCACTTATCAAAATTCTACATTCAACTTTTACTTCACCAGATATTTCTTCTCTCTTCCCATGCCCCATCCTTTATCTCCATTACACTTACTCCCCAACCCCAGAGCCTCAACAAACAGAAGCATAAATTGCATCTCATTCTAATATATGAGCAAACAGAAGTAGAAGCATACACCAACAAAGTTCTCTACACACGATGAATGGTTAACAGAGAACAACATACGAAAATCATGCTTACCTTTGGTGCTTGACTCTTGCAAAGTCTTTCAAGGCTCAACTATAGTTGTATCATTCAAACCGAGTTCATTTAACTCTATAAAATAACAATGAAATCATTAGTAAGATTTCAATTTAAAGTTATAGATTTGAAGAAAAAAAACATGTATTGAATAGATTGTACCTTCATCAAGCGCTTCTATTTCTTCAAACATTTCCTCAATGTCAATCGGGTGAGTACTTGATCTAAGCCAATCCACAGGTACACTGTTTGAACTCCCAACCTCCCTTGTAGGATTGCTAGTGCTTTGCTCTGCTTGTCAAGCACCTGCAAGATAAATTTAGCACATTATGCTTTGCTTGTCAAGCACCTGTAAGAAACACAAGATTAGCTTTATGTTGTAGTTGTACTGTATTGAGTAAGTTTGCAGGCAACATGGTCTTTAGTTACTTCACTGGACAACAACCATAGAGAGGAAAGTTATCAAACATGTTGCAAGCCCATTAAAATACCTAAGTATTGCTTCATTTCTCCATCAAATTTAACAACAATGGTGACATGGTCATCCCTAGAAGGAAAAACAACAATCATTAGAGGGCATCATTATAACCAAAATCAAGCAAGGAAATGCAATCAACTAAGGAAAAATATCCCTAATATGTCATTTATTTCACGTATCATACAATCCAAAGCCATCTCAAAGCAAACAAACTAGATTCAAACACGCGGAAGACAAATAGCATTCAGATCAAGAAACTAAACATCAAAATGATCCAAATTATCCAGGAATTGAAGGAAAGGAAAGAGCAAGACTTACGGACGAGGGGATGACACAGAGAAACAAGAGGAGACCGGGACTTACCATGAGAAGATCGTTGACGGGAGAATAGGGACGGTGAAGGAGGAGACGATGGTGGTAAGGACGAGCTGATGACGGCGAGTTCCTACTCCTTTCCGCTAAAGGGATCGGCCAATCGAAATTCACGAGTTGTTAGGGATCGGCCGAAGGAGCACGGAGGATTGGAGACTGTCAGACTTTGGATTTTTTTTTTGTTTTGGGCGGGTCAATAATGGGCCAAAATGGATTAATGATGGTTTTGGTTGTTGAATATTATTTCGACCCAACAATATACGGGTCAGATAATTATTTATCTATTTTGGCTCATGGGTATGTTTTTTGTCTGGCCCATAGGTAGGGCTGTAAAAATGGTTGAACTGGCCCAACCTAACAATTATCTGACATGGCCCACAGGTGCTTTAATAAAAATTGACTTAAACTGAACTGGATTAAATATTAGATGGTGTTACTTTGACCCACGTGGGTCAAACCATGGGCCACAAACAGGCCAAAGTCAAGGCCAAAAATTGACCCACAATATAAAAAAAATTACAACTTAAACAAAACCTAACCAAATATGAAACTTTAACTTTATTAAACGAAACTACAACAGTATAACTTCTGCAGCTCCAGCTACTAATTTGTAACTTCTGCAGCTACAATGTACTGTCATCAAAAAATTTTGCCTCTCAAATTCTACATCTGCAAACTTTAACCTTTTTTCTGAATACCTCTCCTGCATCTCCATTTCTTAAATTCTCTCCTTCACTGATAATAGTTCCCTATGCCATCAGCAACATTCATGCTGTCCTCACCGAACTGGAAATTGAGCACACATAGTTCAGTTACAGAGCATATATCATGATTCCCTAATGAACATTCAACAACCACTTCTATTAATAAAAAGCAAGAAACTGAGAATACAAGAATCTAATCACAGAAAGTGATAACATTCAGTTTTCTGCACTACTTTCATAAGGAATAACATTGAGCCCACTCCCAAACATTAACCATCACAAAAAGTAAAGACATGTAATCGATTTATACAAAGCCAAGACCCATATTTATCTAACCATGGTATTTCTGTTCATCAATACATATGATTAGGCGATTAGCTAAACAACCTCCAACTCAATAGTTACACACCGACAACTCTAACAATGGCATGAGCATATGATCACCTATAATTACCACCAAACCATTCAAAGGAGAAAATAAGACTAAAATACAAATGCCGATACAGAATCAGTGAATTAATGAATACAAGCGGGACAGATTGACAGAGAGCAACAATAAACAATCATAACTCAGTGAAAATTGCATATATTTACCCAAGACTCTAAAATAATACCATATTAGCACAAGCTAAGGAGGAGCTCTAACTAGGAACAAATATCATCATTTAATAGGAAAAAACTCTAGAACAAATACTACTCAGACTTAACTACAGCACATAATCACTTATCATAATTCTACATTCAACTTTTACTTCACCATATATTTCTTCTCTCTTCCCATACCCCGTCCTTTATCTCCATTACACTTACTCCCCAACCCCAGAGCTCAACAAACAGAAGCATAAATTGCATCTCATTCTAATATATGATCAAACAGAAGTAGAAGCATACACCAACAAAGTTCTCTACACACGATGAATGGTTAACAGAGAACAACATACGAAAATCATGCTTACCTTTGGTGCTTGAGTCTTGCAAAGTCTTTCAAGGCTCAACTATAGTTGTATCATTCAAACCGAGTTCATTTAACTCTATAAAATAACAATGAAATCATTAGTAAGATTTCAATTTAAAGTTATAGATTTGAAGAAAAAAACATGTATTGAATAGATTGTACCTTCATTAAGCGCTTCTATTTCTTCAAACACTTCCTCAATGTCAATCGGGTGAGTACTTGATATAAGCCAATCCACAGGTACACTGTTTGAACTCCCAACCTCCCTTGTAGGATTGCTAGTGCTTTGTTTTGCTTGTCAAGCACCTGCAAGATAAATTTAGCACATTATGCTTTGCTTGTCAAGCACCTGTAAGAAACACAATATTAGCTTTATGTTGTAGTTGTACTGTATTGAGTAAATTTACAGGCAACATGGTCTTTAGTTACTTCACAGGACAACAACCATAGAGAGGAAACTTATCAAACATGTTGAAAGCCCATTAAAATACCTAAGTATTGCTTCATTTCTCCATCAAATTTAACAACAATGGTGACATGGTCATCCCTAGAAGGAAAAACAACAATCATCAGAGGGCATCTTTATAACCAAAATCAAGCAAGGAAATGCAATCGACTAAGGCAAAATATCCCTAATATGTCATTTCTTTCACGTATCATACAATCCAAAGCCATCTCAAATCAAACAAACTAGATTCAAACACGCGGAAGACAAATAGCATTCAGATCAAGAAACTAAACATCAAAATGATCCCAAATTATCCAGGAATTGAAGGAAAGGAAAGAGCAAGAATTACGGACGAGGGGATGACACAGAGAAACAAGAGGATACCGGGACTTACCATGAGAAGATCATTGACGGGAGCATAGGGACGGTGAAGGAGGAGACGATGGTGGTAAGGACGAGCTGATGACGGCGAGTTCCTACTCCTTTCCGCTAAAGGGATCGGCCGATCGAAATTCACGAGTTGTTAGGGATCGGCCGAAGGAGCACGGAGGATTGGAGACTGTCAGACTATGGATTTTTTTTTGTTTTTGGCGGGTCAATAATGGGCCAAAATGGATTAATGATGGTTTTGGTTGTTGAGTATTATTTCGACCCAATAATATACGGGTCAGATAATTATTTATCTATTTTGGCCCATGGGTATGTTTTTGTCTGGCCCACAGGTAGGGCTGTAAAAATGGTTGAACTGGCCCAACCTAACAATTATCTGACATGGCCCACAGGTGCTTTAATAAAAATTGACTTAAACTGAACTGGATTAAATATTAGATGGTGTTACTTTGACCCACATGGGCCAAACCATGGGCCACAAACAGGCCAAAGTCAAGGCCAAAAATTGACCCACAATATAAAAAAAATTACGACTTAAACAAAACCTAACCAAATATGAAACTTTAACTTTATTAAACGAAACTACAACAGTATAACTTCTGCAGCTCCAACTACTAATTTGTAACTTCTGCAGCTACAATGTACTGTCATCAAAAGATTTTGCCTCTCACATTCTACTTCTGCAAACTTTAACCTTTTTTCTGAATACCTCTCCTGCATCTCCATTTCTTAAATTCTCTCCTTCACTGATAATAGTTCCCTATGCCATCAGCAACATTCATGCTGTCCTGACCCAACTGGAAATTGAGCACACATAGTTCAGTTATAGAGCATATATCATGATTCCCTAATGAACATTCAACAACCACTTCTATTAATAAAATGCAAGAAACTGAGAATACAAGAATCTAATCACAGAAAGTGATAACATTCAGTTTTCTGCACTACTTTCATAAGGAATAACGTTGAGCCAACTCCCAAACATTAACCATCACAAAAAGTAAATACATGTAATCGATTTATACAAAGCCAAGACCCATATTTATCTAACCATGGTATTTCTGTTCATCAATACATATGATTAGGCGATTAGCTAAACAACCTCCAACTCAATAGTTACACACCGACAACTCTAACAATGGCATGAGCATATGATCACCTATAATTACCACCAAACCATTCAAAGGAGAAGATAAGACTAAAATACAAATGCCGATACAGAATCAGTGAATTAATGAATACAAGCAGGACAGATTGACAGAAGCAACAATAAACAACATAACTCATGAAACTCAGTGAAAACTGCATATATTTACCCAAGACTCTGAAATAATACCATATTAGCACAAGCTAGGGAGGAGCTCTAACTAGGAACAAATATCATCATTTAATAGGAAAAAACTCTAGAACAAATACTACTCAGACTTAACTACAACACATAATCACTTATCACAATTCTACATTCAACTTTTACTTCACCATATATTTCTTCTCTCTTCCCATGCCCCGTCCTTTATCTCCATTACACTTACTCCCCAACCCCAGAGCTCAACAAACAGAAGCATAAATTGCATCTCATTCTAATATATGATCAAACAGAAGTAGAAGCATACACCAACAAAGTTCTCTACACAGATGAATGGTTAACAGAGAACAACATACGAAAATCATGCTTACCTTTGGTGCTTGAGTCTTGCAAAGTCTTTCAAGGCTCAACTATAGTTGTATCATTCAAACCGAGTCCATTTAACTCTATAAAATAACAATGAAATCATTAGTAAGATTTCAATTTAAAGTTATAGATTTGGAAGAAAAAAACATGTATTGAATAGATTGTACCTTCATTAAGCGCTTCTATTTCTTCAAACATTTCCTCAATGTCAATCGGGTGAGTACTTGATATAAGCCAATCCACAGGTACACTGTTTGAACTCCCATCCTCCCTTGTAGGATTGCTAGTGCTTTGCTTTGCTTGTCAAGCACCTGCAAGATAAATTTAGCACATTATGCTTTGCTTGTCAAGCATCTGTAAGAAACACAAGATTAGCTTTATGTTGTAGTTGTACTGTATTGAGTAAGTTTGCAGGCAACATGGTCTTTAGTTACTTCACAGAACAACAACCATAGAGAGGAAAGTTATCAAACATGTTGCAAGCCCATTAAAATACCTAAGTATTGCTTCATTTCTCCATCAAATTTAACAACAATGGTGACATGGTCATCCCTAGAAGGAAAAACAACAATCATCAGAGGGCATCTTTATAACCAAAATCAAGCAAGGAAATGCAATCAACTAAGGTAAAATATACCTAATATGTCATTTATTTCACGTATCATACAATCCAAAGCCATCTCAAAGCAAACAAATTAGATTCAAACACGTGGAAGACAAATAGCATTCAGATCAAGAAGCTAAACATCAAAATGATCCCAAATTATCCAGGAATTGAAGGAAAGGAAAGAGCAAGACTTACGGACGAGGGGATGACACAGAGAAACAAGAGGAGACCGGGACTTACCATGAGAAGATCGTTGACGGGAGCATATGGACGGTGAAGGAGGAGACGATGGTGGTAAGGACGAGCTGATGACGGCGAGTTCCTACTCCTTTCCGCTAAAGGGATCGGCCGATCGAAATTCACGAGTTGTTAGGGATCGGCCGAAGGAGCACGGAGGATTGGAGACTGTCAGACTATGGATTTTTTTTTGTTTTGGGCGGGTCAATAATGGGCCAAAATGGATTAATGATGGTTTTGGTTGTTGAGTATTATTTCGACCCAATAATATACGGGTCAGATAAAAATTTATCTATTTTGGCCCATGGGTATGTTTTTGTCTGGCCCATAGGTAGGGTTGTAAAAATGGTTGAAATGGCCCAACCTAACAATTATCTGACATGGCCCACAGGTGCTTTAATAAAAATTGACTTAAACTGAACTGGATTAAATATTAGATGGTGTTACTTTGACCCACGTGGGCCAAACCATGGGCCACAAACAGGCCAAAGTCAAGGCCAAAAATTGACCCACAATAAAAAAGAATTACAACTTAAACAAAACCTAACAAAATATGAAACTTTAACTTTATTAAACGAAACTACAACATATAACTTCTGCAGCTCCAGCTACTAATTTGTAACTTCTGCAGCTACAATGTACTGTCATCAAAAGATTTTTGCCTCTCACATTCTACTTCTGCAAACTTTAACTTTTTTTCTGAATACCTCTCCTGCATCTCCATTTCTTAAATTCTCTCCTTCACTGATAATAGTTCCCTATGCCATCAGCAACATTCATGCTGTCCTCACCCAACTGGAAATTGAGCACAAATAGTTCAGTTACAGAGCATATATCATGATTCCCTAATGAACATTCAACAACCACTACTATTAATAAAATGCAAGAAACTGAGAATACAAGAATCTAATCACAGAAAGTGATAACATTCAGTTTTCTACACTACTTTCATAAGGAATAACATTGAGCCAACTCCCAAACATTAAATATCATAAAAAGTAAAGATATGTAATTGATTTATACAAAGCCAAGACCCATATTTATCTAACCATGGTATTTCTGTTCATCAATACATATGATTATGCGATTAGCTAAACAACCTCCAACTCAATAGTTACACACCGACAACTCTAACAATGGCATGAGCATATGATCACCTATAATTACCACCAAACCATTCAAAGGAGAAGATAAGACTAAAATACAAATGTCGATACAGAATAAGTGAATTAATGAATACAAGCAGGACAGATTGACAGAGAGCAACAACAAACAATCATAACTCAGTGAAAACTGCATATATTTACCCAAGACTCTGAAATAATACCATATTAGCACAAGCTAAGGAGGAGCTCTAACTAGGAACAAATATCATCATTTAATAGGAAAAAACATTCTAGAACAAATACTACACAGACTTAACTACAACACATAATCACTTATCATAATTCTACATTCAACTTTTACTTCACCAGATATTTCTTCTCTCTTCCCATGCCCCATCCTTTATCTCCATTACACTTACTCCCCAACCCCAGAGCCTCAACAAACAGAAGCATAAATTGCATCTCATTCTAATATATGATCAAACAGAAGTAGAAGCATACACCAACAAAGTTCTCTACACACGATGAATGGTTAACAGAGAACAACATACGAAAATCATGCTTACCTTTGGTGCTTGACTCTTGCAAAGTCTTTTAAGACTCAATTATAGTTGTATCATTCAAACCGAGTTCATTTAACTCTATAAAATAACAATGAAATCATTAGTAAGATTTCAATTTAAAGTTATAGATTTGAAGAAAAAAATATGTATTGAATAGATTGTACCTTCATCAAACGCTTCTATTTCTTCAAACATTTCCTCAATGTCAATCGGGTGAGTACTTGATTTAAGCCAATCCACAGGTACACTGTTTGAACTCCCAACCTCCCTTGTAGGATTGCTAGTGCTTTGCTTTGCTTGTCAAGCACCTGCAAGATAAATTTAGCACATTATGCTTTGCTTGTCAAGCACCTGTAAGAAACACAAGATTAGCTTTATGTTGTAGTTGTACTGTATTGAGAAAGTTTGCAGGCAACATGGTCTTTAGTTACTTCACAGGACAACAACCATAGAGAGGAAAGTTATCAAACATGTTGCAAGCCCATTAAAATACCTAAGTATTGCTTCATTTCTCCATCAAATTTAACAACAATGGTGACATGGTCATCCCTAGAAGGAAAAACAACAATCATCAGAGGGCATCATTATAACCAAAATCAAGCAAGGAAATGCAATCAACTAAGGAAAAATATCCCTAATATGTCATTTATTTCACGTATCATACAATCCAAAGCCATCTCAAAGCAAACAAACTAGATTCAAACACGCGGAAGACAAATAGCATTCAGATCAAGAAACTAAACATCAAAATGATCCCAAATTATCCAGGAATTGAAGGAAAGGAAAGAGCAAGACTTACGGACGAGGGGATGACACAGAGAAACAAGAGGAGACCGGGACTTACCATGAGAAGATCATTGACGGGAGCATAGGGACGGTGAAGGAGGAGACGATGGTGGTAAGGACGAGCTGATGACGGCGAGTTCCTACTCCTTTCCGCTAAAGGGATCGGCCAATCGAAATTCACGAGTTGTTAGGGATCGGCCGAAGGAGCACGGAGGATTGGAGACTGTCAGACTTTGGATTTTTTTTTGTTTTGGGCGGGTCAATAATGGGCCAAAATGGATTAATGATGGTTTTGGTTGTTGAGTATTATTTCGACCCAAAATATACGGGTCAGATAATTATTTATCTATTTTGGCCCATGGGTATGTTTTTGTCTGGCCCATAGGTAGGGCTGTAAAAATGGTTGAACTGGCCCAACCTAACAATTATCTGACATGGCCCACAGGTGCTTTAATAAAAATTGACTTAAACTGAACTGGAATAAATATTAGATGGTGTTACTTTGACCCACGTGGGCCAAACCATGGGCCACAAACATGCCAAAGTCAAGGCCAAAAATTGACCCACAATATAAAAAAAATTACAACTTAAACAAAACTTAACCAAATATGAAACTTTAACTTTATTAAACGAAACTACAACAGTATAACTTCTGCAGCTCCAGCTACTAATTTGTAACTTCTGCAGCTACAATGTACTGTCATCAAAAGATTTTTGCCTCTCACATTCTACTTCTGCAAACTTTAACCTTTTTTCTGAATACCTCTCCTGCATCTCCATTTCTTAAATTCTCTCCTTCACTGATAATAGTTCCCTATGCCATCAGCAACATTCATGCTGTCCTCACCCAACTGGAAATTGAGCACACATAGTTCAGTTACAGAGCATATATCATGATTCCCTAATTAACATTCAACAACCACTTCTATTAATAAAATGCAAGAAACTGAGAATACAAGAATCTAATCACAGAAAGTGATAACATTCAGTTTTCTGCACTACTTTCATAAGGAATGACATTGAGCCAACTCCCAAACATTAACCATCACAAAAAGTAAAGACATGTAATCAATTTATACAAAGCCAAGACCCATATGTATCTAACCATGGTATTTCTGTTCCTCAATACATATGATTAGGCGATTAGCTAAACAACCTCCAACTCAATAGTTACACACCGACAACTCTAACAATGGCATGAGCATATGATCACCTATAATTACCACCAAACCATTCAAAGGAGAAGATAAGACTAAAATACAAATGTCGATACAGAATAAGTGAATTAATGAATACAAGCAGGACAGATTGACAGCGGAGAACGCTTGAAATCCACTAAGTATTGACTTAGGAACCCCAAGGTATTCAGTCGAATTGGTGCCACAAACAAAGGATGAATGCCTTTGATGATAAACCAAACCTTAAGCTAAGCAACAACGAGCAAAGACTTGAAGGAAAAAGAACTAAGTTCTGAAATTTCAATTATCATTCAATGTGTCTTCACATGGTGGCCGAGGCCTCTATTTATAGATCAAGGGTGGCCAAGGCCGGTTCCAACTCTAATAAGGAAAAAACTAAAATATTCCTAAAAAATAGGCCGAGGAAAATATTAAAAATAACTAAGTTGTCCGAAATAAAAACTCCTAAACCGGCAAAATCGAGCAAAACCCTAATCCGGGTGGATTAGGGCACACCGGGTGTCCTTGTCCGGGTGGGACTAGGAAAACCTCCGGACGCGGGCTGGACTCCGGACGCGGCTAGGAAAAGTGCCCGGATCCCGCGCGGTGGCATTTCGGTAATTACCGCGGGTTCCGGGTGATCGGGCGGTCGGGTGGCGTCCTTCAGTGCTGGTGACCGGCTCGGCATCAACTGCTCCGGACCCGGTGCTAGGGTTTTGGTGATGCCGGGCTGTTCTGGCCTTATGCTTGATATTTCCTCGGACAAGTGAGGTCCCTTCCACGTCTTTTGACCTCCTGAATCTACTGGCATCAATTTGTCCGCCAGATTCTGAATGTGGAGTAGAGTTAGCCGGGCAGGGGCTGGTTGGCCGTATCCGCCGGGGCCGGGGCAGGGTCCTTCGGGCTTTTGCCTCCATTATTGATCTTCTGTCGGCCATCAAGGGTCAGCACCGTGCATCCTTCCCTGATGAACCTCTGGTCTAGTTCCTCGTGCTTGGCTCGACTCCAATCTCCTATGTAAGCGGTGACCCGTGTCTTGAAGGCTTTAACTTGGCTCCGGGTCAAGGGCAGACCTGGCCGGGTCCAGGGCACCGGGGGTTCATCATTCCCCTCTTCTTGTGGAGGATTCGTCCTTGAATCTATTTTTACAAAATCATCATCATAGAAAGGAGTTAAGTCAGTAACATTGAAGGTAGCACTTACACCATAGGTGTTAGGCAAATCTAAAACATAAGCATTATTGTTTATTCTTTCAAGGACAGTGTAAGGTCCGTCTCCTCTTGGCAGCAACTTAGATCTCCTTTGCTCAAGGAATCTATCCTTTCTGAAGTGGATCCACACTTGGTCGCCGGGTTGGAAGATTTTCTCCTTTCTTCCACGGTTTGCATTCCTTAGGTATTGAGCTGTCCTCGTTTCAATGTTGGTTTTGGCTTTCTCATGAAGCTTTCGAACATACTCAGCCTTGGTGTGTCCATCTGCATCCAAAAACTCGTGTATAGGCAATGGTGATAAATCCAATGGGGTTAGGGGTTAAAACCATAAACCAATTCAAAAGGAGAGTATTGAGTGGCTGAGTGGACAGATCGGTTGTAGGCAAACTCAACATGGGGTAGACAGTCCTCCCAAATCCTAAGGTTGGACTTAATGATGGCTCTAAGCATTTGGATAGAGACCGGTTGACAACCTCTGTTTGGCCATCTGTTTGAGGTGGCAGGTTGTGGAAAACATAAGCTTGGTACCTAGTTTCGCCCACAAGGTTTTCCAAAAGTAGCTTAGGAATTTTGAGTCTCGATAAGAAACAATGGTCTTAGGAATGCCATGGAGTCTAACTATTTCTCCAAAGAATAAGTCAGCTATGTGGGATGCATCATCAACTTTATGGCATGCAATGAAATGAGCCATTTTTGAAAACCTATCTACAACCACAAAAATTGAATCTTTGCCCTTCCTAGACTTAGGTAATCCTAGAACAAAATCCATAGATATGTCTACCCAAGGGTGTTCGGGATAGGCAAGGGGGTGTATAAGCCAAATGGTTGAAGGTGTGACTTAGCTCGTTGGCATTTGGCACATTGGTTGATGATCTTCTCTACTTCTTTCCTCATCCTAGGCCAGTAGAAGTGTTCTTTAAGGCAAGCTACGGTCTTGGCAACTCCAAAGTGACCCATGAGACCTCCTCCATGAGCTTCTCTTATGACTAGGGTTCTGCTTGAATGGCTCGGGTAGCATAGCCTAGCTCCCTTGAACAAGTATCCATTCTGCCTATAATAATCCTCAAACCCTGCATGTTGGCATGACTCAAAGATATCTTTAAAGTCGGGGTCAGTCACATATAAATCCTTGATATGCTCAAAACCAATGAATTTGGAACTCAGGGCAGTGATTAGGGCATACCTTCGAGAAAGGGCATCGGCTACCACATTCTCCTTACCTTGTTTGTAGTGGATGATGTAAGGGAAGGACTCAATGAACTCCACCCACCTTGCATGCCTTTTGTTCAATTTATGTTGAGCCTTTAAGTATTTAAGGGACTCATGATCGGTTAGGATTATGAACTCCTTGGGCCACAAGTAATGTTGCCAAGTTTTCAAGGCTCGGACCAGGGCATACAGTTCTTGGTCATAGGTGGGGTAATTGAGGGTGGCACCACTCAATTTTTCACTGAAGTAGGCAGTAGGTCTCCCTTCTTGCATCAACACAGCTCCAATTCCTACTCCCGAAGCATCACACTCGATTTCAAAAGGTTTTGAGAAATCGGGTAGCTTAAGCAAGGGGGCTTCGGTGAGTTTCTTCTTAAGTGCTTCAAAGGCTGCCTCTTGAGGTGCTCCCCAATGGAAGGGGACATTCTTCTTAATAACAGCCATGAGAGGGGCAGCTATGGTGCTAAAGTCCCTCACAAATCTTCTATAGAAGCTTGCAAGCCCATGGAAGCTTCGGACATCAGTGATGTTCTTTGGGGTTGGCCATGACTTGATTGCTTCGATCTTGTCCTCATCAACCCTAATTCCTGTAGAGCTAACAACAAAGCCAAGAAACACAAGGTGATCGGTGCAAAAGATGCACTTTTCCATATTGGCATATAGTTGTTCTTGTCTTAGGGTTTCTAGGACAGATTTCAAGTGGCCTAGGTGTTCTTCTAGGGTTTTTGAGTAGATTAGAATGTCATCGAAATAGACTACTACAAATTTCCCTATGAAAGGCCTAAGGACTTGATTCATTAATCTCATGAAGGTACTAGGTGCATTAGTCAAACCAAAAGGCATAACCATCCATTCATACAAACCTAGTTTAGTTTTAAAGGCAGTTTTCCATTCATCACCTTCCTTCATTCGGATTTGGTGATAGCCTGATCTTAAATATATCTTAGAAAAGATTGTGGCTCCATGCAGTTCATCAAGCATATCATCTAACCTAGGGATGGGGTGTCGGTACTTAACTGTGATGTTATTGATGGCTCGGCAGTCGACACACATCCTCCAAGTTCCTTCCTTCTTTGGCACAAGGATGACCGGCACGGCACATGGGCTCATGCTTTCTCTCACATAACCCTTGTCCATCAATTCTTCTACTTGTTGCTGGATTTCCTTGGTCTCCTCCGGATTTGTCCGATAGGCAGCCTTGTTAGGAAGTGATGCTCCCGGTACAAGATCAATTTCATGTTCAATGCCTCGGATTGGGGGTAATCCACTAGGGATATCTTTGGGGAAAACATCTTTGAAATCCTGCAAAAGTGAAGTCATAGCACTAGGAAGAGAAGTGTTAGGGTTAGAAATCAAACATTCTTTGTATAGAATGACCACGAGGGATTTCCTAGAGACTAGGGTTTGTTTGATCTCACTAGGTTTAGCTAACAGGTTTTCTCTCCTCTCGACCTTACTCTTTTGAGCTCTTTGATCCTTAAGATCATGAGATTCTGTTTTTGTCTTATCTTCTGTTTTTGTATCTTTTTCTTTTGAGGGCTCACTCTTTTCTTCTCTCATCTCTCGTTTCTTGAGCTCTCTCTCTTTTTTCTCTCGGCTCACCTTTCTCTCTAGTTGGTCCTTGAGTATCTCTGTAGGTGATAATGGCTTCAACTTAAAAGTAGTGTCTCCATGTTTGAGTTGGTACTTGTTTGTCCTCCCATCGTGTTGTGAGTACCGATCAAACTGCTAAGGTCTTCCAAGTAGGACATGGGCAGCCTCCATGGGCACTACATCACAAAGCACCACATCCTTGAATCTCCCAATGCTCAAAGGGATGTGTGCTTGCTTGTTGACCTTCAAATCTCCACTATTACTCAACCAATGCAGTCGGTAGGGTTTAGGGTGTGTGTGAGTAAGAATTCCCAAGCCCTTGACAAGTTCCAAGCTCACTGCATTGGTACAACTCCCACCATCAATAACCAAAGTGCAAAGTTTATTTAAAATCACACACCTTGTATGAAATAGATTGTCCCTCTGTTCCCATCCATCTTCTTTAGGCTGTGCACTCAGGATCCGCCGGGAGACGGCTGAAAATTGAATCCGGGCACGGGTGGTTGTTGGTTCTTTGACCGTCGGGGCCGCCGGGTGGCCGTCGGGGCCGGCGCTTTGCTTCAGGTCGTCAAAGAGTCCTCCCGCTGTCTTCAGGCCAAAATTGGCCGAGGGAATGTTCAAAAGACCCGGGGTGGGCCGATTAACATTAACCGGCGCGGACAGGATGTCCGGGGCAGGACTGGGCGCTGAGCCGGGGCAGTGCGGGGCGCTGTGCCGGGGCAGTGCTGAGTCTGGGCCGGGGCAGTGCTGGGCACTGGCTGGCCAGTGCTGGGCTGGCGGGCAGTGCTGGTGCTGACCCGGGTAGTGCTGCTCGGCGTCAGTCAGCGTGATCGGGGTGATCACTCGGCTGTGGAAGGCTGAAAATTTTTCTAAGCCTTCCGTATCAACTTCTTCTCCTTCACTAGACTCTTCCTCAATTTCTTCAATAATTGGTTCCTCCTCGTCGTCCGTCACAACTTCTCCCTCTCTAAGCACCATGGCTCGGGTATTAGGGCAGTCCCTTGCTATGTGACCCCTACCTTGACACTTAAAACACACAATGGCGCTTGGCCGAGCATTAGTAGTAGGGATTTTTGAACGGGGTTAGGGTTTACCCGTGATGCCGACCCTTGATTAGGGTTTGGTCTCGATCCAGAGCTCCGGTTAGGGTTTGGCCTGTATGGGGTGTGTCCGGCGCTTCTGTCTCCTCTCACCGGGCATTGATCGGTGGCGGCGGGGTAGTCCTTCTTCCAAGACCGTTCTTCAGCTCCTTCGCAACCCTAGTAGCCACGTTTATCAAGTCATCATAGTCAGCAAAGTTGAGGATGTTGACTTGGTGTAGAATCTTCTTTTGCAATCCTCCGGTGAAACGTGCTATCTTGGCATCTTCATCTTCACTCAGGTCAAGCCGTGCAACCAGGATCTCCATCTCCTTGTTGTACTCCTCAACCGACATGCTCCCTTGCTTCAAAAATCGAAGCTTGGTGTGCAAATCTCGGTTGTAGCTGCTCGATACAAACTTTCTCCTCATCTTTCTTTTGAGACTCCTCCAACTAAGGACGGGGTCCTCTTCCTCTCTCCTGATCTGATTCCTGAGTTGAGCCCACCACAAGGAAGCATAGTCAGTAAACTCAATTGTGGCTAGGGTTACCTTTTTCCTCTCGGAATAGTTATGGCACTCAAAGAAATCCTCCATGCTCCTCTCCCAATCAATGTACTCGTCGGGGTTTGCTTTGCCAGCAAACTTAGGCACATTGAGCTTCAAGCTGCTCACATCATCATCTTCCTCCTGCTCATTCCTCCTTGGCCGCCGGGGGCCATCTCCATTCGGAGCTCCAATCTGCTCGGTGATCCGGGCCATGTTCTGAGCCATAGCAGCTATTTGTGCCTCCAAAGCATTAAATCTCTCATCTGCCATGATTAGTCACGAACAAAGATCCTCCCAAAATCTCTCTAATGAACCTCACACACTCTTTTTCTTACCACTCGTGTATGAAATTTTGAAGTCACTCAAATTAGGGTTTTCTTTGATTTCAAAACAAAGACAATCTCAATTCAAGTAGTTGCAAGTTTCTTTCGAAGCTATGCAGTCTAAGTCTACCAATGACACTAACAAGACCTTATACCTAGGGTTTCGGATTTCTAGGGGCCAGAATCTTGGGGCTAGGTCGTGGGATGACAAGACAAGCAAATTTGGGTGTTTAAGAAAGCTACTAGCTAAGCTTTGAAAAACCCTCTTCTTGAACTTAATCTACTACCTTGATTGTGAACGTGGCCTTGCTTTTTAGCTAGGTCAGATTTCTATTTTTAAAGACCTTGATTCTTTTCTTTTCTTTTTCTTAGACTCTTTTTGTATTTTTCTTTGATCGGCCACAGCTTTTTCTCACAACTAAATAAAAGAAAGGTAGAAGACTAGAACAAACACAATGAAGCTATTTTTTTAGGGTTTTCTGAAACTGAAAACAACGAAAGCTAAAGATATGAATTCAAGTAAAAGAACCTGAAAACTGGATAGATTGTTGGTCCAAGAGTTGAACCGTGCTCTGATACCAGCTGATGTGAACCGCCTCCTCTAGGAAGGGATCGACTCAACACCCAAAACTATATTATCAGCCCCACGAGAACCTAACCTTTGAAACCGCGGAGAACACTTGAAATCCACTAAGTATTGACTTAGGAACCCCAAGGTATTCAGTCGAATTGGTGCCACAAACAAAGGATGAATGCCTTTGATGATAAACCAAACCTTAAGCTAAGCAACAACGAGCAAAGACTTGAAGGAAAAAGAACTAAGTTCTGAAATTTCAATTATCATTCAACGTGTCTTACAATGGTGGCCGAGGCCTCTATTTATAGATCAAGGGTGGCCAAGGCCGGTTCCAACTCTAATAAGGAAAAAACTAAAATATTCCTAAAAAATAGGCTGAGGAAAATATTAAAAATAACTAAGTTGTCCGAAATAAAAACTCCTAAACGGCAAAATCGAGCAAAACCCTAATCCGGGTGGATTAGGGCACACCGGGTGTCCTTGTCCGGGTGGGACTAGGAAAACCTCCGGACGCGGGCTGGACTCCGGATGCGGCTAGGAAAACTGCCCGGAACCCGCGCGGTGGCATTTCGGTAATTACCACGGGTTCCGGGTGATCGGGCGGTCGGGTGGCGTCCTTCAGTGCTGGTGACCGGCTCGGCATCAACTGCTCCGGACCCGGTGCTAGGGTTTTGGTGATGCCGGGCTGTTCTGGCCTTATGCTTGATATTTCCTCGGACAAGTGAGGTCCCTTCCACGTCTTTTGACCTCCTGAATCTACTGGCATCAATTTTTCCGCCAGATTCTGAATGTGGAGTAGAGTTAGCCGGGGCAGGGGCTGGTTGGCCGTATCCGCCGGGGCCGGGGTAGGGTCCTTCGGGCTTTTGCCTCCATTATTGATCTTCTGTCGGCCATCAAGGGTCAGCACCGTGCATCCTTCCCTGATGAACCTCTGGTCTAGTTCCTCGTGCTTGGCTCGACTCCAATCTCCTATGTAAGCGGTGACCCGTGTCTTGAAGGCTTTAACTTGGCTCCGGGTCAAGGGCAGATCTGGCCGGGTCCAGGGCACCGGGGGTTCATCACTTACCATGACAAGATCGTTGACGGGAGCATAGGGACGGTGAAGGAGGAGACGATGGTGGTAAGGACGAGTTGATGACGACGAGTTCCTACTCCTTTCCGCTAAAGAGATCGGTCGATCGAAATTCACGGGTTGTTAGGGATCGGCCGAAGGAGCACGGAGGATTGGAGACTTTCAGACTTTGGATTTTTTTTGTTTTGGACGGGTCAATAATGGGCCAAAATGGATTAATGATGGTTTTGGTTGTTGAGTATTATTTCGACCCAATAATATACGGGTCAGATAATTATTTATCTATTTTGGCCCATGGGTATGTTTTTGTCTGACCCATAGGTAGGGCTGTAAAAATGGTTGAACTGGCCTAACCTAACAATTATCTGACATGGCCCACAGGTGCTTTAATAAAAATTGACTTAAACTGAACTGGATTAAATATTAGATGGTGTTACTTTGACCCACGTGGGCCAAACCATGGGCCACAAACAGGCCAAAGTCAAGGCCAAAAATTGACCCACAATATAAAAAAAAATACAACTTAAACAAAACCTAACCAAATATGAAACTTTAACTTTATTAAACGAAACTACAACAGTATAACTTCTGCAGCTCCAGCTACTAATTTGTAACTTCTGCAGCTACAATGTACTGTCATCAAAAGATTTTGCCTCTCACATTCTACTTCTGCAAACTTTAACCTTTTTTCTGAATACCTCTCCTGCATCTCCATTTCTTAAATTCTCTCCTTCACTGATAATAGTTCCCTATGCCATCAGCAACATTCATGCTGTCCTCACCCAACTGGAAATTGAGCACACATAGTTCAGTTACAGAGCATATATCATGATTCCCTAATGAACATTCAACAACCACTTCTATTAATAAAATGCAAGAAACTGAGAATACAAGAATCTAATCACAGAAAGTGATAACATTCAGTTTTCTGCACTACTTTCATAAGGAATAACATTGAGCCAACTCCCAAACATTAACCATCAACAAAAGTAAAGACATGTAATCGATTTATACAAAGCCAAGACCCATATTTATCTAACCATGGTATTTCTGTTCATCAATACATATGATTAGGCGATTAGCTAAATAACCTCCAACTCAATAGTTACACACCGACAACTCTAACAATGGCATGAGCATATGATCACCTATAATTACCACCAAACCATTCAAAGGAGAAGATAAGACTAAAATACAAATGTCGATACAGAATAAGTGAATTAATGAATACAAGCAGGACAAATTGACAGAGAGCAACAACAAACAATCATAACTCAGTGAAAACTGCATATATTTACCCAAGACTCTGAAATAATACCATATTAGCACAAGCTAAGGAGGAGCTCTAAGTAGGAACAAATATCATCATTTAAAAGGAAAAAACTCTAGAACAAATACTACTCAGACTTAACTACAGCACATAATCACTTATCATAATTCTACATTCAACTTTTACTTCACCAGATATTTCTTCTCTCTTCCCATGCCCCATCATTTATCTCCATTACACTTACTCCCCAACCCCGGAGCCTCAACAAACAGAAGCATAAATTGCATCTCATTCTAATATATGATCAAACAGAAGTAGAAGCATACACCAACAAAGTTCTCTACACACGATGAATGGTTAACAGAGAACAACATACGAAAATCATGCTTACCTTTGGTGCTTGACTCTTGCAAAGTGGCAACCGGACAACAAATGGACACTTAACGCAAAACTTCAATAAAAGCATCTAGGCCATGGCATTTCACAATCGAACACGGGCATTTTATAGGTCAATCATAAGATCAAAATGCACTAAATAAAGTCACATCAAATTCCCCTACGACTAAGCTTTGCTTGTCCTCAAGCAAATGAATTAGAAAACATCCAAGTTCACAATGACAAAAGCGCCCCATTGAGATTCAAGCAAAAATAATTCGGCTTAAACTGTTCCACGAACAAACTTAACCTACACATGCAAGAACGTCAACCAAACAAGTCTAGACCTCACTATTTTCTGCACACTTCAAGTAGTGGTTAATTGGGATACAGGAAAAACCGACCACGACAACACCAACTCTAATCAAAAGGACTTGAACTCAAGAAATGGAACGGATTAGGTGGGGGTAGGAGAATTTTTGAGAGTGATGAGTGATCATGATGTGGCTATCGACTCGACTTCATCCGCTTCTAGATCCGCACTTTACAAACGCTGGCTAGGATCAAGGGCTACATTTGAGAACTCTTTTTTTTTTCCTTTCTTTCCATTTTCATCATTTTTTTTCCTTCTCTTTTTTTCCTACTGCATACTAGTGCTCGATCCAACACTTCACTTAGGTGTTGAACCTGCCTAGCTCACAGCTTTTGCCTTTGCTGGTGCTCAACCCGACACTTCACTTAGGTGCCGAGCTTGCCTAGCTTTCCTTTTCTTTTCTTTTGAGCATTTTCTTTTGAACATTCTCTTCGCAAACTAGCCACTTGATCCTTAGCCCCTTACAACTTCAACACAAGATTTCGAATTGGATTCCGTCTAATCTCAAGCCATAATCACGGGGAATGAAAAAGTTGAAGAAAAACATGGAAAAGGGGTGAAAATTCTGATTGCCTTCATCATCTTAGACCGGTGTTATCGAGTGGTACAAAAACACGCATCAAACCAATCAACCAACATACAAGAGTGATAAAATCTCTATTCTGGCCTAGACTCATTTGATATTAGTGCTAACATGCTGGTTATAGGTTCCAAGTAGGACAGTCTAAACGTCATTGTGCAAGCTTGAAGTCAATTAAACACCAAAAGTCAAGAACTGAATGATTCTACAATAGAGGAATTCGACATTCAATCAGGATCATGCAAATCTTCAAAGCATAGCCTTAGATCTATACCACAAATAATCACACCAAACCTCAAACTCCCCCTACGACTAACATGAGCATTGTCCTCAATGATCAAGAGAGAGAGGGTAAGGTGGAACGAAGTTACCGTGTTGGTAGAGAGGAGCATAGGACGTAATAGTGGTGAAAGAGTTCCATGATGATCCTTGGTGAAAAGTGATTCCAATTGCTTGCCAAACCTTATTCAAAAAGCTAAAACAACACAAAAACCTCAAACAACAATTAAAAGCGAAAAATTAAAGATAACATGGGGTGCCTCCCAAGAAGCGCTTGGTTACCGTCTTAAGCACGACGATACCTGCGTTATGGTGTCCAACTTAGTACCTCTTTGATGTCAAGTAGCTTCTTCCATGATGAAGATTGAGCTCCAAGTAGCGATAGAAGCAAATGGTAGAATGACCAATGAGCTAAACTTGAGTTCCAATTGTTACCTTGTCAAGGCCTTCTACCATTGAGTTTAGGAGTTTGAGGAAGAATGTATGGAAGGGGGGTGCCATTGAGCTCCGTCGTCTCCACGTTGGTGATACCACTCAAGGAGTCTTCCGGTTCAAGTAAAGGTGGCTCCACTTCCATGGTTACCTTAGGAGAGGTTATGAAGCTTGTGTCCGTCTCTTGACACAAGTACTTCATGATCAAGCAAGAAGATTGAAGAGTACTCACAATCTTTGGTGGGGCCACCAATAGGGTGGTGTTGTTCACTTTCGTGCTCCACTCTCGGTGCCACCTCTTCTTGAAGTGTCTCCAAATAATCTCTCACCTCCTCTAAAGGGTCATCATCCTCAAGTCTCCTTGATTCTTCTATCCTCACATCATCGTTACTTGGTGTGTCCTCGGGACGAACATGTTCCTCAGTCTCCTCCACTACCAACTCTTCTTCCGTGTCAAGCTCCTCGGATTCACAAGTGTCATCTTCATCATTATAAACTTGCTCCAAATGCTTGGGATGTCGTTCATTCTCAAGAATCTTCGTGACGAGCTCTATGCTTTGGGATAAGCGGTTAACTCAGTTTGCATTATCCTCCGCAATTTGTAAGATCTCTAGCATGAAAGGAGGCGGAAGAGGTTTCTCATGGCTCATGAACTCTTCTTGGGGAAACTCACCTTCTTCTTCTTCCATGGCAAGCACTTCCGGTTCAAAGGTGTCGGTGATGAGCTTCACACTTTGAGTTAAACGATCCAACCGAGCCGCATTATCTTCCGCAATTTGCAACATCTCCTCAATTGTGGGGGAAGATGGAGAGTGTTGTTCATCCTCTAGAGCTTCCTTGATGAGCGTCACGCCTTGAGCTAAGCGATTAAGTTGGTTCGCATTGTCTTCCGCAATCTTCAAAACTTCCTCAAGCATGGGAAAAGGTGGAGGAGGTTCCTCATAGCTTACGAACTCCTTTCGAGGACGCTCACTTTCCTTCACCATTTTCAAGAGCTCCTCTAAAATAGAAGGAGGTTGAGAGGGTTGCTCATAGCTTGTGAAATCCTCTTGAGGGCGCTCGCTTTCTCTAACCATCTTAAAGAGCTCCTCTAGCAGCGGTGGAGAATGTTGTTCATGACTTGTGAAATCCTCTTGATAATACTCCGGCAAGACTTGATGGTAGGGTGGAGATGGATAGGGACATTGCTCACTCCACATGGGTGTTGAACCTTGTTGATCTTGATCCCACCATTGGCTATCTCCCTCACAAGTTTCTTGGTAGTAGTTGGATGGAGTAGGATGACCATAGTATGGGTTAGGAGATGGATTCCACCCTTGATAGGTACCATAACCATTACCTTCATTCCACGAGTTCATCTTACTTGCAACCTTGCTCCCATGAACTAAGTGAGGTAGAGAAAGGATAGGCGGATAAGGGACCTACAAACACGCACAACAAACACAACCAAGTAGTACAACAATGCGGGATAACAAAACCACAAAAACAAATAACAAAGAAGCAAAACTAAAACGGAAGGAAGTGAATAGAACGGTCCACTACTAAATGCTTTCAAAGGATTGAGAAAGTCCCCGGCAACGGCGCCAAAAACTTGATAAAAGGATTTTACCAAGGTCGTATTCCACGGGGTCCTCTCATAAACCAATACTCACACTTCTCATAGACGGTCTAGACATTTGAAATTGGTTTGGTTTGATAAGAAATTCATAAACAAAAGCAAAGATTAACAATACTAACAAAAATTAAACAAGAGAGAAAGGTGGTTTAAATCAAAGACAAAGGAGGTTCTCTTGGTGGATAGTTTCATCATGCTCAAGAGAACTAATTGAACAAACAAGCCAATTAAGATCGAGTTTGCATTCGGATGACCATGCATTTCACTTCTATAGACTCAATGCACTCTCGTAGCACCAAATCCCTATCCAAATACCACTCAACTTAGGCTCTCGCTCTCAAGCTAAGTGAAAAAGGATGCATTCTAAGTGTTTGATGAAATGCCAAGACACAAGACCCTCTCTTAAGACTCTATGACCACAAGGCTAGGCACAACTCTCTCATATCAATGCCCTAACACTAAGAGATTCATCAAAAGCCTTTTCAAACTCAATTGAATGAAAATCCAAATGCACACGAAGTGTTCGATAAAATGCCCAAGAGAGAAATCAAGTGAAAATGGTTGAAACAAGATGATCTAATCTCTTAGAACACACTCACTTCAATCCCTAGACCTACGATCTATGCAATCCAAGCACTCTCATGCATTAAATCACATTGAATGGGCCAAATCAAGCAAACATGGCATAAAATGGCATTAAGATCAAGTCTAGAAATCATCCTCATACAACCAAGATCAATCATGGCAAGTCTATACAATCATGCCTCTATCATGGCACAACTAATCTACCCATCCAAGAATGAACCCTAGAAACTCAGCCACACATGGCCAAGGGAGTAAAGAGAAGAGAAGGAAGAATGGTCACCAAGAACACCATGGATGAATCCTTGTGATGATCTTCACTTCTCCACTTGTAAGCACTTCTCCCAAGGTTTGTTGGCTTCAATCCTAGCTCCAATGGCTTCAAATTGCTCCAAAAATGTGTTCTAGGGTTTGAGGGTTCGTGGGTATGTGTTTGGGGTTCAAGGGAGATGAAACAATGCCCCAAAATTGTCAAAAACGTGAGTTTTTATACTGCAGGGGACAGTGCACGCCGTGCACACCTGCACGGGTGGTGCACGGTGCAAACAGAGAAATTGCAATTTTGCAACGCTCATATCTCCCTCATCCGAACTCCTATTAAGCTTCCATTTTCTCTTACGTGTTCCTTGGCATCCGTACTTCGATGCCATAACCTGAGAATGCACAAAGATAACTCCAATAGACCACGAATTTTGCTCCAAAGTGGCAACCGGACAACAAATTGACACTTAACGCAAAACTTCAATAAAAGCATCTAAGCCATGGCATTTCACAATCGAACACGGGCATTTTATAGGTCAATCATAACATCAAAATTCACTAAATAAAGTCACATCAATAACTTCTGCAGCTCCAGCTACTAATTTGTAACTTCTGCAGCTACAATGTACTGTCATCAAAAGATTTTGCCTCTCACATTCTACTTCTGCAAACTTTAACCTTTTTTCTGAATACCTCTCCTGCATCTCCATTTCTTAAATTCTCTCCTTCACTGATAATAGTTCCCTATGCCATCAGCAACATTCATGTTGTCCTCACCCAACTGGAAATTGAGCACACATATTTCAGTTACAGAGCATATATCATGATTCCCTAATGAACATTCAACAACCACTTCTATTAATAAAATGCAAAAAACTGAGAATACAAGAATCTAATCACAGAAAGTGATAACATTCAGTTTTCTGCACTACTTTCATAAGGAATAACGTTGAGCCAACTCCCAAACATTAACCATCACAAAAAGTAAAGACATGTAATCGATTTATACAAAGCCAAGACTCATATTTATCTAACCATGGTATTTCTGTTCATCAATACATATGATTAGGCGATTAGCTAAACAACCTCCAACTCAATAGTTACACACCGACAACTCTAACAATGGCATAAGCATATGATCACCTATAATTACCACCAAACCATTCAAAGGAGAAGATAAGACTAAAATACAAATGCCGATACAGAATCCGTGAATTAATGAATACAAGCAGGACAGATTGACAGAGAGCAACAACAAACAATCATAACTCAGTGAAAACTGCATATATTTACCCAAGACTCTGAAATAATACCATATTAGCACAAGCTAAGGAGGAGCTCTAACTAGGAACAAATATCATCATTTAATAGGAAAAAACTCTAGAACAAATACTACTCAGACTTAACTACAGCACATAATCACTTATCATAATTCTACATTCAACTTTTACTTCACCATATATTTCTTCTCTCTTCCCATGCCCCGTCCTTTATCTCCATTACACTTACTCCCCAACCCCAGAGCCTCAACAAACAGAAGCATATATTGCATCTCATTCTAATATATGATCAAACAGAAGTAGAAGCATACACCAACAAAGTTCTCTACACACGATGAATGGTTAACAGAGAACAACATACGAAAATCATGCTTACTGTAACACCCCAATTTTATGAAACGTAAAACGACAACGTGTCCTGGGATAGATGATGACTCAAAGGTTGAAAAATATAACTTTGACCAACTACTTTCAAACCAATCATAAAAATAGGGTATTAACTGTCAAAACATTTACAGCGGAATTGGGCCCAACGACTTGAGAGCAATTCTCCAAGTCGCCATTACACCGTCTCATGATCCACTGCTCCGGCACGCCTTAAGAAACTCCGGTGGCCCGTTGCTTGTCCAGGAAATTCCTGCAAAACTGGTGGGTGGCTCGGGGTCAGTCCATTATCATGATTATTCCGTATAAACATGAATGAACACATTTAATGGAATTAACAACGCAAACCAGTAATTCCACAATCATCCTTCCGTAACGGAGATTACCGTTACCATCTATTGAATGACTTGTCACAAGGAATATTAATCCAATATTCCAATCACGACCTATATGTGAAACATTAACACACATAATCACAAGTCAATAAGACATCCCAAGAACTATTCTAATAGTACCACACAATATCGAGATCAAACTCGAACAACTTTCACCAATCAATAGGGCGTCCCCTCTTCCCGCCTAGCTAACCTCTACGCGATCATCGATAAGGCTTACTTCTGAGCCTGTAATAGGGACTTCGCAAGAGTCGCTATTCTTCCCGACTACCATGAATCGATTGGGGCTATCAATACCCTACTCCCATCATCCGGTCGAGGCTAATTCCACCCAACTCTTATCATTCGGTTGGGGCTATCCGTACCCATCTACCGTGATTCGATTGGGGCTAACAATACCCAACTCCCATCACCCGGTAGGAACCCGTATCCATCGATGTTCCCGGCGGATGACTAGCTAGCGAGGCTCTACTTTCCACCTGTATACACTAGGTGCCAAACATCATCAGATAACATCACGATTTAACCATAGTCGAATCAAACATAATTAGGTATAAAACCGATGGTTCCGGAAAGATAGAACTTTCCGTAGAAAGACACCTTGTTGACAAAACTAAGACTTTCCGTCTTAATTTCCAGGTAAGTAGGGGAGTCACTCGGACTACTTAAGTCCCTCTAACCTTAGGCAGCATAACTTTATAAACCGGAATTAATGAGGATCCGCGTCGCTCATTACTCTAAACAACCAACAAACAACAGTTAGTCATCCAAATCATCAAGGTATTATAGTACCTACAAGTAATAGATTTATAGTTTATATGGATTTAACAATCCATCACGTCATCCATTGGTTTAATTAGCCACCAAAACAATCGAAGCCACATCGTTTCACAAGCGATCTTATTCCGAGTTAAATCTAACCCTCGGAAGATAGCTGATTTGAATAGGAGTTATGTGTGATATATAAGTCCTCGTAATAATATCCTAACAATTATTACGTCATACTAAGGAATTAATATTCCCTAAGGAGTATAACACTTATCCAATAATCCAACACTTCTATTCATCCGATAAATCCAATATTCCTGTTAAGGTGATTACCGGAGCTCATTTCCAAAAATAATTAGAATGGAAAATACTTAATTAAACAATTTTAGTTAATGGAATGTAAATTAACTAATAAAAATATTAGGAATTTACCCCCTTGAACCAACCCACCTATAAATCGAGTCGGTTGACTTGGAAATCGGTTCTGTAGCTTGAATCGGATGGAAATAAGGACTTAACGGACTTCCGTAACTTCCTAGCCAAATTGTACTAACTGAAAAGTTAGTTGGGCCGAATCTGTCACAAGTTGATAGTTTAGGATTGCGACAGTAATTGAAATTAAACTGAAGGATCATGATGTAACTTAGAAAGTCGGGTGACCAAACTGCAATTTTGCCATCTTCTTCCCCAAGTTGCAGGAGACAAAGCCTCCATTTTGGTGAAGCTCCGGTGAAGCTTGGATTTCCCTATTTTTCGCACGAAACTTCCTTTTGAAGGTTGGAAAATATTTCCATGCTTAAGACGATGTCGGGTTTGTATTTTCCAAGGGTTGGGCATGTTTGGGACGCTCCGTCGCAACTCTCGTCGGAGCTACGACGGTGAGGTTCCGTGACTCAAAGTCGAAGGCTTGTTGGCTTTTATAGCCGACTCCGAAGCCTCTCGATGCCATCTGGAGTACCCAAAAGTCAAGGTCACGAGAAAGAAAGGAGTGAATGGTCGGTTGTTAGTGTGGTCGACGGGGTAACTCCGTTTTGGCGTTACTCAGGCCAATAATGGAGCTGGAGAGCTGTGAATTCACGGGGTGATGTTTTACAATCATCAAAACCCGGCAAACATCAATAATATGAAGGATTGGGCTCTAACCGGAACTATAGAGGAGTTGCCGAAAAATAACCGGCGGCTTTGGTTCATGGAGGAAGATGATGACATAACGCTGACGTCACTATGATGTCATCATTTCTCAAGACTAAAAGAAATAAAGGATTTGCTGGAGCAGGGATTCGAACCTGTGACCATTAGGTTGCTAGTTTAATTCCTTAACCAACTCAACTAAGTGGGATACTTAACTTCCTTGCAACCATGTTCCATTAACCCTTACCCACCTTCATTTGGAATCTGAGCTTAACCAAATTATAAAACCATTTGATTAACGAGGTCTACCGTATCAAACACTTCACGCTATACCGCAAGAGTCAAGTCAGTCGCTTAACCTCTCGCTCCGCCTTTCATGAGTGAACTTAACTTGTCTCGAAATCAGTTAATCATCAAGTTGCGGTCATTTCCCGAACGTATGGAATAAAATTCAAAAAAAATTTCTGGTTCAGAGATTCGGGGTGTAACATTTCTCCCCTCCTTAAAAAGATTTCGTCCTCGAAATCAAACGACAATTAACTTTAACGGTGCCCAACCAGAGCAATTCACGATCGTGAGAAAACTTAATTTTTCATTCGAGAAAACTAAAAGGAAGGCAAGCCAGAAACAAGATCACTAAACAGATGATGATCGCCATTTTCTCGAATGCTTCCATAGGTCCATCGAAGACGCCTCTACGATAACCTAGACATACAAAGTAAAAGAAGGAGACAATGAGAAGGAGGCATCCTGTTCCGAGGATGATAGCCTTCTTCATTGCGCAGTCCTCGTCGTAGACCCTTTCCATTCTTGAAGCGACTACGATGGAGGACTTTAAGATTTCCACCGGTGATTCGGTTGTCGAGGGAAAGAAGAGAAGAGAGGGGGGTTCTTAAAGAGAAGGGGAAGAGGAGGTGTCATCATTGAGTCTCGCCCACTTGCGAGTGTCGGCAAGTATGGTTAAACAGACGCGGATTACGAGATCGTCTTTTTAAATTCACTAGTTAAAGAATCGATACAAACTATTGGCATCTCTTGGTTCACCTGCCATCCGCAGGAATTCTGAGATACAAAATTCTTACCAACTAGCCAGAGATTAAAGAACGTATGCACCGTCTGAGACAATACATTCTTATGTCCAAGACAAAAACCACAAGAAAGAGAATAAGGTTACAACATGAATTCGAAGAAATACTAAGGCGTGCGGGATGGGACTTCTGTTCGACTCCGCCGAACTGGTCCTTCCGGAGGATTTTCTTGACCCCTTCGCCGGTCTATGTGTTTGCATAATTTTAGGATGAAGGTGATAGCCACGAAGAGAAGAATGACTATCAGAAGGATGAAATTTATCCCACTCAAGATTTCCGTTTCATCAGAACAAATCATTTTTCTTTAGAGAATTACTTAGAGGGAGGGCGTCAATTTAAAGAAGAAGATGTTACGGTTAGCTTGCCCAAGAAGCCGCCGTTCGGACTCGAAAGTCAAAAGCAAAAAGAACGACATGAAAACACATGTTCAGGCTTTAACAGATCCTCAAAAGTAGAGCTGATGCGGTGGATGATTCTCAGCCGTTCACGTGTCTTCGCAGAAAGCGAGAGACTTACGTAGATCTTGTGTCGGAGATCAACGTTTCCTTCACTTGGGTATTTAACCCAGATGAAGCTCGGCTCCAAGTGTCACCCGCATGGTGCTCTGAGGGAATTTCATCAATACTTACGGGAGGTTCGGATGGAAGTTTTCGGTGAAGGAAGGAAAAATGCAGGAGCGACTCCATTCCTCAACTTTTTTTCCACCACTGAGAGTCTGCCAGTCCCTCCTGGTAATCCTTACTTGACCGATTTCTGTCCCTTTTGCGATTCTATTAAAATGGAATGGACACTAGATAGTAGCTTCCCTAATCACATGACTCCGAATGAAAACTCCTTCATTTCTCTAGATCGTAGCTTTAACCAACTCGTTTCCTTTGGAAGGGGTTCCAAGGCAAGGTCCAAAGGGAAGGGTTCCGTCAGGTCGGGTCCCTTGATCATACCGGACGTGTTACTGATGTCTAACATTGCCGGTAGTTTCATTAGCATGAGTCAGCTTATGGAACTGAATTTTTCCTTCCATTTTAAGGGAGGGTGGTGTACCATTTTTTATCAGTTCGGAAACCCTTTTCTCTCTGTACCAAAAGTAGGCAGGTGATTTCCGCTTAACATGGCTCATCTTGCGCAGACAGGAGTTGCCATCAGAGGAATACTGAACCAAGCGGGAACAGTCAAGATTTGTTGTGGAAAGAAACAGTTTAGGGACGGGATTCAAGAAACGGCAAGTAAGATACTGGAGGTTGACAAGGGAAAGAAGAGAGAGCGTCCGATCGAGTTAGTGGATCTTTCACGGAGTTAGTTCTAAAAACACGGCCCGAATAGCCGTTTTGTACTACCAGTTTATGTACCCAGATCCTTCTTAATAATAATAATTTTCTACTTCTCTTCCACCTTTAGACATTCAAACCAGTTATTCCCTTAAAAAAAACTAACTCAAAACGCAAGATCACAACTTAAAACATGAGTTACCACAACAATAGTTGTGCGAAATCAAAGCGATCTACTCATCATGCAAGTTCTTGCGATCGAGTTCCCGACGTCGTTCCTCAGCTGTCTCTGACATCAGCTTCCAGATAATGAAAATTTGACCACACAGGATGATCAAGGCAAAGATTACAAATCTCACGTCACGCACACTGTCATCCTCTCGATAGAACATTCTCGGAATTGAGAGAGTTTACTAAGCAAGGGAGGGAAAGCGAAAGAGATGGTGATGGTGGTCAAGTTTTCGAAACCTAGTTTTTATGGGAGCCAGATTCGAGAAGGGAGTGGTCACAATAATGGTGACACCACTCATTTCATGTCGGCACGCATGGACAAAGAAAAGGGGTCCAATAAGTCAAGGGCTAGGTGGATAGGGTTCGTCCCTTTAAATAGACTGTAACGGAACGCTTTGGATAACACAACAGAGGTTAGAAAAGAAAAACCTCATTCATCGCTTTCATATCAAAGAAATGGCTACGCGTCCCATTTGTCAGTGCGGGGAAGCCACGATTATAACAACATCCTGGACGGAAGAAAATCCAGGGCGAAGGTTCTTTAGCTGCAAAAGACGTCGCTCGGTAAGTCAAAAGTGCTTTACGAGTTTCGACTATTATTTAAAACTAACCAGAGAGAAACTCATCTATCCCCTTGGTTTGTGGAAGAGGATGAATAACCATTGTAATTACTTTGCATGGTTAGATCCCCCGATGCAACATCGAGCCAAAGTCGTGATCAACGGTCTCTTACGAAAATTAAACATCTACGAGCGTACCTTTGGAAGTGAAAGACAGGCAATTTCAGGAGAGACTATTCCCGATACTACTGCGTAATCTGCATCTTCCATCGGGAATAAGGCTAATAGTGGTTTTCGTAATGGAAACATAGAAGTTACCTACAAAACTTCCTTAGCAGTCCTTGCCGTTGTTTGTATCCTTGTCGGAACCCTTATCATTCGCGTGGTAAGCAAATAAATTCTTACTTTAATCCTGTAACATCTATATCAGCCACACCCACCATTTGTCATAATAACGGATTATTTCAACAACGTTAGTTATAGAACTCAAGAACGTTCTCACCGTGGAGGTTTCTGTGTCGGTGCCATGATGCAGGGATCTGAGACCGGTGCCTGTGAAAAACCTTTCACTTTTAAACCTTGGTTTAAAATTCGTCAAAACTTAATACCCTTTTTCTTTTAAAATCACCTGAATAACTACCGCACCAGACCGATCTTCCAGTGTTTCCTGGTAACCAGAGAAACAGGAGGAAGCCGGCTCTGATACCAAAATGTAACACCCCAATTTTATGAAACGTAAAACGACAACGTGTCCCGGGACAGACGATGACTCAAAGGATGAAAAATACAACTTTGACCAACTACTTTTAAACCAACCATAAAAATAGGGTTTAACCGTCAAAACATTTACAGCGGAATTGGGCCCAACGGATTGAGAGCAATTCTCCAAGTCGCCATTACACCGTCTTATGATCCACTGCTCCGTCACGCCTTAAGAAACTCAGGTGGCCCGTTGCTTGTCCAGGAAATTCCTGCAAAACTGGTGGGTGGCTCGGGGTCAGTCCATTATCATGATTATTCCGTATAAACATGAATGAACACATTTAATGGAATTAACAACGCAAACCAGTAATTCCACAATCATCCTTCCGTAACGGAGATTACCGTTACCATCTATCGAATGACTTGTCACAAGGAATATTAATCCAATATTCCAATCACGACCTATATGTGAAACATTAACACACATAATCACAAGTCAATAAGACATCCCATGAACTATTCTAATAGTACCACGCAATATCGAGATCAAACTCGAACAACTTTCACCAATCAATAGGGCGTCCGCTCTTCCCGCCTAGCTAACCTCTACGCCATCATCGATAAGGCTTACTTCTGAGCCTGTAATAGGGACTTCGCAAGAGTCGTTATTCTTCCCGACTACCATGAATCGATTGGGGCTATCAATACCCAACTCCCATCATCCGGTCGAGGCTAATTCCACCCAACTCTTATCATTCGGTTGGGGCTATCCGTACCCATCTACCGTGATTTGATTGGGGCTAACAATACCCAACTCCCATCACCCGGTAGGAACCCGTATCCATCGATGTTCCAGGCGGAGGACTAGCTAGCGAGGCTCTACTTTCCACCTGTATACACTAGGTGACAAACATCATCAGATAACATCACGATTTAACCATAGTCGAATCAAACATAATTAGGTATAAAACCGATGGTTCCGGAAAGATAGAACTTTCCGTAGGAACGACACCTTGTTGACAAAACTAAGACTTTCTGTCTTAATTTCCAGGTAAGTAGGGGAGTCACTCGGACTACTTAAGTCCCTCTAACCTTAGGCAGCATAACTTTATAAACCGGAATTAATGAGGATCCGCGTCGCTCATTACTCTAAACAACCAACAAACAACAGTTAGTCATCCAAATCATCAAGGTATTATAGTACCTACAAGTAATAGATTTATAGTTTATATGGATTTAACAATCCATCACGTCATCCATTGGTTTAATTAGCCACCAAAACAATCGAAGCCACATCGTTTCACAAGCGATCTTATTCCGAGTTAAATCTAACCCTCGGAAGATAGCTGATTTGAATAGGAGTTATGGGTGATATATAAGTCATCGTAATAATATCCTAACAATTATTACGTCATACTAAGGAATTAATATTCCCTAAGGAGTATAACACTTATCCAATAATCCAACACTTCTATTCATCCGATAAATCCAATATTCCGTGTTAAGGTGATTACCGGAGCTCATTTCCAACCCCCTTGAACCAACCCACCTATAAATCGAGTCGGTTGACTTGGAAATCGGTTCCGTAGCTTGAATCGGATGGAAATAAGGACTTAACGGACTTCCGTAACTTCCTGGGCAAATTGTACTAACTAAAAAGTTAGTTGGGCCGAATCTATCACAAGTTGATAGTTTAGGATTGCGACAGTAATTAAAATTAAACCGAAGGATCATGATGTAACTTAGAAACTCGGGTGACCAAACTGAAATTTTGCCATCTTCTTCCCCAAGTTGCAGGAGACAAAGCCTCCATTTTGGTGAAGCTCCAGTGAAGCTTGGATTTCCCTATTTTTCGCACGAAACTTCCTTTTGAAGGTTGGAAAATATTTTCATGCTTAAGACGATGTCGGGTTTGTATTTTCCAAGGGTTGGGCATGTTTGGGACGCTCCGCCGCAACTCTAGTCGGAGCTACGACGGTGAGGTTCCGTGACTCAAAGTCGAAGGCTTGTTGGCTTTTATAGCCGACTCCGAAGCCTCTCGATGCCATCTGGAGTACCCAAAAGTCAAGGTCACGAGAAAGAAAGGAGTGAATGGTCGGTTGTTAGTCGTGGTCGACGGGGTAACTCCGTTTTGGCGTTACTCAGGCCAATAATGGAGCTGGAGAGCTGTGAATTCACGGGGTGATGTTTTACAATCATCAAAACCCGACAAACATCAATAATATGAAGGATTGGGCTCTAACCGGAACAATAGAGGAGTTGCCAAAAAATAACCGGCGTTTTGGTTTTGGATGTGGTTCATGGAAGAAGATGATGACATAACGCTGACGTCACTATGATGTCATCATTTCTCAAGACTAAAAGAAATAAAGGATTTGCTGGAGCAGAGATTTGAACCTATGACCTTTAGGTTGCTGGTTTAATTCCTTAACCAACTCAACTAAGTGGGATACTTAACTTCCTTGCAACCATGTTCCATTAACCCTTACCCACCTTCATTTGGAATCTGAGCTTAACCAAATTATAAAACCATTTGATTAACAAGGTCTACCGTATCGAACACTTCACGCTATACCGCAAGAGTCGAGTCGGTCGCTTAACCTCTCGCTCCGCCTTTCATGAGTGAACTTAACTTGTCTCGAAATCAGTTAATCATCAAGTTGCGGTCATTTCCCGAACGTATGAAATAAAATTCAAAAAAAATTTTGGTTCAAAGATTCGGGGTGTAACACTTACCTTTGGTGCTTGACTCTTGCAAAGTCTTTCAAGGCTCAACTATAGTTGTATCATTTAAACCGAGTTCATTTAACTCTATAAAATAACAATGAAATCATTAGTAAGATTTCAATTTAAAGTTATAGAATTGAAGAAAAAAACATGTATTGAATAGATTGTACCTTCCTCAAGCGCTTCTATTTCTTCAAACATTTCCTCAATGTCAAACGGGTGAGTACTTGATCTAAGCCAATCTACAGGTGCACTGTTTGAACTCCCAACCTCCCTTGTAGGATTTCTAGTGCTTTTCTTTGCTTGTCGAGCACATGCAAGATAAATTTAGCACATTATGCTTTGCTTGTTAAGCACCTGCAAGAAACACAAGATTAGTTTGATGTTGTAGTTGTACTGTCTTGAGTAAGTTTGCAGGCAACATGGTCTTTAGTTACTTCACAGGCCAACAACCATAGAGAGGAAAGTTATCAAACCATGTTGCAGGCCTATTAAACTGCCTAAGTATTGCTTCATTTCTCCATCAAATTTAACAATAATGGTAACATGGTCATCCCAGAAGGAAAAACAACAATCATTAGAGGGCATCTTTTTAGCCAAAATAAAGCAAGGAAATGCAATCAGCCGAGGCAAAATACCCCTAATATGTTATTTATTTCACGTATCATACAATCCAAAGCCATCTCAAAGCAAACAAACCCGATTCAAACACACGGAAGACAAATCGCATTCAGATATAGAAACTAAACATCAAAATGATCCCAAATTATCCAGGAATTGAAGGAAAGGAAAGAGCAAGACTTACGGACGAAGGGGATGACACAGAGAAACAAGAGGAGACTGGGACTTCCCCTGAGGAGATCGTTGACAGGAGCGTAGGGACGGTGAAGGAGGAGACGATGGTGGTAAGGATGAGCCGACGACGGCGAGTTCCTACTCCTTCCCCTAAAGGGATCGGTCGATCGAAATTCACGAGTTGTTAGGGATCGGCCAATGGAGTACGGAGGATTGGAGACTGTCAGACTAGGGATTTTTTTGTTTTGGGCGGGTCAATAATGGGCCAAAATGGATTAATGATGGTTTTGTTGGTTGAGTATTTTTTTCGACCCAATAATATACGAGTCAGTTAATTATTTATTCATTTTGGCCCATGGGTATGTTTTTGTCTGGCCCATAGGTAGGGCTGTAAAAATGGTTGAACTGGCCCAACCTAACAATTATCTGACATGGCCCACAGGTGCTTTAATAAAAATTGACTTAAACTGAACTGGATTAAATATTAGATGGTGTTACTTTGACCCACGTGGGCCAAACCATGGGCCACAAACAGGCCAAAGTCAAGGCCAAAAATTGACCCACAATATAAAAATAATTACAACTTAAACATGACCGAGAAATTAGCCGATGAAATGCAAACTCGAATCCATCTGATCCATTGCTCAGGAAACCCCATCCTCTGCATCGTCTCCATAAGACAACTCCAACTAGTATGATCATACGCCTTCTCAAAGTCTAGCTTAATCGTTAATCTTGGTCTTCCACTCCTACCCCTGGAATCAATCAACTCATTTGCAATCAAAAAAGCGTCCAAAATCTGTCTACCTTTGATAAATGCGCATTGGTGGATCAAGATAACCTTTCTGAGATGAGCTACCAAAGTCTCGGAGAGAATCTTATAACAAGAATTCACCAAACTAATAGGCCTAAGGTGCTTAATGTCTTCAACCGTCTCCTTCTTCGAAATCAAGCAAATGAACATGTTGTTGATTGCCCTTGGCAAAGACTCTGAAATAAACAAAAATTCAAGACGGCTTGAAAAATATTCGATTTAACTATGTTTCATTTTGATTGGAAGAAGTCCATATTGAAACCATCGGGCCCCGAAGCCTTGTCCCCTTTGCACCCCTTAACTACCTCCCACACTTCCTTTTCGGTGAAAGTTTGGGTGAGGAAATCCCCGACATCTTTGTCAATGCGGCACACTCCAAACGTCCTAGGATAGGGGCGGACAATAGCTCCGTCAAACCTTCGCCTTCCTCCCACACCACTCCTTCAATACTGATCGAAGAAATAAAGTTGCGTCAACATTTGAAATTGGCTATCTTATGAAAGAAATATGTATTTTTATCCCCCTTTTTTAACTAGATGGCTTTTGTTTCTTGACTCCAATTGATTTCCTCCCTTTTCCACACATTGTCCAAATCACATTTCAACAAACACTTTTCTACTATGTCCATCTCGTTTAGCTTCTCTAACACCTCTAAAGCGTCAAACTCAACAATCTTGTCTAAAATCTCTCGGATGACCACCTCATTCCACCTAAAGACCATCAAGTTCCAATCTTTAAGATCATAATCTTTTTGACCTTGTTGGCTAACTTGAAAAGACCATTGGACTCCACCCCCTAAGTATCCCAAAAATATTTAATCACATCTCTAAAATCTGAAAAATCCAACCACCTCGATTCGAACCTCCATGGTCGTTTAATAATCCTATCCGACCCACATTCCAGCAAAAGAGGAGTATGGTCAGAGCAAGTCCTGGTGCAAATTCTCAGAATACACTAACTGAAGTTGTGATCCCAATCCGAAGAAACCAAAGCTCTATCTAATCTTGACAAAGAAACATTAACATGGAGATTAAAGAAAGTAAATGCGGCACCATTAAGAGGGAGATCGATAATTCGTAGATCGTCGATGAAGGCATTGAAAGCCTCCATCTCAGCCTGCAATCTCACTCTCTCCAATATTTCCTCTAAACTTCTAACCATATTAAAATCCCCAAACAGACAAAACGAAAACCTCCACCACATCCCGAAGTTTCTGAAGAAACACAATATTCTCTTCCGGATAAACAGGACCATAAACATTGCAGAGAATCCAACAAAAATTATCCACCACATTCTTAAAAATGGTCATCAAACTAAATTATCCTTCCTAATGATTTTGTAACTCAACAAATGAGCTATCCCAAGCCATAAGCAACGCCCTGCCCCCCCCCCCCACTCTTGATCATACGAAACTGTTTTGAAACATGCTTCAAACCCTAACTAGCATGTGTTGCATTCTGAATACACCACCAATCGTAACGACGACGTGATAGGAGATTCAAATATCGCACACCATTATGAATCTCATGCTAAGACCATCTCCAATGCTATGACCAAATTTGCTATTATAAAAACTAAATTTACACTATTTAGCATTGCGAAAAGTGAATCTGCTCCAATGTTGTCCTGGCTATATTTAACTATGGCTATTTTGTTTTCTGCATAAAATTAAACTAGTGTTAATCGCATCATTTTAATTTACAAATTAATTTATTATTTTTACATAGATAGTACTAATTAATTATAATGAACACTTCGATGTAATTTTTTCCTAATTCAGATATAATTTAATTTTCTTCCATTAAATATGACATTAATTTAGTTCAAAATATATATTAACTTAGTTACCAAAAAAAAATTAACGTAAAAGAGAAAAAAAAATTTGGTTAAACAAAGAGAAAATACATTAATATAAAAGAGAAAATACATTTTGGTAAATAAAGAGAAAATACATTAACACCGTTTAAAAGAAAAATAAACTAACTTAATTAAAAGTTCAAGTAGCATTTAATCAATTAAATTCTTTTTTTTTTTTGGTAGAAATGCGGCGCGAAGCGCCTTACTCGTCAATTAAAATGAAACGAGGTTCAGAGACACCAAGGCAATCATATCGAAGGATGTGGCCTAGATTACAATTCGAAAGAGGAAAAAGATGAATCCCGAAGAGAAACAGATAACCTTGGCCGGCCAAAAAATCAGCCGCCTTGTTAGCCTCGCGGTACACGTGCCGAACCTCCACCAGCCAGTTCTGATTACAGAGCTCTCGGAAGGCAAGGACTTCAGTAGCATACTGATGGACCGGGTCTTCTCTACGAGTAAGAATAGCGATCGCCGCTTTTGAGTCGAGTTGAAGCTCGATCTTCCGGAAGCCGTAGAACTAGGCCAGCTCCATGCCTGTTATAGCGCCCCTCAACTCAGCCCGTGTCACCGTACAATTACCCAGATTCATTGTAAAGGCAACCAAACTGCGACCCTCGTGGGTCCTTATAATTCCCCTGCCGCCGCTTTATTCTCTCGATTAAGTACCGATCCATCGGTGTTGATAGTCACCCAATCGGGCGATCCCGGATCCCACGCAACCTGCTCCCACCTCCTGGTCCTAGCAACACCACCATACACATTTCCTCTGCTCATATCTTCCATAACATAGGATGCCTAGGTCCTGATTCTAGACGCAAGTTGAGGGGGAGTAGACCAAGTGTTGGCAAACAAGCCTTCATTCCTCGCTTTCCATATGAGCCAGACGGTAACTCCAAACAGAAGGCTCGACTCACTACGTAAGCCACAGGAAATCCAAGTCCTCGGAGACCCCTGCCAAAACGAAGAATTTTGGGGGAAGCCGAGGAGTGACCACGTCTCCTTGGCAACATGACAGTCCCTTAACACATGACTGACCGACTTTGTCGCGGCCTCGCAGCGACTACAGGCTGCACTCTGGCTCATGTGGCGTCGCAACCTCTCAGCGTTGGTAAGGAGTCGGTCATGAATTGCGAGCCACAAGAACATTTTAACCCGACTTGGACCATGCCACCTCCAAAGAGTCGTCCAGTGCTCCTCTGTTACCTGATTGCTCTGCTCCGTAATGATATCTTAAGCCGACTTGATAGAGAACAGGCCATCGTCGCTCCCGCCCCAAGTCTAAATATCCTCGCCATGCTCTTCTTTCGGGGTGGAAATCCCAACAATCTGCTCCACAATTTCACTTGGCAGCAGCCTGTTAAGCTTATCAAGATCCCATCTCTCTCCATCAATGACAAAATCAATAACAGTATCCATAGGATTAAACTCGAGGTCTGATCTATCACCAATGTCAGCAAGAATCAGACCTGAATCAAGCCACCTTGCTGTCCAAAAGAAGGTCTCTTTACCACTTCTGATACCCGATCTGGCTCTCATCATCATCAAAGGCCAGGCCTTACAGATTCCCCTCCAAAGAGCAGATTGAGAAGCTCGATGTGTTGGGACGAGGCCATCAGCTGATTCTTTGAAATATTTCCCCTGAAACACCTTAACCCAAAGCAGATCTGGATTTTGAAAAAACAAGAATGCAAGGTTGGTAAGGTAAGCTAAATTCAAAACCTTCGAATGACGGAGGCCGAGTCCACCTTTGTCCTTAGGAGTACAGATTGTCTCCCAGCTGACCAGATGAACCTTCCTTTCCTCGGAGGATGAACCCCAGACAAAGCTCCAAATACGTTTATCGATCTCCTTGCAGGTATCGCTAGGGAGAACCGAAGTCTGCATGGCATAGACTGGGATCGCAGCAAGCACCGATAGAGCAAGAGTAACTCTTCCCGCAAGACTCAACTGCTTGGCCTTCCAACCAGCCAGTTTGGAGTCCAACCGGGTAATGATGTCCTGGTATGTAGTACTGGTGATACGGTTATGGAGAACCGGGACACCCAAATATTTCCCCAGGTCTTGGGTCAGAGGAATTCCAAATCTGATCGAAATATCAGCAGCTACACGTCTATCCAAAATTTTAGAGCAAAACAGGGCCGATTTCTCCCGGCTAAAGGCTTGGCCGGAGGCTAAACAAAATTGATCGAGACATTGAGCAATTACATCAGCCTGCACCACCGATGCCTCAGATAAGAGGATGAGATCATATGCGTAAAATAGATGCGAAAGAGGAGGCCCACCTCGAGAGAGGCTGATCGGTCGCCAGAGACCCGACTCAACTGCGTCTGAAATAATGTGACTCAGCCGTTCCATGCAGAGCGAGAAGAGAAAGGGCGAAAGAGGGCAGCCTTGTCTAATCCCTCGCTGTGGAACAAAGCACTCCATCAGACCCCCATTCCATAAAATCTGAAACTTAGCCGAGGTCACACATCCCATAATCAACTGAACCGAGTTGGCAGCCAGGCCAGCCGCTTTCAACGTATCTTCTAAAAAGCTCCACTGGATTCTGTCGTAAGCTTTTTTTAAGTCAACTTTTAGGATCATCCTCTTTGCTCTCCCTTTATCATGCTCCATCGAGTGCACCACCTCTTGGAGAATGATTATGTTATCTGTAATCTGGCGGCCCGGAACAAAGCTCGCTTGGGTTGAGCGAATAAGGGAGCTCATGAGTGGTCTCAATCTGCGAGCTAAGCATTTGGTGATGATTTTATAAATCACATTGCACAAGCTAATCGGTCAAAATTGATCAATAGACTCCGGGTTGGTCCACTTCGGAATAAGGACCAATAAGGTTTCATTGATCCTTTCCACCTGACTTGGGTCCACGAAGCATCCCTGAATGAATTTAGTAATGCAGCCACCAACCTTATTCCAATTTTTCTGAAAGAAAATTGGTTGAAATTCGTCTCTTCCCGGAGCCTTAAGACCACTCATACTGTTCACAGTTTGCCTAAATTCATCCAAGGAGGGGAGGCCTGCAATAATAACTCTATCCGCCTCTGTAATTTGGGAAAATCCCCAAGGGATGTTTGGAGACCCCTCGCCATCATCTGAGAAAATAGAAGAGAAGCAATTAATTGCCAGACCTTGAAGCTCATCTAAATCAGTAACCCAAGCCCCATTAGCATCTCGGAGTTGCAAAATTATGTTAAAGCTGTGTCTTTTCAGAGTTGTGGTGTGGAAAAATAGAGTATTTCGATCACCATCAGCAATATGATTTGATCTAGCTTTCTGAAGCCACAACATTTCCTCATCCCAAAGCGTTCTTTCCAGCCTGCTTCTCACCAAACAGAGCTCCGCGTCATCCCCTGAATCGTTGTTGGCAGCTTGCTGAGATTCAAGGAACTCAAGTCTTTGAATGAGGTTGGCCTTGCGCTGTTGAATATTCCCAAAAATCTCTTTGTTCCAATGCCTCAACTCAGACGTGAGCTTTTTAATATTCCCATTAAGGCCCCGCCCGTCCGACCACGACTCGTTGAGCACTCTACCGAAGTCGGGGTGTTCCATCCAAGCCACAAGGAACCGGAAGGGTCTGTTTTGAGGAATCAATCGTCTAGCATCGGCAAAACTAACCAGGATTGGTCTGTGATCTGACCGAAGTCTCGGTAAGTGGCGCACCATTGCTTCGGGGAAAGATGATAGCCAAGAAGTCGAAGCCAGAGCTCTGTCAAGTCGGGCCTTAATACTACCTCTAAACCAGGTGAATTTGGGGCCGGAGAAACCCAAATCAATAAGTTCATAGTCATTGATGCAGTTATACGGAACGAAATAACCCGATTTGGATTGAATGGAGCTCCTTCTTCCTTATCTTCCGGCGCCAGCGTATTGTTAAAATCGCCAACAAGACACCACGGCAGATGAGTGGAATTAGCCAACTCTCTGATCTCATCTCACAATAAGACCCGTCCTGTAGGATATGGCTTGGCGTAGATTGCCGAGATAAGAGAGGGGATACTGTCACTCTGACTTGCAACAAAGTGGACTGCCTGTTCGGATCTTCCAATCTCCGTAATCAAGGTCGTAATCTCGTCCCAAAGAACCCAAATGCCACCTGAAAATCCAATTGCATCCACCACAAGGCTTCTATCGAATCCAATCTTCCGAATCACTTCCATCGCACGGGGCCCACTAATGCGAGGTTCCTGAATAACAACAATATTTAGTTTGTACTGAGAAATGGAAAATCTGAGAGTCGGGACGAACTCACGGTGTCCCGCACCCCTACAGTTCCATGACAGAAGATTAATCATGATTAAAAAAGGGGGAAAGGTGACGTAGCTTAGAGCTGGGTGTCAGGGGGACGACCACCTGATTGATCACCTTCCAACGGAGTCTCCACCAATAGCGATTGGCTTGGAACCGACTTGCTCTCAGCATCCGGTTTACGAGTAGTGAATTTCCTCTGGTTTGACATTTTAGGTGTCTTGGTCACCGGGGGGCTGAGATTTTCTTTCGTCTTAGCCTTGGGTCTAGTCTTCAGCTTGGTCTTCCCGGATTGGAAGATTGGATTTGCAATCCTCACCGGAACGTTGACCAAGCCCTCCTCTGAAGCCTTATTTTTGGAAGGTGCTTCAGGGACCTTATCAGCAGCATTGGTAACATTAGCCAAGGCGTTCCTCACGGATTTTCCGGAACCAGCCTCAGCTTAGACCCGATAACTTTGGCAGGAGGAGCCTTGCCCAATGCTTTATCAATCACAACTTTCATAGCGTCAGCAAGTTCCTCCGAGCTTGAAAGATCCTGAGCCGATGAGGAAGCTCCTTTGTACTGAGCCTCTCCAGCAGGATCCTTGGTAGGTCCTTCCTCCGCTAAGATCGTAAATCGAGAGCCAAGGTTGGGTTTTGGCTGACTTGAAGTCGGCGGGTTGGAAGTACCGTTCTTTTGTCTTCGCTTAACTGTCAACCAACTCCCACTATCCCCCTCAGCCACCTTATGATTCTCCGTTTGGGTGAGTTGGGTCTCGGTAGGTAACCCATCCGCCTTCGTTGAGTCCGAGCACCCCCCCTTCCTTATGACCATACATGCCACAGGAGAAACAGATATTGTCCAACGATTCGTATTCCACATAGAATACTTTGTCCCCGTTGATATACTTTCCCATCAGCAGTCGGGACAGATCAACCTCGACACAAACTCGAGCATATCTGGCTCTAGCTCCTTCCTCTGTAGCAAGATCAAGACGGATGGTTTTCCCAATATGATTTCCAATACGTTCCACTGCCTTATAGTTGATGTATTGGATTGGTAGTTTAGGAAGTCTAACCCAGGTCATGATCTTCCTGATAGGGGCCTCCTCGTTGAATTCGGGTGTCCATCGAGCAACTGTAATATAGTAGTCAAATATTTTCCAGGGGCCTTCAAACGCTGCCCATTGGTAATCCTCCTCATCCGAAAAACACACCAAGAAGAAGCTATTTGACATATCCGAGACCTGGATATGTCCAGACCGAGCCCACAGCGATTCAAGTCATTTTCGGATGACTGGATAAGCGAAAGACCTCTCCAGAACCTTGACCACGAGAGCTTTCGACCAGGGCTTGTAAAAGCTCAGGATTTCCTCCTCGGAGAAAGAAAAATCGTAGGGCATCGCGGGTTCGACACCGACTCAGTCTACATAGTGTTCCTAGCTCCAAAGACCTGGCGGACATCATCTTCCATAATCCAGCGGCTACGCCCAATAGCCGGGACGTAGGATGGGCCAGGAGCTTTAGAGTTTTGTTTGGTCAGGGAAGGGTTCCCGGGGGACGACTCCGACGCTCGTCGTTCGCTGTCCGATTGGAAGGAAATCGGGGTCGGAGCTGACTCACGTGCCCTTTTCTGAGGAACGGATTCGAGTGGAATCCCTGATGCTGAAGCAGGCTCCCCATTAGGGACGGAGGGAGCGGAGTCAGACGGCCGACGAGCCAGTAGCGGAAGGGTGCGGCTCCGGAGAAGACGGAGCGGCCATTAGGTTTTTTGTGTTCAATTAAATTCATTAAATATAAAGGATCAATCACATTTAAGCAATTTATTTCAAAAGGAAAAATATTGAATGTTTCCCATTATAGTAATCAAATATAAAATAAAAATAAAAACAAAGAAGGGCCAATTACACAAAGTCACTCACTACCACATTTAGCTTCCTTTGCCACTATTGTGCTATGGTGTCATGGTGGTCCCCATTTTAACATATATTGCCATTTCTCATTCTCTCTTGCTAAATATACACATAATTATACCTTTTTTAACAAAAAAGAATATTAAAGTAGAGAGGAAATCTCTCTGACTTCTCTCTAGTCTAACGACTCTTTTTCAAACTTCTTAGGGAGTCTTTGCAAACCTCAACGGTTATGAACAAGCTTCATGCTTCAACTGCCACAAGGGAGAAGGTTGATCTCCGGCTATTTGACATTACTTCATCGACGCCAACCCCGCCATTAAGACTACCCAAACCCCAAAAACCAAAAATTATAGTTCTGATCCTCAAAATTAAACCCCCTATATCCTATCTTCTTCTGGATGAGTGGAACACCTGCATTAAAGATACAACCAATATTCTCCACCCTCTACCAAACACCAACAGAAGCCAGTTACGCCTGCAACGAATTTATTTCAGCAGGAAGAGAAAGACCAAAAATAGGAGTCTCACGATGAAGAAGAAGCCGTCAGATCTGGGAAGAAAGATCTATTGCGGACCATTACTCCAATATGACATCGTACAACAGAGAATAAAAGAAGATGGAATTATTGCATAAAAGATGAGGATCTCTCCTAGGCGATTCAAGTGGCACACAAAAGGTACAACACCCTCTAAGAGGTTAAGTCTTCAGGGAGCTTCACCCTCAACTCCTCTGTCAGAAGAATTTATTACCCAATGCTGCATAGCTTTCCTTCTTTCGTCTAAACTTCCTACTGACAGAAAGATCATGATTATACCTAATAGAGGAACCTCCAAGAGTTCCATTTACTGCAGCATTTATGCCAAGATTAAGGCAATAAACTTACAAACTCAATATAAACAAAGGGTAAAGAGGAGTGCAACCCAGTTTTTTCCACTGCCATTGATCCAAAAGACCAGTTACACTCCAAAATTAGCAAGATGTCCCAGCTCAATGCTAGTAGAGATACCCCTCACCCTTCCAATGGCTTCCGAAACAGAATGCTGATTTCTCAAGGCGAAAGCATAGGCAGCAACTACTCCATTTCCTGATTGGACACTGCCTCACTACAAAAACCATTCACAAAGGAGCAATAATTGCCGTAACTCGGAAGGCGTGGCCACAGTTAGGCCACATCGATGTTTAGGAAGTGGAGAACAAGCCAAATCAATTCGTTTTGGCTTTTCAATCTGAAAGGAAGAAGAAAGCGGCTTGGGACCAGCAACCGTTAGTTGGCTCAGGGTCGCTGCTTAGCCTCAAACTATGGGACGAGAAGGACAGAGCGGACAAGGTGGAGTTCAAGACCATTCCGCTATGGGTCCACATTCTCGACATCCCCTCGCTTCTCCGGTCGGAGGAGCTTCTGAAGCAAATCGTAGACAACTATTTCTACGGGCTCCACAAGATTGACCCAGCTGGAATGGAAAGGAACTGATGGTCGAGATCGGTGAGGATGTTTGCTGAGATAAGGGCGGCTGGCCCTCTTTTAACTAAGTTTGAACTCCAAACTGTTGATGGTAGTTCTTATATCTTCCCTTTCAAGTATGAGAGGATTCAACCGCTTTGCCTCTACTGTGGGCGGCTGGGTCATCTACTCGAAGTGTGCGTGCGGCGAAGAGTTGACATGGCGGCAAGGATGTCTGGTATCCCGTCGGGAGAGTACAAGCCCTCACTTAAAGTGGGAGTTCACTCCAACACCTCTTCAGAGGAAGACGACTTCAGAGTGTTGGAAAGGGAATAGAGGCTAAGGCTCCAAGGAAATAACATATCCTACTCCTCTACTCCTGCTTCTGGTTCGTCTTCCTCGGGGAATCAGGCCTTATCGGCGGGGAACTCAATCATTCAGGGAAACCACAGCTACCAGACGGTCACAGCCGAACTTCCTCTCTGGAGCTTTTCACTCCTACTCTCCAGAACCTATTTCCAGAGATATCTTATCCCGATAACATGAGTTCACCTATCCAGCCAGCGAACCTCCTGCTAGCTTTTGAGAAAGAAGCTTCACCGACTTTACATCTCTCTCCAATGTCTTCTACCCCAGTGACTAGGCACCCGCCAGGGTTCGCAAACCCTCAGCAAACACGACTCCGGAGCCTACATTCTCAGCAAACCCACAGGAGCGGCGAACAATCATACCCTCCTCGGAGGTCGATATCTATTCAAGAAACTCCTCGCCAAACTATCCATCCAAGGAGGAGCTCGTCCATGGCAAGGTCAGACCAAGAAGGCAATAGGAGCAGTGTGAGAGAATTCGGAATGTCTTCCACCAACCTTTTCTCGCTATACTCGATTCTGGGGCTGGATCTGAATATAAATAGCCAAGAATTACAGAATCTTCAGGAGGAAAAGGGGAAAGGGTTACAGCAGGATCTCTGGAGTCCGATTAACAAGCTCTTAGTGCCTCCTACCGACGCTTCCAGTTTGAGGATCTATCGCCATTCAAAGGAGAGAGAGCTCGAATGGGGGATTGGGGATGGCCGGCTGCGTTTGTGTTGGACTCGCAGGGGCGTATTGTGACTCAAGAAAGTGAATCTGCTAAAGAGGGGGAGCCAGACGAACAACGAAAGAGGAATCAGGCAGAGATGGATGCTAGTCCCCTATTGGGCCTGATCCCTTCCCATAGCCCACCGCTGCAATGGAGCCCGAACTTCTCTTCGTACTGGAACGATACTCAAGCCCATCTAGCCTCGATAACAAAACAATGGAGCTCAAAGACGATCCTTGGAGAAGGAATCGGCTGCCGCCATAGTAAGGGAAGGTATAAAGACTTTTAAAAAGAGAAGAACTAACATTGCAGATAATGTTGAGCTAAGTATAAGCTCTCTCTCGATCTCGCCTTCGAACAAGGAAGCCAGGGTGTCTAGGTGCATAAGGAAGGACAGGAATCAAAGAGCGGAAACGCGAGTCAGCCCGTACGGGAGAGGAAAGGGCCATGGAGGAGCAACTAGCGGAAATGATACTGCGGGGGAGTCGGTGGCCATCCCGAAGCCACCTCACTATCCATGAGCCTACTTGGATGGAATTGTAGGGGGGCGGGGTGACCCCTTACAATGGATTATCTACGCGATCTCTCGCGTAAGTATCGCCCTAGCATCCTTTTCCTTATGGAGACAAAAAACAAAGAAACTATATGGAGAGGAAAAGGATGGAGCTCAACTACGCAAATGCTTATTATGAAGACCCCGTAGGTACGGGGGAGGACTATCTCTTTGGTGGGTCAATGGAGTAAACGTACAAGTTATCTCCAGTTCATTTCACTTCATGCACGTTTTCATTTCGCAGAATGTCTCTTTCTTTTGTACTTTAGTTCATGCCCCAAACGATCCTATTGGTAGAAGGGCGTTTTGGGAGGAAATAAGTTTACTACATGTAACCGACGAACCATGGATAGTGATGGGCGACTTCAATGCCATCACAAATGTGAATGAAAAGAAAGGCGGCAACCCCGCTTCTATCTCGTCGATGGAGCCATTTCGCAACTTCATAAACAACAATGCTTTAATCGACATTGGTTTCCAAGGAAACCCTTTCACTTGGACCAATTACCAACAAGAGGAAGATGAAATTGTTAGCAGAATCGATCGATGTTTAGCTAACCAAGAGTGGAGACTAGCCTACGAGGACGCTATCCTTTTTCACGAAACGATTATTGGCTCTGATCATGCTCCCTTACGGCTGGACTTACATTACAATCAAAACACAGTGGTGGCGCCGTTTAGATACGACGAAAGGTGGCTATCTAATCCTATTCCAAGTCAGATGGTATCGGATTTATGGAATATGGGGGCTACGATGGAGTTAAACTTGAATTTATGCAGAAAGGAGATCAATGCCTGGGCAAAGAGGGATAGAAGAGAAAAAATTAGAAAGGAAAGTAGACTAAAAGAGCGAATTTATTTCCTCCAATCCCATCCGAGAACAACCGAAATGGACGAGGAAGAGAAAAATCATAAAGCTGAATCACAGGATATTTGGAACATTAACGCCCAGCTCTAGAAACAAACAGCCAAGCAGAACTGGATAACCGGAGGAGATCGAAATACAGCCTTTTTTCACACCTCCACCATTCATAGACGTCAAAGGAACCATATAGCCAGACTTAATATTATAGACGAAGAATGGACAAATTTGCCACCTCAGTTACGATCGCACATCAAGGAATTATTCACAGCTCGCTCGGCTTCAGGCCATTCACATTTCCTTAATTCTCTTCCTAAGCTTGTTTCTCCTACAATCAACGGCGCTCTGGTGGACCGAGTAACAGACGAAGAAATTCGAGCAGCAGCTTTCTCGCTTGTAGCATCACAGTCTCCAGGTCCGGACGGCTTCAATGGACATTTTTATCGCAAGCATTGGGATTTAATTGGCGGAAAAATATGCTCGGAAATAAAACAGTTCTTTACAGATTCAACTATGCCAGAAGGATGGAACGACACTCACATTGTCCTCATTCCCAAATTGCTCAATCCTACGAAAATTTCGGAGTTCAGACCAATCAGCTGCTGCAACTTCAGATACAAAATAATAACCAAAGTCATGTCCACTCGTCTCAAATAATGGCTCCCCGAAATAATTGCAGAAAATTAAACTGCTTTTGTCGAAGGAAGAAGCATCCAGGACAATATCATTATTGTTCATGAGGTTCTTCACAATTTCAAAATTAGAACGCGAGGAAGGAAGAAGGATATGTGCATCAAGATTTATATGAGAAAAGCTTACGACCTAGTGGATTGGAATAGTCTTGACCAGATTCTTAAAGCCTACGAATTTAACGACCTTTGGTGTGGTTGGATCAATAGCTGTATTCGATCAGTCAGATTTGATATTCTTATTAACGGACGCCCGACAGGACTCTTCTCCCCATCCAGAGAATTAGGCAAGGAGATCCCATTTCTCCTTTCCTTTGTATTCTGATGTCTAATGCTCTGTCCACTTTGATAGAAGGATCCATTGAGAGAGGAATCACCAAAGGGATAAGACTTACCCCACGGGGTCCTTTGCTCTCACATTGCCTCTTTGCAGACGATACCATTATTTTTGGGAAAGCTACGGAAGAGGAGGCAAGTAGGATTTTACAAACTATTAATTTCTACGGTGAGCTTACGGGACAACAGGTCAATAACGAAAAGTCAGCAATCTTCTTCAGTGCAAACGTCTCAGAACAAGAGAAAAGAGAGATTACTTCTGCAATGAACTTCTCCGGACCTAACGCCCATCCTAATTACCTTGGAGTTCCTACAGAATGGGGAAGATCCAAAAAGGAAACATTATCCTTCCTTATTGATAGAATGTACAACAAAGCTCAATCATGGAAAAGTCGGTTACTGTCTCCTGCGGGAAAGGAAGTCCTACTCAAATCTGTTATCCAATCAATCCCAAGTTATATTATGAGTCTATTCTTTCTCTCCAAAGGACTCATCAAAAGAATGAACTCAATGTTAAGACAATTTTTCTGGTCCGGATCATTACAAAAGAGATCAATTCACTGGGTAAATGCTGAAATCTTATGCAAACCTAAATCCATGGGAGGACTTGGGTTCCGGGATTTCCACCATTTCAATCTAGAATTATTGGCTAAACAAGCCCGGAGCCTACTTTCAAATCCTGAGGCGCTTTGGGCAAGACTACTCAAGAGTCTTTACTTCAGAAATTCGGACTTCATGACAGCTAAAAAACATGCCTGTCCATCATGGATTTGGTCCAGTCTCATACAAGCTAGAATGGTTGTATCGAGGGGAGCTTTCAAGGCAATGGGAGACGGAGAAACTATTGATCTTGCAAAGGACCCATGGATCCCCCATCTCCCTCCAATGACGGTCAATACCGATATGGGCCCTTTTGAAGTGGCGGCCGACTGGATCAGAGAAGGAACAAGAGAGTGGGATAGACACACCTGTACCAAACAGAACTTATCTGCCAATTGCCAATTGCGCCTCGGGGGATGAAAGATGAGTGGAAATGGAAGTTTGACAGAACAGGATCTTTCTCCGTTAAATCAGTCTATCATATTAGCATAGAAGAATCGGCTGATCCAGTACAAGTTATAGACTCCTCAATTACTTCCCTTGGATGGAAGTGGCTTTGGGCCTTAAACCTTCCTCCAAAAATCCTCTTTTTTCTCTGGAGATGCTGCAACAACGCCCTGGCCACTAAAGAAAATCTTTTTCGTCGGCAATGCACAGCTTCTCCAATTTGTGGAGTGTGCTCGAATCAAACGGAAACCCAGGTCCATTGCCTCTTCGGGTGTACCGGCCCTTCTCGTATTTGGCACAACTTCATCCCTACAATTCAGCTGTTAGATGTCCATAACTCTTTCTTCACTTGGTTTACAAACCATCAGAACCTAGATGAGGGAGTTGCCATTGCATACAAAATAGCAGCTCTGAGTTGGAATCTGTGGAAAGCAAGGAATGAACAACATTTCCAAGGAAACTACCCGACACACGAGCGCATTACGGCTCTTGCAGATCAAGACCTTCATGATTAGGGTTCCTCTTTGTCTCCGACTCCTTCGCTGCCTCGCCGTCCCGACCCCCCACCTCCTCCTACTATTTTCCCACCGCCAAGTATTCAGTCTCTGACTATACACTATAATGGATCGTTTATACACGATTCCTAGAAGGCGGCTTACGGAGTGATCATATCCAACTCTGCCGGACAAATTGTCGAAGGAAAAGCCGGGACGTTCTACTGCCATTCTCCAATTGTCTCTGAAGCGAAAGCTTTACTTGAAGCTTCAAAGCTTGCTTCTTCAAACTTCAGTGGTCCGATCTCAATTTTCTCAGTCTGCCAAGAGCTCATTAGTGCCATCAAGGGGCCAAAACATAGATGGCCTTGGGAATGCCTAGGATTCTTGGGACAGATTACTGATCTTTGTAACAATAGAGCAAACGTTAAGTTTCGGCTTTGTCCCCGAAAGGATAATGTAAAAGCTGACTGGGTTGCCACAAATGCGAGACTCGGTCTCCTAAATGGAGATTGGGTTTCTACACTGTAACCATTTTTGAGCAATGAGAATGGGTGTGTTTCTTTTGTAAAAAAAAAAATACCTTTTTTAACTATTCTCCATTTTTACACTAAGCATTGGAGAAGGCTTTTGCTAAATATTCCCACATTTTACCTATTATAAGCAAGCATTGGAGATGGTCTAATAATGAAAGGAAATTAGTTGGGCCAAAAGGACGAGATAAAGAACTAGAACTCTGTTCTTCAACCTAGCATGCCCTTCTCAAGCTAACTTCCAGCGTTCAGTCGCTTAAGCCTGTGCTTTTCAACATAGCTCTAACAGTGATATCATTTTGCACGTTTTTCAGCTAATACCACTGCCAATTTTTTTGCAAGGGATGAGAAAAATGGCTGATATTCCAGAAACAACAGTTCAAACCCAAATTTTTGCAGTACACAAGTTGGTTTCCAGGTGATTAAACATATAAGCAATTGCCAGCCCCAAGTTACAACTTGCAATGATACAAACTGACTAGTGTCAAAAACTGGTCAATTTAACATTTAAAACTGTGACACGAAAACACAGTACATGTTGATTAACGTCAAGCAGACAGCCCACTTGATGCAACTAGGGATTCTCGATTGGGAGCCATAAGTCCAGCAGACACTTATATTGGGAATCTCGCAACCAACACAAAACTGAACAGAAGATTGCCCCAAAAAAGACTCCAATAAGTTAGGGATTGGATGTTTCCATTGGTTCAGCTTCAGCCTCAGCCTCAGCAGCATCTTCTGCTTTCTCACCTTTCTTACCTGTAAATAAGGTGGTTAAGCCAAAACAAATAAGGAATACAATATTCATTCAGCTTCCAGATTCCAGATCGACACGAGATTTTTACCTTTCTTCTTCTTTCCTCCACCCTTCTTCTTTGTCTTGGTACCCAGAGCTAACCATGCCTTGATTTCAGGATCTTCTACAGTCTTTGTAGCCTGCAGTTCCTGCAGAGGGTGTGAAGTGATCCTGTCTGAACCATTTGGCATCAACAACACTGTGAACTTTATGTGAGCCACATAATCACCTGCAAAACAACCAGCAGTAGCCAATTCATGTCTGAGCGAAGGAATTATTTGAATTAAAAATAAAAGGTGTGCATTTAACCAAATTTCTTACCAGGCTTTTCATGTAGAACAGGATAAGGCTGGAGTAGTTCATGATTCACACATTCCACTAGTCCCAACCTCCCCCTTTTCTCTTCCAAGGCCCTGATGTTGAACAATGCGTTAAAATATGAGTGAAATCTAGTGAGAGCAAACAACTAGCCACACTTGCGGAAGCAAGCACAATACAAACCTGGCAGTGAAAGGCATGATAGGGAACTTCTGACTAATTTCACTGAAAATGAATCTTGAAGCTTTCAACTTCAAATGATAATTCTTGTCCACAGCTCTCTTGTATATGGTAGTCTCTTTCTCATCGAGCAGCTTAGGCTACAAATTTAACAGATTAATGTAAGTTGAGAGCAAAAGTGGATGATTGAGATCCAATACTGTACTAGTTAACAAACAAGTACCTTTCCTTCGCCTGTGCTTGTTACAATATCTACTGCATAAACTTCATTCTCCTCAAATTCAATATCATCAACTCTTGTGTCTGAATTGGCAACACTAAGGATAACTTTGTTCCCATCTATCACAAACTGCTTCAGCTGGTGGCTAAGGACACCTTCCACAATCTTACAGTCGTAGGCAGCAGCAACTTTCTGAATTGCATCTGTGACATCTTTGTTCTGCCATAAAATGGAAAACATAAGACAAAAGTACAGTAAAAGAAAATCATATAGAGACAAGAACAACAAACTAAAAACATCATTACTTGAGTACTTTAGTAAACTACAAAAACAGACAACAAATAAACCATAATTTCTTAAAAGTAAAAGTAATCTGTGACGCATATCATTCATGTTTGTATGGTAGCCTAACTGCTATAATTGCCAGTTCAATCAGCTTAGCTGACCAAGAAAAACGAGCATCAGTGTGTACACAAAATTTTCCTAACAAAATCATGCACTATTATATGAACAAGATATACATGCAGTCAAACAAAGTAATAAGAATAACACGTAGGCTAGACATAGTTGAAGGAAGACCAACAGTAAACAACTCAGTGCCAATCTATCAACATCAGCCAAGACGATTTAGGCAGAGCATGTAAAGCAGGTGATCAATATTATTGTCACAATCACCCCGAAAAGTTTCCCTTCTGTTTCTGTAACTAAGTGATCCCAATCACCTAGGTGTGTCAACATTTCAATCACATGAGACTCACTGCAGGTTATAGATAGAAAAATGACAGCACGCGACTGGAGTAAAAAAGAAAACTAGGAGAAGACTATAAATCTAAGAGAGCAAACAAAATAACAAAAAGAAACCATAGAAACGAAAACGGTCCTTCAGAGTAACTATGACAAAAAAGCCTCATCTGGACACTAGAGTAGCCCATAGCTTTCCAAAATTGTTCATCAGGAGGACAGGAAGAATGAAAATCAAGATAACCTAATTAGACAAAAACGAACACAAGGAAATATTACATGCAACTGACTAGACATTGTGAAAAAACAAATTTCGGCCAGATAATAGGTACAACTAAATTACAAGCATAACCTGATCAATAAAATAATGGCCATGCACAATATTGGCAACATGGAAAGAGGAAATCAGAAGCAGCTGATCACCTCGGCAAAGTTGCCTTTATTAAAATAAAATGGCATCATAACTAAATCATGGCTAGAAGTCTATAATCATTGAATTGACTGTTGCTTCTGAGAAACTAATGTTGGGCCAGATTTACAACCTACAAACTTAAATACGATAATAAAATTTAGCAGTCATAGTATGGCCATACCAAATATCGGCAACATGGAAAGAGGAAATCAGAAGCAGCTGATCACCTCGGCAAAGTTGCCTACCTTAGATAAAATGTTACCCTAACCAACTCATAACTAGCAAACCAGAACAAGCTGCCTGATATTTACTACTAAGGCCATTACATTAAACATTTTTTACATATCGTGTAACAATGACAAAGGCTACCTTTAGACATGGTCCACAGCTAATGAAGTGATTCATAATACCATCACTTGACAAAAATAGAGTTTAAACAAAACAAGACGATAACAGAAATGACAAGACCTTGTGTGAATCAATTATTGGCCCACATAAACAATTGGTATGATCCAAATTGCATGAACAAACCTTAGCAGTCATACTATGGCCATACAGTATTGGCAACATGGAAAGAGGTAACCAGAAGCAACTGATCACCTCGGCAAAGTTGCCTACAGTATAGTTTTAATGTCACAGAACCTAACTACTTAACCATAACTACTAATTAGCTAACGAGGCCAAATTCCCTAAATATCAACCTAAGGCTTGGATTGGACATATTTTACCCTATCAGAGTAACTATGACAAAAGCTTCATTTGGACAGAGTCCATAGCTTTTGGAGTGATTTCATCATATAGGGGAGTGGGGGACAATTTCAATAGCAGGACACAACTACAGTCTCTGGACTCAATTAATACGTAAAAAAAGGTTGAGGGATAAAAATTCAATCACCATCCCTAACTGAAACCCTTGTAGTAAAACATACCAGTCATGCAAGAGAGCTAGATTTCATATCAAAAGCAAACGATGAACTAAATATCAAAAGAAACTGAACGGTTACAGCAGGAAAAATTATGTAGTCTAGCAATTTACCTTTTTCCCAGGCCTCACAAGCCTCAAAGCAACTTCAGCAGCAGTATTGGCAGCCGCAATCACGTCAGCAGCTCTACCAGTAACCGCTCCATCATGAACAACATGAGTATGTGCGACCACAGCAATGAATCCGTCAATATGACAGCCCATGTCACTGCATCCAAGAGAGCACGTTCAGAACAAACAAACAACAAACAAGCAGTCTAAGCGACAGAAGATAAAAAGATACATGAGCGGTAGCTTACATCTTAACAATGTCACCCTCTTCCAAGACTCTCTCATCACTGGCAAGCGGAGACAAATGACCAACGGTATTGTTTACAGAAACACAAGTAGGAAATGCCACACCCTTTTCTATCTTCTTCTTTGCGTTCTTGTACATGTTACCAGTTTGCCTAGAGTTACAATTGCAGAAAACGATTAAACACATTCATTAAACACTAACGAGAATCAGAAAAACATGGGAAAGGCAAAGAGAAACTCACTCTCTGATGAAAGAATCTCCTTTCTCACATAGGTCAACTATCTTTGCCTTGGGTTTGCATTCTTTGACGACCAACTGCAAGGCCTCTGCATAAGTTTCAAATAATACACCAACAATCAGAATGATATCATAATAAGATAATAGCATCCAATACGTTAAACTAATTTATGAAAGCAACAGTACAGATAAGAGGGGGAAAGACTATTACTATTGACGATCTCAGCAGCGCCTTTGTATTTGGTGACAACTTCAGGAGAAGTGAGATCCAGCTCCTTCTCCTCCCTCTCCTCGTCTGACATGATTACGGAAGGAATTTTGACAAGCTTGTTCTTACGCTACCTGTTCATAAGGAGGAAAATAAAATAGAAAAATGAACTACAGTAAGTGGAAAATAAGATAATCGGAGGCTGGACTGGAAATGCAAACAGAAAGAGGGAGCTCGAGCAGAGAAGAATGAACGTAGTGGGAACGAAGGCAACTCACAAGTAGAGTGACGGCTACAGAGAGACGAGAGCTACTAGGGTTTAGCGGAAGGAGTGATGGGAACGGAGGCGATGGAGGAGCGTGTGTGTGTGTGTGTATAAATGAGGGCCAACGCCGCAGGCTTACACTGTTGTTGGTGAATACAAATGTGAGAATTAGGGTTATGGGTTTTATCCGCAGGGTCGGTACGGCAACGTTTGTCTTGTATACAAGTTTCAGCCATTTCCACTTTCTGCCATGTGTATGTGCCCATTTCCATCCAAACTTTTCCCTTTTTTTACGGGGTTATTATTTCTAAAATACTCGAACTTTGGCGATTTATTTTAAAAAATGCACTAAGTTTAAAAAATCTCAAATTTATCCCAGACTTAACACCGTTAGTCCTTGTTTGTAAAATTTTAAACATTTTGAACCAAGTGGCTAACGGAATTAATTCTTAAGTTTTCTGTCTTCTAAAACTAGTAACTCAAGTTTGTCCAAATTACATTTTGGACCCTATTAAATCCCCTTCTTTTCAAATCCATCCCTGAAGCTCTTCCACCGTTCCCAAATCTCACGATGGAGCTCTGAACCCCAATCTCCCTCCATCGCCGTTGTCGCCTGAGCTCTCAAGCTCATCCACTTTTCTCCTGATCGCCTCCGCAGCTCTCGCCACTCCTTCGTCCGAAACCACATCGCTTCTCTTAATCGGAACGTAGTAAATCCCTAAGCAGTTCCCGAAGTAGGTTTCCGGGAGTCCGATTGGGAGACGGCGGCGACAATCGGCGATGAAGCTCATGTGGTAGAGAAGTCGTCGTTTAGTGGTTCATCGGATCTAATCAGAGTGACCCGTATGAAAGCAGAGGTCAAAACGAAGGACGACGTCGTATTGATTTCCCTAACCCAAATCTTCATCCTCTCGATGTTCTTCGGCGTTATCAGAAAAGTGGATCTGACTTTATCGGTGAGGTCCTTGAACTTCATAGGACCCGAATCGAAATCCCACGAATCAATTGCAGATCTGGATAAGCCGTTCGAATCAATTGCAGATCGCGAGATGACAACAGAACAGTAGTGGGGTTGTTACTGTTATTACGAAATCTGAACAGAGCAGCCCAGAATTTCACAATGTGTTGGAATCCCATCCCGTTGGAGACGACATGGGCGAATTCGTCGCCGATGCATAGACCTCTCCCGATAGTGAGTGGAACAGAGGAGTTAGGGGAATCGTAAGCGAGGTGGGGAGGTGAGGCGGATGAGGGGAGACAAGGCGGTCGACGAGAGGGAAGAAGCGGTGGAGGGAGGCGGAGAGGAAGAGGTTGAGGTCCGGGAGGATTGTTTCGATGAAGTGATTGGTTGGGTGAGGGAAATCGTAGAAGAAGAGGCGCTGCATCGGACGACAGATTAGCCATGGGTAGTCGAGGAAAGTGAGGGGAAGGTTGATGGCGGACGGTGGCGCCGCCACCACCGTCAGTGAGATTTGGGAACGGCTTCAGGGATGGATTTGAAAGGAAGGAGATTTAATAGGGTCCAAACTGCAATTTGGACAAATTTGAGTTACTGGTTTTAGAAGACAGAAAACTAAAAGTTATTTCCGTTAGCCACTTGGTTCAGAATGTTTAAAATTTTACAAACAAGGACTAACGGAGTTAAGTCTGGGATAGATTTGGGGTTTTTCAAACTTAGTGCATTTTAAAAATAAATCGCCAAAGTTCGAGTATTTTAGAAATAATAACCCTTTTTTACGTGACATGTGACAACAACATTAGATTTCGAGTCGGGCCTAATGTATAGGTCTTAAATATTGGGTAAAAAATATTGGTGGTCACTTAAAAATTTAGGGATTGTAACATATTAATAGTGTGGTCACTTAACTAACATTTGCAACAGTGCACTTAAGTAGATTTATATATTGTAATCTAACAGTATTTTTGGTAGCTTTCAACTAGAAATCATGTCAAAATGCCAACTTAGGTCGCTGAATAATCAAAATTTTTTTTTTTAATTTCAGTTATGAGTTTGGCTCAACCATGTGATATGTCTGGTTGAACATAACCCAAACCAAGTTAAAACCCATTATGTTAAACCTCAAATTTAATAACAAAGATGAACTAAAGTTGAAAACCATGGAACGATTGAGGAAACGAATGAAGCTAACGAATGGGGAGTATGTGGAACCGGGGGATAGAGGGTGGCTTGACGCTATGGTGGACTCAAGATGTCAACATCTGAGTCCTACGAAAATCTAAGTAGTATGTGGACGTACGTAATATGGATGGATCATGGATGGGGGTAGAGGTATATAACTTTCGTGTACGGGCCTCCAAATAGACAAGAAATGAACAATGCTTGGACATAAATTATTGAGGTTAAACGGGAACCGAGGTCTATGTGGTCTCTTATATGTGACTTCAATGCGATTTGAGAATATTCCTACGACAAGGTGTCTGCAACAATTCAACGATTTTCTTTTGGAGGCCGAAATGATTGACGTGGGATGCTTGGGAGAGATCTATATGTGGTGCAGTAATAACCGACAAGGAATGAAAATCAAGCAAAGGTTGCACAAGGGAGTTTGCAATAGAGGATGGAGTGAGTTGTTCCAAGAGTCAATGTCCTTCACGAGCTGAGATTACAGTCTGACCACGCCCCAATAGTGTTGAGTCTGGAACATGATAGGAATAGGTATGAGAGAAGAAGGTTTTTGTATGAGACAGGATGGCAAGTGGTAGAAGGGTATGATGAAGCAATCTGTGAAGGATGGGTAAGAGGACATTCAACTAATGAGAATTTGATGAAGTGATCAAAAATCCTTACTGACTGGAAAAGGAATAATACTGGAGCAAATCGGATGAAAATCGCAGGCTTAAACAAAAGCTGGAGAGACTTACGCACATGGAATCTTCTAACGAGGTTTTTCAACAAAGTGACAGAACGTATAGAGAGTTAGTCACGTCCTGTAAGCTTGAAGAATAATATTGGGCACAACGAGCTTGTGCAAACTGGTATCGGTTGGGTGATTGAAATACACAATTTTTTCCACCGCTCAACTATACAAAGGCGGAGAAGGAACTTGATCAACTAAACTGAAAGGAGAAGATGGAGAGTGGATTGAGAATAATGATGAGGTCAGAGGACACATTCTATCTTACTACAAGTATCTGTTTAAAGCCCCAATAACAGTTGTGGATTACGCCATCATTTGTGACATGCCTAAAGTTGTGTCCAAGAGACTAAACGAGAAACTATGTAGGAGGGTTGAGGAATCAGAGATAATAAAATAAGTTGTGTTTCAGCTTGGACGCACAAGTCCCCAGGCCTGGACGAGTTTTGTGGAAGCTTTTTTCAACGACATTGGCCTTTTATTAAGGATGATTGTATCAGTGAGGTTCAACACTTCTTCGAGACGTCAGATTATCATATGGATTGGAACCTTACCCACATCACTCTAATACCAAGGTACAACATTCGAAGATGATCAGCTATTTTAGACCAATTAGTGTGGCAATTTTTTTAGCAAAGGTTATTTCGAAGATCTTGTAACACCTGCTCCGGATTTACGTGATCGAACCCATAGTCGAACAAAAAACGGGCACTAGTAACGATAATCGAGGAATAAACAACGTAAAAATGAACAGAATTCATTGAAAACAATTTTAATCACTGAATTGCAATTGGGATCCCAAAGTGACAGAACGTATAGAGAGTTAGTCACGTCCTGTAAGCTTGAAGAATAATATTGGGCACAACGAGCTTGTGCAAACTGGTATCGGTTGGGTGATTGAAATACACGATTTTTTTCACCTCTCAACTATACAAAGGCGGAGAAGGAACTTGATCAACTAAACTGAAAGGAGAAGATGGAGAGTGGATTGAGAATAATGATGAGGTCAGAGGACACATTCTATCTTACTACAAGTATCTGTTTAAAGCCCCAATAACAGTTGTGGATTACGCCATCATTTGTGACATGCCTAAAGTTGTGTCCAAGAGACTAAACGAGAAACTATGTAGGAGGGTTGAGGAATCAGAGATAATAAAATAAGTTGTGTTTCAGCTTGGACCGCACAAGTCCCCAGGCCTGGACGAGTTTTGTGGAAGCTTTTTTCAACGACATTGGCCTTTTATTAAGGATGATTGTATCAGTGAGGTTCAACACTTCTTCGAGACGTCAGATTATCATATGGATTGGAACCTTACCCACATCACTCTAATACCAAGGTACAACATTCGAAGATGATCAGCTATTTTAGACCAATTAGTGTGGCAATTTTTTTAGCAAAGGTTATTTCGAAGATCTTGTAACACCTGCTCCGGATTTACGTGATCGAACCCATAGTCGAACAAAAAACGGGCACTAGTAACGATAATCGAGGAATAAACAACGTAAAAATGAACAGAATTCATTGAAAACAGTTTTAATCACTGAATTGCAATTGGGATCCCAAAGTGACAGAACGTATAGAGAGTTAGTCACGTCCTGTAAGCTTGAAGAATAATATTGGGCACAACGAGCTTGTGCAAACTGGTATCGGTTGGGTGATTGAAATACATGATTTTTTTCACCTCTCAACTATACAAAGGCGGAGAAGGAACTCGATCAACTAAACTGAAAGGAGAAGATGGAGAGTGGATTGATAATAATGATGAGGTCAGAGGACACATTCTATCTTACTACAAGTATTTGTTTAAAGCCCCAATAATAGTTGTGGATTACGCCATCATTTGTGACATGCCTAAAGTTGTGTCCAAGAGACTAAACGAGAAACTATGTAGGAGGGTTGAGGAATCAGAGATAATAAAATAAGTTGTGTTTCAGCTTGGACCGCACAAGTCCCCAGGCCTGGACGAGTTTTGTGGAAGCTTTTTTCAACGACATTGGCCTTTTATTAAGGATGATTTTATCAGTGAGGTTCAACACTTCTTCGAGACATCAGATTATCATATGGATTGGAACCTTACCCACATCACTCTAATACCAAGGTACAACATTCGAAGATGATCAGCTATTTTAGACCAATTAGTGTGGCAATTTTTTTAGCAAAGGTTATTTCGAAGATCTTGTAACACCTGCTCCGGATTTACGTGATCGAACCCATAGTCGAACAAAAAAGGGCACTAATAATGATAATCGAGGAATAAACAACGTAAAAATCAACAGAATTCATTGAAAACAGTTTTAATCACTGAATTGCAATTGGGATCCCAAATTTAAATACAAGCCACATTCAGCCAAAATAAAAAATCAAGTACATTGATCCAAACCAATACGTTAATCAAACCAAATCCACTTGACACTTTCTAAACACCAAAACTATCAACTTGAAGAACAATCCAAGTCCACATTCGAGTCTCGATCTTCGTCATTTAGCCAACCTTCTCGTCCATACTTAGACTATCGAACCATGACCCAACTGATTTCACCAACTACAAGAGGAAGAACTAAGGGGGCAGTTTCCTAACGAAACTGAGTGATCCCATGGGGCTTACTATGCATCGAGCTACCTAGGGAGTATCTCAGACTCCCACACTATAATACATCAATGGGACCCATACCTACGTCTACTCATTTGAACATCTTAAACGATAATACTAAGTGATCAATCAATTCCCTCTACCGATATCTGATCATGCATCGCCCCAATCAACATCATAAAACAACATTTACAATCCAATATCATCACAATCCAGTAAGTACAAACATGCCAAGTAATCCATATCACACGCGCGCGCACACACCATCATTGAGCACAACTCAACAAGTAGTTCTAGGTGATTCCAATTAGACGCCAAATGAGTTTTTACCTCGCTACCTTCCCGGCCCACAAGACGCACTTCCATATATCGGGAAGTCCTTGGAGCATCCCTCGAGATCCATCCCCAAAGAGAGCCCGCTTACCCATCGGTAGACCCGCAAACCAGTTCGATGACACATCCCAGTGGTAGCATTGGCTCCTTTCCAGATTCTACTTTCATTTATGACAATCAATCAGTCAACGTACGACACAGTGATAATTCTCATTCTCAATTCCATTTCCTAAATTTCACTACCCAATGTTAATAGGTCTGTTTCACCCGGTCATTTCCCAAACAATCACCATAATAATTTAATCACTTAATACATAGCCACATTTCATCCTCTAAGAGCGAACGACTGTCCTCACTGACCACCCCACTTGTAGAAACAAAGGATAGGGGTAGTCATGTCGTGAGGTCTATGGTCACTCTCATGTTTTTCCTTCACATGATGATCCTTCATTGGGATTATCCTCCTACATCCAACTTCACATTCCCAGAAATCACAACCATGTATATAGATCGTACAATAAGAAATTAAACTCTCAACTAACCACTGAGTCAACGATTAACCAAAGCAAGTTAACACATAACACGTTTCACATGAAAAAACACCACAACACTTAATTGAACCGATTTCAACTCTCCACATTACACATTACATGCTTCCTACATTTAGTCTAGGTCAGATTTCAATTCTCACATCTACTACCTAATCGATGATAAGCCCTCACCTGAGTAACCCGAGCTTTTCTTCCCCCTTTATCTACGGTATTTCTCCTCCTTGAAATCCTACTCCACTCATCTGAGAAACCCCAACCATTGCACCAAAATCCTTGATCAGGAAACAACCACAACAAAAACTCAACCCCTTCAACTGAAACCCTCAATCCAACGAAGTTACCTTGCACCGAGACTACCCGAGATCTTCCAATCCTATCCTCTTAGCAAGCCCTTGGATGATCCCCTCACAATCGGACCTCCCCGACCAAACCCACGATCTCCTTTCCTCCACTCTTAAACGGTCTAATTTAACAGCGGTCAAGTGGCCGCTGTTAAATTTCGTGACTTTAACAATTTAACAACGACAAAAAAATGGCCGTTGTTAATATGCTTCTGTTAAACTAACTGTTTCTTGTAGTGTGATTATTCTTGTTCATGAGGCCATTCAACGTCTAAAGCATAGAAGGTATGCAAATCAGTTCAATTTCATCCTCAAGGTTGACATGATGAAGATGTACGACATGATTTCATGGGACTTCCTATTTGTGATCCTTGAGAAAATGGGTTTCGATGCAAAATGGATTGGTTGGATCAAAGCTATTGTTTGTTAGGTGAAATTTGCGATAGCAAGTCGGTCAATGGTTAAAATGCGGTTAACCAACTTTGACCGAAACAATAATGAAATAATGAGTTCTAATGCAAGTGCTTATTTACATGATGTATAATTTATGATTTAATTTACAAGTAATTTTAAGGTTAAAAGAAGGTTAAATCGGTCAAAGTCAGTCAAATTGGTCAATTTTTGGTTGACTAAATTTTAATCGATTTTCGACTGATTTTTTTTTAGTCATCATCGGTCAAAACTTTTTGGAGATCAATTAACCGATTTTGATCGGTTAATGACCAAATTAACCGATTTCTACCCCTACTTGTTCTCTATAAGGTGTTCAATCTATTAACTGGATGATAGTGACTCATGATCTTGCCATAAAGCTTCAAGATTATCGTTTTGTTCCTAGGGTCCTGCTACTCTGCTAGTACCATGATATTTGAATTTTTTTACAGGAAAACGAAGAGTTCCCCCCCATGGTACTACTAACTAACAGTTTAAAGTTGATCATCACTTGCCAATGCCAACTTGCAAGTTGCATCCGAGCTCATCTCGAAACTTTCAGACATGACAATGGCAAATGGAAGGTCCAGGTTAAGCACTAAACAAGAAGTTGCTTCCTGCAGTTGTATCAGGAAGACACGGAGTACCAAGATCGAGAAGGAGAAGATCTTGGTTTGCCAAAGGCCCGAAGCCCCAAAGAAGCTCTGGCACTCCTCAAACCAGAGTTTATGAGCAGCAGCAGTAGCAGATGAACTGAAAAACTTCCTTCCGCTACAAGCAGTTTATGATAAATACTCTTTGTAATCCGGAAAGGAGAAAGAGCAGCAGCCATAGGTTATAAGTAATGTTTGGTTCATTAGTTGGAATGATTATTAGAAGACTTCCCTAGGTAATGAATGACCCACTCAACAAAGAAAAACCCTCTGATTCTAAGCCTTCAACAAAACTGCAACATACTACAAGGTTGCATTCGTTATATATCTCTTCTCATACAAACCAATGACCTGATCAGCTACAGCCCACATTATAGCCTGCCCAGGTGGGATTCTCATCAGCCGAGGTATCAATCCTTTCCACAACGCAAGCAGTCCTTCTTCGGCGTAGATTGTCCTGATAGCATGAACCATTCCAGTGTACTTCACATTACCACCTCCTCCTTCTCCTGTTCGACTCTGAGCCATCAGCCGGGTTTTCACTACATCGAAAGGCCCTGTACAGATCGGACCAGCTGTTCCTGCTAGGAAGCCTGAGATCATAGACTGCCATGGTAGGAGTACTTTCCCGTCCCCTTCGTTTTTCTTCCACAAGAACACGTCGAATGCATTCTTGGCTGTAAACATGGCCGCCTGGTTTGTTCCATTTCGCATCACGGTTGGTGCTGCACCTGCCCATAGTCCTAGGATTCCTTCCTCTCGGATGATCAAACGGGCACAATGCACGGGACCCTTGTACTTTAGAAGATCGGTACTCAGTCCTTTTTGCTGTTGTAGTCTGATCTTCACCACCTGTGAGACAGACATATCAGATACAACTCTACAACAAAACCCCCCTATGGGACTTGTGTTAAAGAGTGAACACATAAGACATTCTATCTATCTTACACAGCAAACAGAAACACTGGTAAATCGTCTGAAGATGTTGCGCAAGACAAGCGACATTGTAATTGATTCACAACTGCAAAGAACTTAAGGTGTGAATCGATGAATAATAAGGCTTGTTTCTTTCTTATAATAAGCATGAGATGGAGAACACAACAATCACTTCATTTGTTTGAAAGCTAACATGCAGAGAAACATAACTAGCAAGAGAAGTTCACCCAGTACAAATAAATCGGCAGAGTCATATGCTCTCACCCACAGCTATCTTCTAATATTATCGTTACAGCATCAAGATGAGAATACAGAGTACAGTTCCTAAGGACGAGAACCCTTCAAATTTGAACCAAAATCAACCAATTCATAAGTTCAGCCAACCATAGACTCAATGCCCTAAACACCATCCTACAAAAACCTTAAGAAATGTTGAAGATTCTAATAGCTAATAGCTGGCTCAAGTGAATCAGAAAATTAAAAACAAATGCATTACATCTCGCTTAAACTGAACAGAGAAATTTGAAAACGAACGAGGAAGACCGACCTCGAAGGGAGTTACAATTACGAGAGCCTCCAAAACGCCAGCACCAAAGCCGGAGAGAAGCCTGGAACTATTACTGAGGTGGCCAGTCTGGGAATCCTTGAATGCAGACTGAAGGACGGCGTTGGTACCCATCCGGAGCGAGTATTTTAAAGTCAAGTGAGTGGCAAAGGGGGTCAATCCTTTCCAAAGAGCTCGAACCCCTTCAGTTTGGATAACAGTGGATCCACAATGAACGATTCCTCTGTAAGCCCCAGTCCGATCGAGCTGCAGTCGAGTCTTGATGACGTCAATAGGCTGTAGACAGCAGGCCTCCATTATGCCTCCGAGGGAGCCGGACATCGCCTTCATGTAAGGCGGGATTGTGGCCTTGTTTTGGTTGTTAGGCTCTGCCATGGATGACTCAACTCAATCTTGGGTAGTTAGGTTTGTGTGGTTGACTGAGTCTGGGAAGGACGGGGAAGGTGAAAAGAGAGAGGAAGAGGAAGAGGAAGATGAAGAGAAGAAGAAGAGACTTCTCCCGTCTTCTCCGCTGCTCTTCTTCTTTGCTGGTAATTCCGATTTTGTTAGGAAAAAGGGATATTTTAGGTTGACTGTAGAGTCGTAAGACGACTGCGACCTTGAGGTATGTAATGTAACTTAGATTAGAGACAAAAGATAATATCGGTTTTTTGAAATCTTACTCGTTAATTATCTAGTTTTTTTTAGTAAAATGGATTCTATACATTTCCAATTAGAAGCATTAAAACAGAGGAAAATCACGAAAGCAACCGCTACGGACAGGAACAATATTAGTCATTGAGCGTTTCCAACTAATTATCTAGAAGGGTGTTCCTTCTAGCTCACCTCGCAACCTAATCCGCTTTGGTATTGTATTTTCTTGGACTGAGATTCAAGGATAGGAAGAGAGCTTCTGAGTAATCTGTGAGATGAGAGAAGAGCATTCTCATGGCCAAGGAGACCGCGAGATATTAAGGACATTCACGAGAGATAGGCAATCAAACAAGATCTCTGTGGAGACTTGACGAGTGGAGGCCACGTTGACAACTTCCTTGATTGCATAAGCTTCCGCAACCATTAGAGATGAGTAAAAAAAGGTACCACTCCTGCCATGACAAACTTGCCAGTGGGTGTTTGTAACGACAACACCATAAGCCGCCTTCGTGGAGTCTTTATTAAAAAACCCATCACAGTGAATTACTAGGTCATCAATTCTCGGCGGTGGACGGGGAAGATGATGAAGTGGGGTAGAGTGGTAGTGAGGATGTTATAGTTAGGAGGATAATCCTGATCAACATGCCACCAAGGAGAGTTGTTTGGATTGGCAAGCGTGGTGATGATGCCAAGTAGTATTGGAAGAATGTGTCTTGATCCTCGTCATCTGAGTTTGGGTTTTGAAACATTTTTAGATACATTATCTTATCATATGCATATGATCACATTTCATTTGGTAATGTGTATGTTTATGTCCAGTAAATGTCTTCTAACATATAATTCCCAGTACTGAACACAATATCCTAAGACTTTTGTTTGTGTTTGTGGAGCATGTGACTTCTCCTTCGTTTCATGTCCTTGAGAACTTCCGATTAAATATTGTATGAATAGGGGTAAATATTTTTGGCGCATAATGTGCTTGTTCTAAAAAATCTATAAGATTACTTACCTTTATGTTATGATAGAAATCAATATCGCGAGGTATTTGCGCATTGTAAAACCCTATTAGTGTTCCGTCTCATTTGATTGTGTCCCATTAGGTTTGGGTGTTACACTTTATCATCTTGATTGGGATTTCGTTAGGAATTGAGACAACTTCACAAGAAAACCTAGTCTTATAACATCGAAATCAACAACCAATTAAATTGGTGTCACTTGACCAAGGGGGGTGTTGGTTTTAGAAAGATTGATATTTTAACTTTACCTTCAACCTAAGAATAAAGTGATTAATCTAGTAGTCATTCAAAGACTTTAATGATAAAATTGCACTTGCTGAAACTAGAATGATGAAATATGTTCTATACACTAATGTTATCTTCCGAGAAAGGAAAATGTCTATTTTGCATGAATAGACAGCAAAATCAATGCTGCACAAATTGACTTCGCATAAACATGGAAAGATTATATCCCGGAGCAAAATATGTCTGCAACGATAATATGGATGACTAGAACGTTTAAATGATGAAGCAGACAATGAAGAAATTAACTTTTGGAGAGCTAATTTTAGAAGTGTGAAAGATTAGCTGAAAGGGTGTCACTCATAGAGGATCATACTCTGTGAGGTTCCTGTGAAAAGTCCTGAGTGTGGTATTACATCAGGCGGTGTAATTCGAAGTTCTGGTCTCGGTGTAATTCGAGCTTTGGTGTTCAAATCAATAAAGTGACTCTCTCGAGCTTGTCTCGGGACGTGGATGTAGACCTAGCATCAGCTAGTGTTGAACCACGTTAAATGTTGTGTTCTGTGTTCTCTGCTTCAACTGACCTTATTTAGTTGTCCTTTGATCTCTGTTCCCAGCTTGCTGCTTATCTGCAGGTTGAAGAAAACTAAAGGAGTAGCTGGACTAAGGGGGCTGTTGTATACGATATTGGGCCTGAATAACACTTAAGCCCAAATATCGAACGTTAACATACATAGCACTGATTCTGCATAATCCAAAGAATCAGCTCATTGCATTCCCTGCGACGAAAACTTTCTCTCCATTCGAATACCTAATTTAGTCTTCTTACCTCATTCGATTTCTTTCCACTACAACAGAAGGACGATTTAGTGGCAGGCCGCGTCGTGCTTTGTGGCAGGCAGCCTGCCACTAAACACAGTGCTTACTCGCAGGCGGTGCCTGCCACTAAGCACAACTGAGCCTGCCAGTAAAGCAGCTGCGAGGAAGCCCAACATGTGGCAGGCCCCGACTGCGACTATGCTCCTCGCAGGCAGGTTGTTAGTGGCAGGCGCCTGCCACTAAGCTACTCGCAGGCGGAGGTTAGTGGCAGGCGCCTGCCACTAAGCACTAAATCCACATTCTCTGTTCCGCTTGTCCAATTTCGGTCGGAATTACCAATTTTCGTCAGAATATGCATTCAAAGTTAATTCTGCTGGAATGGTCGATTCCGTCTGAGTCAAAAGGGAATTAAGTGATTGAAATTTTTCTGGTGGAATTAAATGTGAGTTCGAAATTGCGTTTAGTTCCACTCTTATTGTAGCTCTAATACCATAAACAGTTGCCTAATCTTTCCACTCTTACTGTCTTTGGTTGTTCCGAATTATAACGCATAGTCCCCAAATTCCATGAATCCAACTCCGATTCCTATTTTCTCGATTTTGATTGCAGATTGATTACGTTAGAATCAAGACCAGGGTAGCTCCGGATTGTATCCTGTGAACCCAGAATCACGAATTTGTGTATTTCTTCTCTAATTTTGGCGGGGGTGTTCATTAGGGTTTTGGAGCTGTTTTGGTATGAGGATAGGTGGGGAAGGGAAAGGAGAAGAGGTGGAGGAGAAAGAGGAAGATGAAGTTAGAAGAAAGAGAAGAAGAAGAAGAAAGAAGAAGAAGAAGAAGAAGAAGAAGAAGAAGAAGAAGAAGAAGAAGAAGAAGAAGAAGAAGAAGAGAGGAAGATGGAATCTGTGTCAATGTGGTGGTGGTGGTTGCCGTCTAAGAAGAAGAAGAGCTTCTTGCAGCCTAAGCTTGAAGTTTTAGCCAGAAGAAGAAGAAGAAGAAGAAATATGAGTGGGGAGGAGGAGCATTAATAAATCAAATATATGAGGAGAAATTGCGGATGGGGCTTCCTCGCAGACAGGCCTGCCACTAGCTAGTGGCAGGCCGTGCTTAGTGGCAGGCCGCCTGCCACTAGCTTGTGGCAGGCCGTGCTTAGTGGCAGGCCGCCTGCCACAAGCTAGTGGCAGACAGATGGCGTCTGCGAGTTAGCTCAGACGTCTGCCACTAAGCTACTCGCAGACGGCCCCGTCGCCTACCACAAAATCATCTTTTTCTTGTAGTGTTCGATATGGAGATTGTCCTCCAAATAATCGATAAATACTAATTTGATTATTTCATTTGGTATCAGAGCAGGCTTCCGATGGGATTAACGATTACCGAAAGAAAAGAATCTCGACCATGGACACAGAGCAAGGACAGCTTCCAGGTGCTGAAGGGATGTCGCACAGCAGGCCTCCCTGGTTTGACGGTACAAACTATCAAGCTTGGAAAAACAGGATGTGAGTGTTTTTTCAAGGTATGGATTTTAACATTTGGAAAATTGTTGACAAATGAGGTTTTGATTTATCTGGAGATTATGATACTTGGAAAGATGATAAGAAAACTAAGGCTTAGAATAATGCTAAAGCTATGAATATTTTCTATTTTGCTTTATGTAGAGATGAGTATAATAGGATTAGTGGATGTGATACAACAAATGAAATCTGGAAGATGCATGAAGGAACGTCTAGGGTGAAAGAAACCAAAATAAATCTACTTGTTCATGAGTATGAAATGTTTAGAATGCAACCAGATGAATCCATTAAGAAAATGTACGATAGACTTAGCTTGATAGTTTGCAATCTAAAATCCTTAGGCAAGATCATTACAAATTCAGAACTTGTTATGAAAATTCTTAGGTCTCTAACTAAGGAATGAATGCAAAAAAAGACAGCTATAGAAGAATCTAAGGATCTTGATACTTTAAGTCTTGAAGAGCTAATTGGATCTTTGATTGCTCATGAGTTTGTTCTAAAGCAAACAGATTTTAATGAGGAAACAAAGACTAAAAAGAACATCGCTTTTAAAGCTAGTCATAAGGATGAATTAAGCGAAGAAGATGCTAGCTCCGAATCTGAAACTAAAATCTTATGACCATAAAGTTTAGACAGTTCCTTAAAAGCAAACAAAATAGAAACAAGGAAAGGTTTAAAAGTGGCCAGAGTTCTAAAAGATATAATTCTAAAGGAGTTAAAGAAGAAACTAAAAATGAAGAAAAAGATGCAATTACTTGTTTTAGATGCGGTCGACCTGGCCATATTCGTTCTGAGTGTCCAAATAGGAGTCAACATCGGGATAAAGCCATGAAAGTTACCTGGAGTGACTCCGAATCAGAAGATGAAGAACAAGCCTATATGGCTCATGTAGGTCATGAAGAAACTACCGGAGACAGCTCATCTAAGAATGAGGTAAGTGATTCTGCTTCTCCTGATATGACTAAGGATGATATTATCTCTGTTTTTGTTGATCTGTCTGATTACATGCATAATATCAAAATAAAATATAAACAGCTTAAAAAGAAAAGAAACATCAAGAAGCTAGGAAAGATAGTATGAAGTTAATCAATAAACTTGAGATAGCTAATCAACATTTGTGCACTGAACATGATAGTCAGAATAGAAAACTTCAGATTAAAAATGACAGTCTTAAAAGGTAAGTTTGTATACTTAAGAAAGGTTGTATTTTGCTAATTTACGAAAAAGAGAGTATTTCTATAAGAAGCAAACATACCCAATTTTAGATAATAATGTTCATCATGTCACTAGAAATTATCCTCAAAGCAAATCTAAAGTTTACAAATATAAAGATGCCAGTAGTAAATGTTTCTTTTGTTAGTCATACGAACATTCTACATCATTTTGCACTTTTAACTATACATCAAAGAGGAAGGTACCCAAGAAAATTTGGGTCCCTAGAAACCTAACTGAATGTGATTGTGCAGATACATCAACCACTAAACAATGAGTGGTATCTGGATATACTACAAGAAATTAGGTTTTTTGCGATGGAAAATTTGTGACGGAAGAATTACCGTCGCTAATTGTTATACTATTTGCGACGGACTATTTTTACCGTCGTCAAAGGATTTAATATTTTCTGCTACGGTCACATGACTGGAGATGATAAACTTTTCTCAACATTGGAGCTAAAAAGAGGTGGAAAAGTAACGTTTGGAGACAATAAAAAGGGCACGGATCCTTGGTCAAGGATCTGTAGGTTCGTCTCCTAATCCTGTTTTTAATAATGTTCTGTTAGTTCAGAATCTTATACATAATTTGTTGTCTATCAGTCAGTTATGTGGAAATCTCAACAAAGTTATTTTCGAACCTGTCTGCTGTAAAATTGTCAGAATTTCAGATAACAAACTACTTTTCAGTGAAAAAAGACAAGATAATATATATGTAATTAATCTAAATGACATAAGTTCTTTTATAGAAAGATGTTTTACTGCTGTAAATCTGTCTTCACAGACTATATGGCATAGAAGTTGGGTCACATAAGTAGTTCCAGAATTGCTAAACTCAGTTCTTCTAGCTTGGTTAGAGGACTTCCCTCTCTAACTACCTCAAATGATTTCTTCTGCTCCTCGTGTGTAAGAGGCAAACAAACTAAATCTTCCTTCAAATCCATATTTCTACTTCTAAACCTCTTCAACTTCTACATATTGATCTGTTTGGACCAACAAATATTTCAAGTCAAGGAGGAACTTGTTGATGATTACTCAAGGTTTACTTTGGTTCTGTTTCTTGCAAGAAAAAGTGAGAGCTTCTCTCTTTTCAAAAATTTTGTTCTGTATGTTGAATCCTCTTTTCCTTTCATCATTTCCTCCATCAGAAGTGACCACGGTGGTGAATTTACCTCTGAGGAATTCTCTTCTTTCTGCCAAGAAAAATGAATTAATCGTACCTTCTCTGCTCCACGAACTCCTCAACAAAACGGAGTAGTTGAAAGGAAGAATCGTGCCTTACTTGACTTAGCCAGAACAATGTTGTTAGATCATAATACTCCTAAGAAATTTTGGGCAGAAGCAGTTGCTACTGCATGCTACATTTTAAATCGAACTTTGATTCAAAAAACTCTAAACAACTCCTTATGAGTTGCTTAAACAACGTTCTCCTAATCTCAGCTACTTTCCTCCGTTTGGTTGTAGATGTTTTGTACTAAATACCAAAGACAGCCTTTGAAAATTTGATCCTCGATCATTGGAGGCTATTGTTCTTGGCTATTCTGTTCACAGTAAAGCTTTCCGGGTCTTTAATAAAATAACTCTTAAGGTGGAAGAATCATTTCACGTTGTCTTTGTTGATAAATCCTTGTCTTCCTCAACTCCAGACGAGGAGCTGATTGATTTTCTTCCTTCCTCTGTACCTCTTGTTTCTTCCACTATTACGACTTCTTCTTCACCCTCAGTTAGTAATCCCCATCCGAATCTGACTTTACCCCCTCAATCCTCTGTGTTGATTGATCCTACTCATCCTTCTCCTGCTGAAGAATCTACTCTTTCTCAGCTTAACACATCGGTTACTAACGCTCCTAGTGACCCTCAAGAACCTCCTCATATTCAAAAACGAAATCCACCATCACAAGTTAATGGGAGCCCTTCAGCTAGATTGATTACAAGGTCAAAACGATCATTGTTTAATGACCAAGTTATGATCTGTCTAACTGAACCCAAAAACACTAAAGAAGCACTCAAGGATGAGCACTGGATTTTAGCAATGCAAGAAGAGTTAAACCAATTCCAACGCTCCCAAGTTTGGGATTTGGTCCCTTGTCCTTCAAACAAAACAATCATAGGGAAAAAATGGTTTTTTAGGAACAAAACGAATGATCAAGGGGATGTCATACGCAACGAAGCTCGACTTGTAGCACAAGGTTATAATCAGGAAGAACGAATAGACTATGACGAAACCTTTGCTCCAGTTGCTCGAATGGAAGCAATTCGTCTTCTTTGTGCCTTTGCAAGTCAAACTCATTTTATTCTCTTTCAAATGGATGTTAAGAGTGCATTCTTAAATGGGTTTATCAAAGAAGAGGTCTATGTTGCTCAACCTCCTGGTTTTGAGGACTCAGACCATCCAAACCATGTCTTTCATCTAAAAAAGGCTTTGTATGGTCTTAAACAGGCCCTTAGAGCTTGGTATGATAGACTTTCTCAGTTTCTCATTTCTGATGGGTTTCTACGGGGACGAGTTGATACAACTTTTCATCAAACACACAAAATCTGATCTTCTCCTTGTTCAAATTTATGTGGATGATATCATCTTTGGATCTACAAACAAAACCATGTGTTCAAAATTTTGTTCTGCCATGACAAACTCTTTCGAAATGAGTATGATGGGGCAATTAAAATACTTTCTTGGTCTTCAAGTGCATCAATGTCGTCAAGGCATCTTCATACATCAAACCAAATATATTCGATCGCTTCTTGATAAATTTGGTTTCACTAGTATGAAACCTGCTACCACACCTATGGCTACAATCACAAAACTTCATATAGATCAGTCGGGCATTGATGTTGACAGCACTAAATGCAGAGGGATGATATGCTCTCTACTTTATCTTACATCTAGTAGGCCAGATATTCTCTATAGTGTTTGTCTATGTGCTCGATTTCAAGCAAATCCTAAACAATCCCACCTCTCAGCTGTAAAATGAATTTTCCGTTATCTAAAGGGAACTTCTACTCTAGGTATTTGGTATCCCTCCTCTTATGAATCACAATTAATTGGATATAGTGATGCTGATTTTGCTAGCAGTCTCATTGATTGGAAAAGTACTTCTAGTGGCTGTCATTTTCTAGGCCGTTCTTTAATTTCCTGGTCTAGTAAAAAGCAAATTGTCATTGCTCTTTCTACTGCTGAGGCTGAGTACATCGCTGCTGGCAGCTCTTGTACTCAACTCCTCTGGCTAAGATCACAACTTGAAGACTATGGAGTTTCCTTTCCTCAGATCCCTTTGATGTGTGACAATACAAGTGCCATTAATATGTCAAAAAATCCTGTCCAACACTCACGTACTAAACATATCGAAATCAAATATCACTTTCTTCAAGATCTTGTTCAAAACAAGGTAACTGATATCCAATTTGTTCGTACAAATGGACAACTTGCTGATATCTTCACAAAACCATTAAAGGAAGATCAGTTCAATTACATTCTTGGAGAATTAGGGATGATTGATTATTCCCATATCCCTTCCCCTTAATAAATCGTTTCCTTTCTCGAAGCAGTCTCTTTGTATTCTTTCCTTTTCTTTAGTCTTTCATTTTCTTGACAGATCACAACTGTCTATCTTTTCCGATTCTTATTGATTCAGTTTCCTTTTCTCTTCTCTCAATCTCCCTTTAAATACTCATGCTCTCAGACAGTTCCTCTCACATCTTTTCCACTATGCGTGTGCACTCTACTTCTTTCTCTTAACTATCTCACCATGGCGGCTTTCCTCAACTCTGCTCACTATTTTGGCACTATTCACTCATCCACTGAAGCTTGTCACCGCTATGCCAATCACTTCCGTTCGAAATCAATCATTCCCTCCTATGTCTTTCGTTATGAAGGTTTCGACAAGTACACCATTCAAGTCCAAAAATCTATCCACAACATCGGCTGGATAAATGCACTTCCATCCTATCCTCAATCCTTCTGTCCTGAGCCTGTTTGACTTTTCTATGCTAATCTCTGTGTGCTTCAAACCTCCCCACCGAGGCTTCAGACTGTGGTCAATGGTATTGAGTTCATTGTCTCTCCTGAGTTTCTTGCTTTCATAATTCCAATGGAATTGTACGGAGTAATCTTGGCAGATAACTACGATTTGATTGAACATGGTTTCAATCACATCTCAACGCTTCAATCTATTGTTGTGCTGCCTTTCGTTTACCCAGTACATCCTTCCAGTGTGTGTCTTCCTAATCATATGTGTGTCCTTCATTTTATGACCACTCGTCATTTTCTTCCTAGATCCTCTGCCAGAGATGAACTGACACCTTTGGATTTATGGATACTGTATAATGCATGCATCTCACAGCATCCTATCAGTCTTCCTCATCTCATCATCCGAGCAATACAGGATGCCGCCTCTATTCGCTACTCTAGTGACCTTCCTTTTGCGGGTCTTATCACTTGGATGTTGGATTTTTTAGGCATTGATATCTCTCAGCAGCTTCATAGCTATCAAATCTTCACACTTCATCCTCAATCCATCCTCCAAAAAATCGGCTCTCAGAAAGCCCCCACTAAGTGTTTGCTTGACATTGCCAAAAAGGGAGAACCACCAGAATACTTCTGTGAAATCGGAGAAGTTGGTCACAAACTCGAATGACTCATTCATACGATTATAAATTTTGGCAGCTGAGAGTTTGTTGAAAAGGATCTTCAAGAAGCATCTCTTAAAAACAAGATTACTCGTCTTCTTAAAGTTCTTCGCCAACAAGGTGACTGGGATTTTGAGAACATAGAAGAACTTGATCTAGGAACTTCTGAAACTGCAAAGGAAACAAAAAGAGAACTCATGGAGCTAGTTGATAAGAAGAGCGTTCTGAAAAATTGCTCTGACTATGAGAGTGATCTAGACCCCGACTTTTGAGTTTTCAAGTTATCTCTACTGCTGTTTTGGTTGTTGTTTTTCCTTTCAATAAGCTTCTACGAGCATTAGTTTAAGTGTTGTTTGAATTTCTATTTTAGTAAGTAATGATGTGAGTCTGTTAACGTGTCTGCTGGTTATTTCTGTTATATCTTAAGGAATGAAAGGAACTTCATTGCAATTCTCTTACTCGTTGGGTTTTCTAATAAATGTTGAATTAAGGGGGAGTGCCAGGAGTGTAAAGTTGGCAATATCAAGCTTAGGGGGAGATTGTTGGTTTTAGAAAGATTGATATTTTAAATCTACCTTCAACCTAAGAATAAAGTGATTAATCTAGTAGTCATTCAAAGACTTTAATGATAAAATTGCACTTGCTGAAACTAGAATGATGAAATATGTTCTATACACTAATGTTATCTTCCGAGAAAGGAAAATGTCTATTTTGCATGAATAGACAGCAAAATCAATGCTGCACAAATTGACTTCGCATAACATGGAAAGATTATATCCCAGAGCAAAATTTGTCTGCAACGGTAATATGGATGACTAGAGCGTTTAAATGATGAAGCAGACAACAAATAAATTAACTTTCGGAGAGCTAATTTTAGAAGTGTGAAAGATTAGCTGAAAGGGTGTTACTCATAGAGGAGCATACTCTGTGAGGTTCCTGTGAAAAGTCCTGAGTGTGGTATTACATCAGGCGGTGTAATTCGAAGTTCTGGTCTAGAGCTTCGGTGTTCAAATCAATAAAGTGACTCTCTCGAGCTTGTCTTGAGACGTGAATGTAGACCTAACATTAGCTAGTGTTGAACCATGTTAAATGCTGTGTTCTGTGTTCTCTGCTTCAGCTAACCTTATTTCGTTGTCCTTTGATCTCTGTTCCCAGTTTGCTGCTTATATGCAGGTTAAAGACAACTAAAGGAGTAGCTGTACTAAGGGGGCTACTGTATACGGTATTGGATCTGAATAACACTTGAGCCGAAATATCAAACGTTAACATACATAACACTAATTCTGCATAATCCAAAGAATCAGCTCATTGCATTCCCTGCGACGAAAACTTTCAATTCGAATACCTAATTCAGTCTTCCTAACTCATTCGATTTCTTTCGATATTGAGATTGTCCTCCAAATAATCGATAAATACTAATTTTATTATTCCATTGGTATCAGAGCAGGCTTCCGATTGGATTAACGATCACCGAAAGAAAAGAATCTCGACCATGGACACAGACTAAGGACAGCTTTCAGGTGCTGAAGCGATGTCGCATACGGTAAACCCCTATTAGAATGCCATCTAGGCCCTAGATGCGGTAGTAACCACTCAGTCTAGGTAGCTAATTCGAAAGTGAGTTTAGTGTGGCAACTGCCCTTGAACTTAGGCCTTAGAGGTATAAAATGCAATGGTAACTGATTAAATTTTATTATTCCATTGAGTTTTTATTTACTTTTCCATCTTGGTATCCTAGGGGATTCAAGTCTAAACCCCTGTCTCCTAATTTGTTCAACTAAGAGCTTTCTCCTGATATTGTTTGCCAGCTATTTATTTTACTTTGCTTGATTGTTAACTTAGAAATTTGTGGAAGTCACACCGTACAATCCTTTCCAACTATATTTTAACATCCATTGAGTAGTTGTGACTAGAAATCCATGTGGAACATGACATAGTTTGCTTTGGTAAATTATTTTTAACTTTGACCCATATTTTACATCGATCACTCTCACATGGTTCCTTGCATAGAGGGAGGAATTAGGATGAATGTACCTCGCAACGGTGCATGCAGGGTAGTAAGAAAGAGTATGTCGAGAAAGAGTAAGGGAATATGTTCGTACATGGGGGGCCTACTAAGGAGATTCTTGTAGAGTAACAATGTAGTTGCACAACTCTCTTTATGTAGTGCTCCAAGATTTGGGTTTAGGTATTATGTTGTTGACTCTGATTGGTTGAAATACTGAAAGATGATCATGACTTCTTTGTGTTCCTTGGATACCGATTAACCCAAAAGATAGCAATTTACATAGAAACCCAAGATGCCTTTTATGCTGAACATGTAGGTCCAACGAGATTCAACTATGTTTGCGAGGTTAAGGGAAACAACTTATGTCTTTCGGTGGCTAGAGATTCCCTATTAATACATACTAGTTCTCTAATGCATTGAGTAAATCTTCATGGGTAAACCATGCGTGCTCAGGTTGAACAATTAATTGCGTTCTAAAACTAATCCAATCAAGGTTATAACCCATCACGTAGAATATAGAAACGCAAGTGGTAAAAAATATTATCATTAGTATATTCATATTATTTCCTTTTATTTATTAATAAATCAATTTTAAGGAACTGAATAATGTTATTTTATATATTACTGCCCATTCATATTTTATAGCTACCAAAACAGAATTTTGGTTTGGTAGAATATAGAAAATATTATAGTTATATTGTTTCTTTGTTTGTTGAAATGTAATCCATTTTTAGCAAACAAATAATTATTTTTGAGTAATATTTCATTTATATTCTTTATTTATTACAAATAAATCTAATGCATTGAATTAATTGCGGCCAAAGGATGGTGACATAATGCCAATTATGTCATATCAACATAATCAACCACAGCCACATGATTTGGGTATATATCTTGGCCGGATTAATTTATAGAATGAATGGAATTAATTGCATTTATTAGATTTGATTTATTAGGGGCGGCATTTATATTAGGATATTATACTTATTCTTTGCAATCAATCATTTATATCAGTTACCAAATTATGACTGATATTATTCTGAGCCTCTTTCTTACTTCCTATTTTTTTTCATTATTCAGCCCATATTCGCATTTTCCTAGCCTACGGCTGTTTGCTTGTCTCATGGAGTCTCATGTTGTAATCGATGAAGCCAACCAGCAGCCTAAAAGCGGAGGTTTTGATCTTAATCTCATACCCGATGATCCAATCGACGAAAATCATTCAGAAACGACTGAGAATACTGTACCATCGTCAGGCAATCTCGAAATTTGCAAGGACACGGTATATAGCTAATACTATTATCCAGCTAATACTATTATTTCTAAACTTTCATTTTTTACTTACTCAGTATCAACTCGATTTTCAATACGATAATAAATGATTTATTTTTTATGTTTTGTGTTCATAATCATCTTCAGTTGATATTTCATTCATTGTGATTCTCCAACAGCATGTTCATCAGGCTTATTCACCGGTTCAACCCTGTCTACAGGTCGTTTTGGGGCAACAGGTTTTCTCTGCTTTGGCTTTTTGTATACAACCAACTTAATCATTTTGCCCCTTTTCTCAATTGGAGTTTTAGTCATCTTGTTATCTGCATTTGACAAAGGCATTTCAATAACAACAAACACCACAATCAAGGACGTCAGCCCTAAAAAACAAATCAAACCATACAATGTAATAACAGTAGTACATAACTAGTATAACTATGAATAATAGTATTCCAACAATACTATTATGGGAAAATGGTACTTTGCCCCCCTCTACTTTGCCAAGTTAACAAACAGCCCCCTATATTATGAAATAATCAATTTACCCCCTCCTACTATGCCAACCTAACAAACAGCCCCTTCCATCCAAAACTCCATCCAAAATTCCGTTAAGTAATGACTCACCAATATGATTCATCTATAATTAATGACAGTACATTGCCACATCATTAATGAAAGTACATTTTTAGTAGAGGGGGGCTGTTTGTTAACTTGGCAAAGTAGAGGGGGGCAAAACACCATTTTCCCTACTATTATTTGATCAACCAAACTACAAACCAACCAACTCAGTATAACTAAAGCAATAACAGTAATACTACAATACTATTATTGCTATCTTATTGTTAGCAGATAGAAACACATCATTACAATCAATCACACTAGCAACAACTTTCATGAACAAATAGTAAGCATAACATACTATTATTAGCAGCAACAAATCACACACAAAAACCAGTGTTGCAGGAACCATGTATAACACCATTTTCACTCACAGGCCACTAAATATCGAAACGTTTCCCAATCAACCACACATAAACATAAAACCACGATGCATGTTGGTTAAAAAACCTAATTTCCTAACTCAATCGTAACCACAATGCCGATTCAAGACAATTAGAACGCAAATCAGACGAAACAACCACGAATCATGTGGGATACTAGTATTAACCTAATAATAGTATCAAAACCTTTCCCAATCAACCACACAAAACATAAAAACAAAGAACAATGATGGCTACAAAACCTAATTCCAACACACAATCGAAACAAAAACTCGGTCTAATTGCACATGCAGAGCTAGAAATCCGAACCTGGGTATGGGTTCTTCGAGATTCACGAGCCGACGGCGAATTTACCTAACAAAGGAAACAGAAATAAAAATCGAATGGAGTAGTGATGAAACGCCAGTGGGGATGGCTTTCGGTAGTGCTTACCTGAATGAATGGATTCAGTCGGCGAATTCGTCGACGGAGAATACTCCTTCAATTGGCGACTAACAGCAGAAAACGAATTGACGGAAGAGTAGAATTGGGAGAGAAAGGCTGCAGTTTCTTTTTTTGTTCAACGGTAATAAAAGGTAATAAATTAGCAAAGGTAAATTATGATATGAAATTTTGGGTAATAACTACATTTATTTTGGGGTGATAAATAAGGGGATCTCATTATTTTATTCATAAAATCCATCCACCATTGGATGTGTTATAGGGAGATCTAAGGGTCCTTATGAATTATGTCTACTAGACATAATAAAACTTTTGTCACCATTCCTAACCCGGCCATACACTTACTTAAATTGACTTGTCTTATCAAGGAATTGTATATTATTATTCATACAAAAAAATGCATGTAAATCCGAAGAATTTGATGTGAATAATGGGTAGGCTTTTCAATTAGTTTAATGAATAATTTCGAAGACCAAACCATTGGAACTTAGTAAAAAATGAAAAAAAAGATCTTGTCGACACTTCATTAAATGGAAATATCTTATGCTGAAAAATGTTGGTAGATAATTTATTTTCAGTCATAGTAAAAACCTCAATTGGTTCACACATTCATTTACGATAGATAACTATAATAAATAAATTATCAAAAACCTAATTATTCATAAAGAAACTATAATGGGAGATTGCGAGGCCATGGCTGTGAAGGAGGCGTTAACGTGGTTGAGGGATATGGGAATCACGACTTTCACTCGAGTCCGGTGCACATGTGGTTGTGCATGCCACATGAATGGACAAACACGCACAATAAATATGAATTTGGAATGAATATCTAATGTTGTCGAGCCCCAAATTTTGGTCTAATCCATCATAATTTTTGCGAGGAGACATCTAAATGAGGTAGTTCGTGTCTTGGCAAGACAATCGTGTGTTGTTGATTCCCCCATTACATGTGTTTCCACTTTGGGGTGGCTTGAAAACTCTTTGGGGCCGTTTGGTTGATGGAATTGGGTCCGGGAATTGAGACCCAATTCCCGGTCCATTGGGAATTGACTCAAATAATTGTACTACAATTCTCATTAGGCCGGGAATTGAAATCCAATTCCCAGACCCAATTTCATCAACCAAACCACCCCTTTACGTAATGTTTGCATGAGTGATGAGCATTAATAAAATGATGAAGGTATTTAAGATTATATAATTAAAAATCTATAGTAAAATTAATGATATTCATTGCATCGACATATGTTGGTCTATTTGTGAGAGTATGTTTTCACATTTTATAATAAAATTAAAGTGCACTCAAACCATAAATTTTAACGATTTTTTATTATATACGACCAATCGATCTAATTATCTAAGTACCAAATAATTATAAATATAGCATGGTTAATGTTCCTCGTGAAGAATCTATCGTAGCTCTTAAATTATTCAGGATTAACTTGTTTCTAAAACCCGATTATCATTATTGAACCTAACTGTTTTTTGGTGTTCAAATATCCTTGAAATTGAACTAGACAAGATGTAAATTTTCTTGTATCTATATTATAGATGAATAACTCTTTATTTTTTGTGAAAAATATTATTACAATAAACTTTTATTATATTTATCTATTTTTTGTAGAGTATAAAAAACTTGTTAAAAAGAATACAATTAGATAATAATGTAACAATATTTAATAATTTTTTAGCTAATAAGATTTTTTTCCAAAATTCATATAATCATGATAACCAATAATGTACTCACATTTAGTTATCTTTCATAAAAGACTCTGAAATCCATTTTATTTCTCATCTCCTTCAACTATAAAATCCCTTCTCATTTTCCTAGTTTCCACACACCACACAAAGATATAAACTTAAAATAAAGAGGAAAGGAAATTATGGGAGGAAAGAAGGTGACATTCGCTAGGATAGCGAACGAGACTAGCAGGAGACAAACCATGACTGGGCGACAACAAGGTCTAGTAAAAAAAGTCAAGGAGCTCACAACTTTATGTGGGGTTTCCGCCTTGTGCATCATGTACAAATCAACTGTTGACGAGCCTGCCGAGCCCTTAGTTTGGCCATCTGATGATGGACAAGTTAAAGAACTGCTGGATGGATTCTACTCCATTCCAGAGATACAAAGGCATATGCACATGACTGATCAAGAGGAGTATCTGAAGAAAATGATAGTCAAGACACAAGAAAGGCATATGAAGCCGATGAAGAAAAATAACAACATGGAGACAACATTACTAATGGATAAGGTTCAATTTGGGAAGGGAATCGAGATGATGGATATCCAAAAAATTTACAATCTGGAGTGGTTGTTGAAAGAAAAAATCAACGCCCTAAGGAAAAAACGAGAAGATGTTGAGCCGCTACCACCGGCTTCTTTTGATTATTATGAAAATGTAGCTTGACCACAGTAGTTTTAATTTGTTTTTTTATCAGGCATAATTTTCTGTTATAATCCAACTTCGTATGTTTTTATTTTTATTTTTCTATTTTCATTTTTAGTTGATTTATTTGTATTTTAATGGTGTGTTTCACGTTTTACACTTTTTTTATGAAATTTAATGTTCATTAACAAAGTAAGATCAAACCTATTATTCAATGCAAAAAGACTAAAAAAATATTATAAACTATCTATCACAAGTTGAGTGGTAATTTGATCTTTGCGATGCAAACAATCTTAAATTAGCTTTAATTTTAGAGAGTAAAAAATTAACACTAATCTTCATAGAACCTAAGACTCTTAAACATCTTTCGGGTTGGTTACTTAAATGATCACTAAACTTTGACCAAATAACCCGGTGGTCACTGTTCTTCAAAAAATTTCCTAGCACTTACACAACTTTGGCCAATTATCCTAGCAGTCATTACCGTCTACGGACATCCAAAATTCCGTTAGTCAGCTTATGTGAACATGCCAACTGGGATTCCACGTCACACAAGTCAACCTAGGTGGCAATTTTTTTGCCCAATCAATAACCAACCTACCCAACCCAAATAAATTAATCAGCGAGTTTGGGTTCAGCGAAGAGCCATCTTCTTCTTCGACAACACCCTTGCCGCCGACGAGCTATCCGACCGGCGCCACCGAAGCTTCGCCACCGTCTCCCATCTTTTTAGGGACCAATATCGGAGCTGCCTCCTCCCCTGGCGTTGTTGTCGTCGTCGCCGTAGTTTCCTTCCCTCTCCCTCGTTATCCGCGCCGCCGGAGCCTCGAGATTCACGTCAGCAGCGTCGCCGATGCCTCCGATCTTCATTCTCTCTTTATTTTCCTCAATTTCGAAGAGCCATCTTTTTCCTTCGGATCCCCACTCTCTCCCTCATTTTCATTCCCCGAAACCCTTCATTCCCCTTAAAAACTCACCGATTCTGCCAATTTCGTTTCCACAAACGCCGCCGAGGCAGCGGCGAAAATGAAGTGCAAGCAGCAGGAGCAGGTTCAATTCTCTGCCCTGCTCCATCGATCTGGTCGAGCTTCGTCTTCCTCACCTCTGATTCATGTACTGACCGCCTTTCCCCAAATCGAAATCCACCACATGGAAATCCACCACTCCAGCCTCGTCTTCGCTCCCTACGATGACTGGTGCTGCCTCCGCAAGATCTGCCTCTCCGAGCTCTTGTCTCCCAAGCGCGTCAGCTCGTTCCGATTTATTAGGGAAGAGGAGGTCAACGACCTCATCGCCGTCGTCGCCTTCGGAGGCGGCGGCGGAGCTGTGAATCTGAGCGAGGGCGGCGTTTGGGAAGAGGTGCAGGGACAACGGGGAGTTTCTGACTTGTGTGATTTATTTATTTGGGTTGGGTAGGTTGGTTATTGATTGGGAAAAAAAATTGCCACCTAGGTTGACTTGTGTGACGTGGAATCCCAGTTGGCATGTCCACATAAGCTGACTAACGGAATTTTGGATGTCCGTAGACGGTAATGACTGCTAGGATAATTGGTCAAAGTTGTGTGAGTGCTAAGAAATTTTTTGAAGAACAGTGACCACCGGGTTATTTGGTCAAAGTTTAGTGATCATTTAAGTAACCAACCCAACATCTTTCATACCATAGATGGCCAGCTTATGTCCTCCAACCTTAGTAAAACTCAAGTTAACTACAAATCTGCAAATTAGCTAACTATCCATATAGTCTCCGACAGCATAACAAAAAAATGAGACTCTTTGAAACAAAGTTATTAGGATAGTATTATAATAGATGCAGGAGATGAATAAGTGATCTCAATCTGCATCACCACCATCACACATATAACATACAATATTCACCCAAACTCCACATAAAAAAAGATTTATTTTCTAAAGAAAAATGATTGGACATGGGAACCCAACATAGAAAAGAGAAACGAGAACTTGTTGGACTACTTCAAATGAACTATAAAATATATAGGAATGTATTTCCCATCTCATAGAAAATCTTTATTTTTGATTAAGGTATCGAGAGATGAAATAAATAACTTTAATATTCTTTTCCATATCTAATGGGAGGCAGAAGACGAGGTACAAGTTTAAAAATTAACTTTGTGAATCCATTAGCAAACAATTTAAGAAACCTACGTAGAACCACTACATATCGTGTTAAAAAATTTATGAGTTATTGGGTTTTGATCAAATTGACTAGATGGGTTGAATTTGAATTTGCCTGAGTTGAGTTAGTGTTTAATATTTGTGTTACGTATAGCTACGAAGCACGTAACGATTGACTATCTTGATCAGTAATTTAAGAAATCGTTAGATGCAAAATCATAAATTTAAAGAATCAATATCTTACAACCCGGAATAGCTCGTTAAGCTTATAAATCAATAACAAAGATTATCATAGTTTACCTCTTATAGAGTAATTAGTAGCTCGACGACTAATAATTGTAGAAGCCTTTAAATCGATCAAGAGAGCTCCAAGTGCAGTCCCTCTACTTAGTCCACACTAGTTGGGATCCGGATCTTCCTCTTCAATGGTTGCTAGAACGCTTGACTGAAGAACATAGTCTTAGGCTTATGGCGGCTAGGGTTTCTCCTAAAGAATTTTTTGTGGATTAGGATTAACTATTATCCTAACAGTCTTATTTATAGGGCAAAAAACAGAGAGAACCATCCTCATTCTTGAGGAGGTATTGAGAACTTGTGTGAATGAGGCTGTGAAGTCGTGGAAGAGACTATTACCTTTGGTAGAGTTTGCTTATAACAACTCTTAACATAACATCGCGGGTACTGATCTGTATGAGGCATTGTATGTACAAAAATGTAGAACTACGTTATGTTCGGATGAAGAGGGAGAAAGATAAATCACTAGACCACAATCAGTCCAAAAGACAACAAATATGGTAAAAGGGATATGAGAGAAACTTCGGGTATCCCGAGACCGTCATAAGCAATATGTGGATGTTCGAGCTTGTGAGGTGAGTTATGATGTTGGTGAGAAGGTGTTTCTTAAGGCATCTCCTTGGAAATGTATAATGAGGTTTGGGAAGAAATAAAAGTTAGCCTCGAGGTACATTGGGCGGTATGATATAATTGGTAAGGTAGGACCAATTGCCTAGATTCTAGTTTTTCCTAGTAACCTAGATAGAATTAATAACGAGTTTCATATAAGTATGCTTAAGAAGTATCATGTGAACCCAACCCATATCATCAGACCCGTTGAGGTAGAGTCAAAAGTGATGTGAGTTATCAGGAAATACTAGTTCAGATTGTTGACTCACAAGTCCGAACTTTGAGAAGTACGTAGATTCCAATGTTGAAAGTCGTGAAGGGAGATCATGAAACTAAGTTTGTTAAGTTGGAGATAGAGGGAAGCATGAGAGAGAAGTATCACGGGCTTTCGATGCATATCTAGCATATTAACTTCTTGTTCCATGTTCTGATTGTTATGGTGTGATCACCTAGTAAAGGTATTATATTTAAAGCTTAAAAATATGGCATGTTACACACTTATTTGTTTACGTGAATCACCTAAAGGGAGAAAACAATAAATTATTAGAATCGTGGTAGGATTGCATACGAAATCTTTTAAGCGAGGAGGGACTCTAACATCCCATTCCGGCCATACTGGAACTATCGATGACGGACGACTACCTTGCAGGCATCAATGCGCAGATCGAGATATTCCAGGAGAGCATTGCAAGGACGCCCACCAACATCGAGCGTCTCACGAACAATTGGTGTTTGCCAGAAGACGTGGCTAGTAGGAGGGCATTGTTGGTGGAAGAGATCGAGCGGCTCCCGGGTATTAGTTATCGTCAAGGTTTGCTGGCGATAAGGATACTGATGAAGGACCCTGCCGATATGGAAACATTCTGTATGCTTCCCTCGGATGAGATGAAGGCGGACTTCATCTTGACGATGTTGGAGTAGTTTCCGAGGTAATGCAGTGGTTTCGTGGACCGAGGTGGAATTGGATTTTGGGGTGATCGTAATCGTTGTGTGGCAGAGATTGGAGTAAAAACTCTGTTTTGGGGTGATGTAGTTAGGAGACGTGTCAGTCGTTAGGCCCGTATGTATGCTACGATGGCAGCAGATAACTTTTACGCCTCTGCATGTTTGTATAAATTAGGATGTAAGTGATGTAGCTGTATAAATTAGTAGTATGTTGCTGACTTGGTTTAGGAGTTAGGAGGAAGTGATGTCTGGAAGCTGAGAAGAGCTTACTCTCATGGGGTAATTTCATTTTCTCAGCTCATTATTATCTTAGATTATTAAAAGTATATAAACCAGAACTTGAATTACTATTCATTAAGTCTCTCTCCTCTCTTTCATTTTTTTCACGTTTTTTTCCTTCTTATTGGGCTTTCATTGGGCTTTCTTTGGGCCTTTTCGTTTTTTTGGTTTTTTACTTGCTATTAAACCCTTTTTCATTTTTTTCGTCTTTTTTATTAAAGAGATTTGTTGAAAAGTGGCGGACAGGTGTGACAGTTGTTTGGTGGCTGAACTGAATTGGAGTGTACAGAGTTATTTCTTCTTCTTCAGAGCTTCTCTTCTTCTTTCTCTGTTCTCTATATATAATTGGAGTGTCAGAGTTATTTCTTCTCATTCCTTCTTTTGCAGAGCTTCTCTTCTTCTTTCTCTGTTCTCTTTCTTATCTTTCTCTCTTTTTCTCTTTCTGCATTCTTCTTTTATTTTCGTCCGTGTTCTTGCGATGGATAATTCTGGTGTGCTTCTGAGGTCTCTTCCGCGGGACCGTTCAGACGCTCCTTTGGTGATCCGATTGTTGAACACTTGGAAGGTCGACAACCCTGCCACCCTTGATCAGTTTTTCACTTTCGAAACATTATGGTGCGATGAGGAGGTTTGTTGACTTCTCTGTTTCGCTTGCATGCCTGTTTGTGTCTGATTCCTTTGCTGTGTATTAGGAGGATCATTTTTTGTTTCGTTGGTTTGTTTGCATGTCTGAGGTGCGATGAGGAGTTTTGTTGACTTCTCTGTTTCGCTTGCATGCCTGTTTGTGTCTAATTGGTTTGATGTGTATTAGGAGGATCATTTTTTGTTTTGTTTGTTGGTTTGCATGTCTGAAGAGGATTGTTTTTTCTTTGTTTGTTTGGTTTGCATGTCGTGTGTATTGATTTCTCTGTTTCGATTTTTTCTATTGCATGTGTTTTGTTTGGAAATTTTGTCCCGTTTTTAGTGTGCTCTGTTTTGTTAGTTTTCCCTGTTGTTTCTGTTGTATTTAATGGTGTTGCATGGTATCTCTGTTTTGCATGTCTTTTGTTTTGTTTTTGGTTCAGGTCAGTTGTTTCTGTTGCAGCTATGTTTGTTCTTTTTTACTATTCCATGCCTTTTTTATGTTTTGGATTTTGTTGTGTTTCTCTGTTTTTATTGGTTCTCTGTTGTGGATTGTATTGATAGTGCATGTGTTCTGATTTGCTGGCATGTATTTTTTCTGTTCTTTATGAATGATATTGTTGTTTTTTATCTTTTGTAGGGTACTGTTGTGGAGGGAAACTCTCATCGCACTCATATTGATATACTTGGACCTAGGTTGGCTGTTGGCTCTGTTTACAAGGTGACTGGGTATGGCCTCCAGATGCCTCAGAAGTCTTATCGAGCTACGTCGTATGATCGTATGCTGACTCTTTCTCCAGTTACTTCGTTCAAGCTCATTTCTTCTCTGTCTCCAACTTTTGCTCTCAATGCTTTTGAGTTTATTCAGTTTGGATTGCTGCATACACGTACGTATCCATGCCCTTATCTCACTGGTAAGTGTTTTGTGCATGTTTCTTTGTGTGGTCTACTGTTTGGTTTGTGGTCGACTGCTGTTTTGTTTTGCCTAATTTGTGTCTGTGTTTTTTGTAGATGTTATTGGTTGTGCTATTTCTGTTTCCCGTCGAAATCATGTTGATGGTACTCATGTCATGGCTAAGGCACAAGTTGTTGTTCTTGTGGATGCTCAGTCTGTTGAGTTTTCAGTTACATTGTGGGAAGATTTTCTTTGATTCTTGATCTGGTATCTCTTGTTGAGGCTGATTTACGCAAACCTGTTGTAATTGGGCTTGCAGGGCTCATGGTTTCTGGGTTTAATTGTATGTTTGCCTTTTTTCCCATGTTTTGTGTGTTTTGTAGTGTTCTCTTTTATTGAATTTGGTATTCTGTATGCAGCTGTTGTCTCTGGACGTAGTTCTGCTGGTACACGTATTGTTGTGAACCCAACTGTTCGTGAAACGAAGACTCTGAGAAAAGTGTGTTGAAATCTGAGTGCATTGTGTTTTTGTTTCCCTTTTTTTTGTGTGGTCATGTAGTTTTTGTTGTGTAGGTATCAGAATACTAAGGGCTCTCTTAAGTGTGTTGATGTTCCGTTTGATACCCCTGAGAAACGTTCCCAACATGTTGCTGATTCTTATCGGACTGTTTCTCAGTTACTTGTTGTTCTTTCTAATCCAACTGACTTGGTGAGTTAGTTATTTCTGTTATTTGTGCATGGCTTATTGTTATGGCTTATTGTTTTAACTATTTTTTTCCTCGTGTCCAGGATGCTAAGTATAGGTGTTTGGTGACTGTTGTTGGTTTTTACACGTCTCAACCTTGGTTCTATCGTGGCTGTTCTGCTTGTTATAGGGCAGTCACTCCAAATCAGGAACGGTTTTGGTGTGACAATCATTACACCATTGATGAGGGTCAGACTAATTCATGGTTGTGTATTTGTGTTTATGTTGTTGTCTTTTGGTTGTTTTACTTATTTTGTGTGTGTTATGTATTGTGATTTCCTAATTGTTTTGTGGTGTTTATTGTTTTTCAGTTACAAAATCAAAATGCGTGCTTCTGATGATAGTGGAACAACAACCTTTGTTCTTTTGGGTAGGACATCAGATTATATTATGCCTGTATCTGCAGCAGATTTGGTTCGTGCCTTTCCAGCTATTGAATCTACTCTTCCTCCTCCAATTGAGAAACTTCGTCAGCGGATTCTTACTTTTGAGGTTCGAGTTCCACTCAATCCCAGGCCGGGAGCTACTGGTGATTTTAATGTTTCCCGGGTTTGGGGTCTTGAACATGCCTTTGATGACCAGCCGTCAATCAATGGTGCTCCTGCAGTTCCTGGTTGTAATCCTTCAGTGTATGAGTACTATGTTTTTTTCCCATCTGTATCTTGGTATTTTGTACTTACCATTGTTCTGATTATGCTTCTATTTTTTTTATTCTGTTTTTCTCAGGTCTCCTTCGTCTTCTAAGCGTCCTGTGGCTGACATGGATGATTCGTCTGGAGAGTCAGATGACTCTGATGTGTCTAATAGACACGCGCCTTCGATCGCCACTCCAATTCCAAAAGAGTGTGTTCCTTGCATCATACGTTAGCTGTCTATGTCAGATACTTCTCTGTGTGTTATATGTTTTGCTTACTATTGTTTGTTTGTTTTTATTGTTCTTGGGTTCATCTTGTGTTTTTTCTGTAGGGTTAGTTCTTTCCCTGGCAAGGTAAGTTTGGTTGGCGTGTCATGTAATGAGGGTGTGTGTGATCTTCATACACCGAGACACTTTCACCTCTTCCATCTCCTAGAATGGGTGATCAACTGGTTGCCCCGAAGAGTCTAGCAGACTACAACAAGCCGAGCGCGGCTAGCGTTCAATCATCTATTGCCGTGCCGCGCATCGAAGGAGATCCTGATTATGAGATCAAGATTCCATTCTTGACTATGATCTCTAGGGATTTACAATTTGAAGGCAAGCCGCTAGACAATCCATGCACTCATATTGCAGACTTCCTTGATCTCTGTAGCACTTTCAAGAGCGGAAACCTCGACAGAAATACTCTTTGTTTGAGAGCTTTTCCGTTCTCTCTGAAAGGCGCTGCTAAGAGGTGGCGTACTGGCAAACCACCTGGCTACTACACTGATTGGGATACTCTGGCTCAGGACTTCGTCGAAGAGTACTTCCCTCCTGCAAGAACAACAGCTATCAAGGACAGCATCGCCAGATTCTCCCAGAAAGAAGGAGAAAGCTTATACGATACTTGGAACCGATTTCATTACGGTCCTAGCAGGGAAGTCCTTCTTGACTAGATACTCGTGTTGTCACAGTGGTGGAGATGTGGTCGAAATGCAAACCTATGACAGAATTCGGTAACAGAGAATGATCGAGAGCAGAAACACGTCCTTAAACACAGAGAGTGAGAGTCCCCATTGTACTAAATATATCCTGTGTGAGGAGTCTGGTTAGTCAGGTCAAATTCGTGCATGATTGATTGCTAATTACTTGTCGTGTGCAATTTATTAGTGAGACCAGGTAGTTTGGCTGATCAGTATGCATGTTAGGTTTCTTGTTCTAGGATCGATCTGTCTAATAATTCATTGTGCTTGATTGAGCTCCAATTTAATCGATCTTATCATTTATGAACATGAGCGTTTCTATTCAGTTTGCTTGAGGACAAGCAAAAGCTTAAGTGTGGGGTATTTGATGACACTCGATTTGACGTGATTATCAGCCTCATTTAAGCAACATTTCTTTGCTTAAGACATTGTTTTTAGGGTCGAATAACGAATATTCAATCGATTGCCCTATCTCGTGCCATTTGTGTTACCTTGGCCCGTTTCGGGTCTATTTGATTGTTTTCTAGTGTTTTCATGTT